>ML677348.1:46302150-46740950 GCA_007922305.1 Dermatemys mawii | reverse complement strand
TAGATAGATAGATAGATAGATAGATAGATAGATAGATAGATAGATAGATAGATACCAAGTCATTATAACAGGAAGAATCTCTCAGAGTAATTCCTGATAAGTTAAAAGCATCTCTTGATAGATGATTACCTTATTGATCAGAGAAAACGCCTGCCCCACATCAGTTACAAGTAGTTCCTGTTTGGGCCTCTGGACAGTTTTCCATAAAGGTCAAGGGTTAGAATAGAAGGACACACAATCCATTATTTAATAACAAACTGTCTGGGACTCAAACCCAGACTGGCCCGGTTCGTTGTCTGACCGCACAGAGACAGGCAACACCAGCAAAGTCCGATAATAGGCTCTTTATTGAAGAGTGCACACAACGATAGAGAGCAGCCCATCTCCAAAGAGAACCAGCTGCCCATTCTAACAACTGGTAAGTTTTTATAGACAGTTCCATTGCGTCACAAATTATTCATTCAAGCAACCCACTCTCCTCCTTTGTTAGTAAGAAACGTCTAGTATTCCATTACAAGTTTTAGCAATACATGCTATCTCAGTATTTTCTTAGCAGCACGATTGACCAGTGCCAGAAACTAGGAGACAGGAAAGATAAATGATCTGATAAAAAAAACAAAAAGAACAAAAAACAGGGAGTGAAGGATAGAACAGGGAGTGTTGATGTTAAGACTCCCACTTAACAGGGAGTGAAGGACATCTGGGAAAAAAAGATGTTTAAAATGCATCTCTCAGGGTCAGCAAGAGTGCAGATTCATCTGCAACTCTGCTCAGGGACTACCCAGAATCCCCTGGATTAACTCTTGGGCCTAACAAAACTAAAGTTCAGCTAAAATTCAGCTTATTTATAATGCACAAGGGTCAGCTAAAGTCAGAGTAGATGAACAGAGTGGATAATGGAGTACAGACATACCAGGAAAAGAAGTTCATTAGTCCAAAATAAAACATTCTTTAACATTAGGGTTCAGACAGAAATTTTGGAATGTTTGGCCAAGAAATCATGAGTTTAATTTTAAAATAATCATCAAGATTGATTTTTACTAACGTGAAAGTCTGAAAATTAGTGTTTTAGGTGCAGAGTGCTTCTTTATTTTTATCTCATAATGCTGAATCTGGCCTTCTATGATCCTGCTCAAGGACCAACTAGCTGACTCAACGGATACATAATGTTAGTTTTCAGACTCTAACTAAAAGGTGTGTGATGATATATCTTTAGCTAAGAGGTCCTTTATCCAAAAGGCTATTGGGTCACTGAAGTTAAACAAGTGTTAACAAAAACAATCAAAAGCACAAACACATTAAATACTCTATTGAAAACATCCTCCCCCAGCTAGACAGGAACTGAATTTCTATTATTAAAAACAAGCAGGAAAAATATTCTAAAAACATCAAAACCTTTCAGACTTTTAAATATATCATAAAGAAGATAAAAAAGGGACAGATCCCCATCCCTTTTTTGCAGGTCACCATTAAGAAGACTAAAAATATAAAAAATTGTATAATAGATCATTTGTTCTGAGCAGACACTGTACCTAGCACGGGAGAAAACACAGCTACAGGACAAGACATAGATAAAAGAATATACTATCTGGCTCAAGAAGTTTATAAAATAAGACCTCAAACCAGAAAAAACTTACATACATTCTTAGCCTTGGGTCTCTTCATGTGCTTGAAATTAAGCGACTGCAAGTCCTTGTGGGTTCAGGGCCTGAAGACATCAATTCTAATAACAGACATTCATGTCCATATATTTAGGTCACATCTGAACTGTGTGTGGCGGGGTGTCGACTGAAGATATGCAACTTCAGCTACAGGACTACCATAGCTGAAGTCGACATATTTAGGTCTACTGCACAGGCTGAATCAACTGCTGCCACTGCCCTGTCGACTCTGCCTGTGCCTCTTGGCATGGTGGAGTTCCAGAGTCCATGGGAGAGCGCTCAGGGATCAATTTATTGTATCTAGACTAGACGCTATAAATTGATCCCTGATAGATCGATCACTACTTGCCAATGTGGCACATAGTGTTGACCTGGCCTTAGTCACATGCAGAGTCCCACTGAAGTCAAAACAAGACATTCTTTGTGTGAGTATATTATATATGCAAGTAACTGCAAGTACAAGACTTACCTTACAAAACTTTATGTATGAGATTAGTCCCTCTTGAAACAGACTGGTCACATGAGAAAGGGCTACTCAAATGAGGTAAAAGCCTTGCAGAATTTGGCTATAAAAGGCAACCAATGAGCAACCAATGGAAGACACAGTAGTGGATATAATACCTTTTCAATAATTACATTGGAGTAATGCTGGCATGAGACACTGCTTGTAGACCAGAGATCGGCAACCTTGGCATTCGGGACCACAGGGTAAGCACCCTTAGCGGACCCTGCCAGTTTGTTTACCTGGTGGTTCGCTGATCGCGGCTCCCACTGGCTGCGGTTTGCCATCCCTGTCCAATGGGGGTTGCAGAAAGCAGCGGCCAGCAGCACGCCACTTCCTGCAGCCCCCATTGGACCGGAGCGGTGATCCATGGCCAGTGGGAGCCGCAGTTGGCAAACTGGCAAGTAAACAAAGCGGCTGGGCCCGCTTAGGGTGCTTACCCTGTGGACCCGCGTGCCAAGGTTGCCGATCCCTGTTGTAGACTCTATTGCATAAATTTATTTTTTCAGGAGGGATTTGAATTATAAGAGAGTAAACCCAGTGCTTTGAAAGAAGAGTGTAATTTAAGAATATGGAAATCCTTTGAGAAGGCATGAAGTGAGTCAGGAAAGGAGATAAAGGGGGCGATGAAACTAGCATTATTTGTGAAACAAATGGGGCAAAGATGGACACAAGAGGAAAAAAAGAGCAGAGATGTTGACAGACAAGGGGTGGTGGTGGTAATGTTATACAGAGCCTAGAAGGCAAGGATGAGGAGCATAAGAAATTTTTTTAAATGACATTTTTATTGGAGCTATAAAGGCTAGAACACTATTTAGTTCAAGGTTGTTTTCAAAACTGTCAAGTGGAAGAAGAAATTGTTGTTGTATTTGTTTTTTTCCAGAATAGTAAAATTTGCAGCTAAATAACCACATCCAGGCACAGGAGATAAACAGGAAGCCAAGGACAATTAATCATTTCTAAAAGAGTCAGTAGCTATGTCCAACTAGCCGGGTTCTACAAAGTACTGATTTCCAGCAAGACAAAGAAGGAAGAATGCTTATAATGCCCCTGTAATGTCCTTGTGATTTGGTGATGTTTTAATACTCTGAACCAAATTTTGCTCTTATTTACACTGTTGTGAAACTGCAGTAACTCCAGTTTCACACTGAAATAACTGAGGACAGAATTTGACCTGTGGCTTATCAAATGACTATCAATCCATTACTTTCCAAGAGTTGGGAACATATTATTATTATTATTATTGTTATTATTATTATCATCATCATCATCTCTATTGATAACTACAAATATCTGTATTTTTATAGAGGTTAGAAATGACAGGTCATTTAGTGTCATCCATTTTTAAGCAGGCTTC
Organism: Dermatemys mawii; assembly: GCA_007922305.1. NCBI lineage: Eukaryota > Metazoa > Chordata > Testudines > Dermatemydidae > Dermatemys > Dermatemys mawii. The sequence goes on along the minus strand of ML677348.1, from coordinate 46,737,430 downwards.
TTTGAAATCAGTGAGGCTCAAGGTTTTTTGTTTTGTTTTATTTTTATTGTTTATTTGTTTTCTAATTATTTCTTATGACTTTCTGAAAGATGGTGCTTTTATTTCTTCTACTTGCTTACAGCTGCATCAGTATTTTAATGCCTCAAAACACATTGCTAATGTGAAGAAACTGACATAGCTAAAAATAAGTTTATTCAATTAAACATACCAAACAAATTATAAATAAAGCTAGGGACAACATAACCCCCATAGTGCAATCAGCAAAAAGAAAATGTTAGGGCATCAAAATCAGATGAGACTGCATCAGGTTTATGGATAGCTGTGTACCATGTTGCTAATGGCATCATTACCAACTGACAAATCATTGATTAATCCAGTCTGTGCTGAGCACCTCACTATTTAAAAATTAATCTATAACATGTCCAAGATGAAACATATATTCATCTAACTTTCATCTCAGAGATTTGAATGAAGAGGGGAGCAGCAAGAAGGATAAGTTCAGTTTCTTTTTTTATGATTAACCCCACACGCTCAAGCACCCTTTACTAAAAAATATTTTTTTTTACTATTTGGGTATCTGGTAGACATAAACATACAAGATGTGTGCAGTCATGTATGCAACTAACAATCCAGAGCACTCCTTATTGCAGTTAAGAGAAGGCATCTATATAGTAAGATTCTAGGATTGTCACCCGTGTCACTCAGAAGCCTGGAATATCCGTTGAGTCAGTGTGAAGCAATGGAAACAGCTACAAGCATGATTGAGAGCTCTTTTTGTTTAGAACATCAACAATGGGAGTCATTGTCTCTACTGTCCAATTTTTAAGTTCTCAGCCATTTTGACTTGATGAATTACACCCATATAAAAACAAAGCATGTACCTATGTTATGCCAAAAGTCCTAAACCATGGTGACATTAAAGGTTACTCAAGCAATCACCACTTTCTGTACTGCTAATTTGCATGCAACTATTTCATCAGATTTATGCAGGAGATTATACAGACGGCAGAATACTTGGCCCAACTCTTTCAGTTCCTCAGAAACACCCACACATGAACAAATCCATCATACACAATCTCTAAAGACATATAGCCTCCCAGCCTAGCATACACTGCTTATTCACCGCCTGCACAAATCAACACAAAATCCCCAAGCACAACACTCTCTGATATAAATCAAAACAGGATTTCTGGTATAACAAAACAACCAGCGCACACAATAACTCTAAATGCAAATATCCACTTACTGTAGCAGTCACCCTCATTCACCACCTTCAGAAATCAACCATAAATCTCTCTGGATGACAGACACACTAGCCCACCCTCACTTATAACTTACCATGAGCTTGACCAAGAGAGATACAAGTCAACGCTAATATATTAATGAGACAGTCCCTGTTAGGATTCAGAATTGTCATAGAATGTAAGACAGAAATAGATCACTACCATTCCCTTGAATTAAAGTGGGTAGAATGGAAAAAAAAAATCAGGGACCAATATCTGTATGGTATGATATCAGGAAGACATGTTGTAACCTTAATCAATGGTAGAGGAACTCATTTTATGCACACCTTGCCCACAAAAAGAAAGGCTAATGTTCAGCCAGTGCAGTAATATTGGACTGAAAACACCGAATATCATAAGACAATGGTAAATAATTGCAGAAAGTTGCTTTCTATTAAAATTGATGAGCAGGGAAGACGAAGGGTTTGCCTTCTGAAGATGATGGATACTGAGTATGCTTGTGTGAACCCTGTATTGTGAGGGGAAAGAAATCAGGAGAGGGTAGTGGTGACTCCTCAGAAGGGAGGTAGTAAAGTCACAGTAGGTTGAGGGGTCAGAAAAAGAGGAAGATTTGAAAGGGAAGTGGGGAAGTCACTTTTGATTTTGATTATCTTTACTCTAAAAATATAAATTAAAAATAAGAGAGATAACAATGCTTTTCATACTCCATAGCCATCACTAGCAAGTCCTCACACATTCAACCTTCTTGAAGTGACAAAGAGTCCTGTGGCACCTTAAAGACTAACTAAAAATTTTTTTAGAGCATAAGCTTTCGCGGGCTAATACCCACTTCGTCGGATGCATGCAGTGGAAGTATCCAGGGGCAGGTATAAATAGGTAGGCAAGAACCAGGTGGGAGATAACAAGGTTAGTCCAATCAGGCTGAACCAGCTTGTTATCTCTTATCAGGGAGGGTGAGGTGTCCCTCTAGCAGTTGAATTGGAGGTGTGAATAGCGAGAGAAGAGAAGCTGCTTTTGTAGTTAGCTAGCCATTCAAAATCTCTATTCAGTCCCAAATTGATTGTGTCAAATTTGCAAATGAATTGCAGCTCTGCAGTCTCTCTTTGCAGTCTGGACTTGAAGTTTTTTTGCTGCAAAATGCTGACCTTTAACCTTCTTGAAGAACCACATGTGTACTTTGGAAGGGAAACCTCCAAATGTTTGGATATTGGCTGTCTTACCTGAAGACGGAAAAAGAAAAACACCATAATGTAACAAAATACTTCCGAGTGCTAAAAAGGGGCATGGATCAAATTCAGCTTCCAAAAATAGTCACAATTTGAGTATTCCTGCTTTTACCCTCACACTTGTTCACCTGTTTCAGCAACATACCATCATTCGCCTGATTCTTGTCTGAAAGGGAAGCCACTACCTGGTTACAGTCAACCAGCACGCTAAATTAAATAGAAATAAGCCCTGGCCCAAAGGCAGCTATCCATGTGAATAGTCCTACTGAGTTCAAGATATTTAAATCTTAATTATTTTCTTATTTAACTAGTGAAATTCCATTCATGCTAAGCAGTATAAGCAATAGTAGATTCAGGCCTTTCTACACTATGAATTATATTAAAACCTACAGAATTCAGCTGTATTCAAAATTCAAAGCTGGGATACGCCCAGTCATCACACAGCTCTATGTCATGGAAATTCTATAAGAAATTAAATTTCTTTTTAGAACAGTAAATACCTGTGATTCTAATGAAAACTCATGGTACCCAAGGGAAGATGTATTAAAATTCTCTGCTGCTTATTTTCCTTTTTCAAAGTACAGTTTTGTTAAAACCTCCTACACATTTAAGAAATTATTTCATGGAAATAAATTTTCCCCAGACATTTATATTTTTCTCATCACTCTGAAACCTTTCTACTGAATTGAAAAACAGAATAAATTCAACCCCATTCTGTCAGAAGCATGTTAACTCATACTTTATTAAGTGATGGTGTAGATATTCACATTCACTATCAGTGGTGATAACTACAAGCATTACAGTGTTTCTACTTATCTTCTTGATTTCTCCAGCCTGTGGAAATTGTGTTTCAGCAGTTATGACATATCAGTGCTCTCAAGTTTTGAAACAAGTTACTATTTATAATATTTCTTTATTAAGCAGCAGCACCATTCTTTGCAACAGCAACACATTTATTAAGCCTATGGCACAGAATAAATAATTCTATGTAACACTTAATAATGACCAAATCCCTGCCATGAAAAGTGTATAGTCTAAATAAGACATACTACAAAACTACAAAGAGTGATGGCAACAGACAATGGCATGAGGGTATAAGTGGGATACAACAAATAAATATCATGTGGTAAATATTGTGAATTTACATATGCATTTTGTTCTAACTTTTCTCTCCGCTTCCTGTTTCCATTTTAGCTCAAGGGCAAGAATAGATAAAATGGAGATTGGTGGTGGAAGTCAAACCAAAGAAGGTGTTATGGTCTTTCTGATAAACTTGGTTTTTAAGTAATTAGCAAGAGTCTATTCCTGCAAAAATGCCTGGGAATAAATGAAGTCATGTGAATAGTTCCACTGAGATCAATTTAGAGATTTGTGTGTTTTCCAGAGCAGGAATGTGGTTTATTCTATGTTTTACCATAACTATCGAAATTGTACAACACTCTACATTCTTCTCTCCACACAGCATAGGTGGATGGAAAGGAATAGGGAGTAAGGGACTGTGACAGCTAAAGTCATAACCATTGTTCTTGCTGTTCCAAGGGCAGCACACTAATATGTTACCCCTAACTCTCTGGTACAACCTCAGAATTATAAACACCTGGGAACTGGAGGCTGTTCATAACTCTGAAATGTTTGTGACTCTGAACAAAACGTTATGGTAGTTCTTCAAAAATGTACAGCTGAACATTGACTTAATTCAGTTTTGAAACTTTACTATGTAGAAGAAGGATGCTGCTTTCTCTTTACTTTTTTTAGTAGATTACAGTTAACACAATATTGTACTGTACTTGCTTCTTCCCTTCTTTCCCTCCATCTCCGGTGCTTCTTGATTGTATAATTCTGCTTCCAAATGAGGCATGTGGTTGACTGGTCAATTAAAAGTCTGATGTTCATAACACTGAGGCTCTACTGTATGTGGATTGTTAATTCACAATGCAGCCCTCTCTTTGGAAAGTATAATTATTTAAGTAGCTGATTCAGAAAACAATTTGCATGTGGTTAGTTTTGCTCAAGTGAGTATCATTACTGAAGTCAAGTATCTCTAAGTGTTTTATTTAGGCCCTGATTCTGATTTCACACTTGTTTTACCCCTGTGTAACTCCTTTTAAATCAATGGAGTTGCTCCTCTTTTTCTTACTTCCAAGAAGAGACAGGAGGATTAGTTAAATAATGTTCATGAAGCATTTTGAACATATAAAGTAGTGGGCTTCTACTTTTTAAAAACAATGTACTGCAAGGATCGGCAACCTTGGTACGCAGGACCGCATGGTAAGCACCTTTAGCGGGCCCCGCCAGTGTGTTTACCTGGTGGTTCACCGATCGCGGTTCCCACTGGCCACGGTTCGCTGTCCCGGTCCAATGGGGGCTGCGGGAAGCGTCAGCCAGCTCCACATCTTTGGAGAAAGTTTATAAAATATGTATTGAGTAAATGGTAAATGTATATGATATTATGTGCCATTAATAGCTGCTGCTTTCAATTGTGGCTTTGTTGCTGTCAGCATCAAATCCAGGAAGGAGAAGATTGAGTGGACAGATGGACGTGGCCTATTGATGTTTTTCTGAAGATGTCTGAATTATTTTTTAATATTAAATATTTTTAATTATGCAAGTGCACCCAAAGGCTTGGACAGAAATTGGTTATGTCTAAAATGGAGACAACTGCAGGGTTAATTACATGGCTGGACGGTTAACAATAGACGTCTATTCCTTTATCTTCACAACTACAGGCTTCTGCTACACGTATACCCCTTAGCTGCTCATAGTAATATTTAGTTTCTCTTTACTTCTGTAAATTTAATTATAATATATATCTGATTACCATGTGCTCTGGTCACTTAACTCATAAATTAAAACAAATAATATAAACAACTTCTTCATGCCCCAGTCTTAGACCTTGACATAACCTTTTAATGACTCTATCTCAGTATTAAGTATTCCTTCCTTGAGTGTTGCATCTACGATTGCCAACTTCAAGCATCTAAAAACCATGAGTTTGGCTTGAAGATAATGAGGCTTTTTGTTTGTTTGTTTTTAAGTAACACATCTGGTGTTCTTTGTATTTGCCTTTTAGCTTGTGAGCTTGTAGGTTGACTCATGCCATGTTTTCAAGCATTGCTCTGCAGCCATCTGAGATAGAAATAAATATATATAAATTATATACAGTAGACTCTCAATTATCCAGGATTGGGTTAACCAGGTTGTGGATTAACCAGGATGTCAAAAAAAATATGTGTAACTCTCAGGGCTGGCTCTGGCTTTGTTGCTGCCTCATGCACAAAAAAACCCAAACAAACCACCAGGGTGCAGGGCAGCCAGCGAACCCTCTTCCCCCCGGCGCAGGGTGGATGGTGAACTAACCCCTATGGTTAACCCATAATCCCTATGGATAGTGATTATCCAGAATTTTATTAACCAGGATTATTTTTCCCCTATCATACTGGATAATCGAGAGTCTACTGTATATATAAATTAAAGTGGAGTTGCTAGTCAATAACAGAGTCCTAGGAACAAGAGCTTTAAGAAAAACATCAGATTTCACAAGATGCAGAATGAAAATAAAAGGGTTGGCAACAGTACAGATTGTCAGCATTTCAACATGGTTCTCTGAACACTGGTCTCTTAATGGCTTCTTTAAAGCTACTGGCATCTTTCATTTCTTCCCCCTGTTGTGAAAGACTGTCATTCTCAAACTGTGGTAGTTCCCCGTTGGCCTTCACAAACCAAGTATAATCATGGTTCATCTCACAGGTTGCAGTGTAAAGCATCCCCTTAGCCTCTTTGTGAAGGAAACAACACATATAGAAAAAACACACTCAGACAATACACCACACTGGCATAACTTTATAACAGACCTTTTAAAAAATATATAAAATATAGGAAAGGTAAGCACCTTGTGGAAGTGACTGTATTTTTTGGTATCTTTTTGTACAGTGGCTAGCACAACAAAGTCCTATATCATGACAGGGGTTCCTGGACACCACTATATTATACATGAACAATGATAAAAACAACAATGTAGAAAAAAGAAACAATGTAAAAGATGGAAGAGAAAAGGTGCATTCCAGGAAAAAATGTGCAACTCTGTGTCCAAGATGCAAAATGTAAGAAAACTATAAAATGGAAGAGATGAAGTCAAAGTGAAAGGAGAGCCAGAAAAATGGAAAATATTTGAAGAAAGTAAAGCAGTGATATATAGGTCAAAGAACAGATGCAACACAGCACCCAGAGGCTACATACTAAATTATTTACATCTTACAATCTGAAAACAGCCACGCCAACTTTTTCAGTAATTTGGTAAAAAATATTCCTTCTCTACTGTAAGTCCTTGAATACTTCCAAACTTCAGTGAAACACATTTTATTGTCAAGTTATAAACCTCCGAAGATGGATGTTTATAACAAAAAAGGCTGACACAATCCTTAACTAGAGCAGCATGAATGTGCTGCTAGAATGTTTTCTTAAAGCTATGTTTGTTTGTAACTTGTAACAGAATATTCTTTCTGAAATGGCCAAACTGATTAATCTAGTTTGAAATAGTACCACCATGTACAATGGTATGGAGGACTGCAAATAGGATACCAAAACAGAATACAAAATCTCTTAAAGACTAGGTTTGATAGGTTAATATTTGCTTAATTTCTACTGTTAAATAAAAATAACAAGAGTAATAACAAGCATAACAAGCGTCAACGGCCTCATTTCCTTCCCTGACTCCTTTGATGCATTGACTTTCTGTACCAGTGTGCCAGTCTCCTACCTCCTTCTCCTCATTCAATTTTGTCCTATAGACTCACTTCATAGAAGGTCACAAACATAAATATGTAAGCAGTGTCAGGCAGAGCTCTACCCTGACATCTGGTCTTGAATTGTGGGAATTGCAGTGAGTTGTGGAAAAGAACATTGGGGCTGATCTTATTTGCATAGGCACACCCACCACGCCTACTCTGAGCTCACAGCAGCCCAAATGGTCACTTCAGCTGCTATGGGTCCGCCAGTTTCTCTGTTATTGGGGCAGAAATGACAAAGTGTTGTTACCTTGATCATGTGAATCAAGGACTGTGAACATGTACTTGTTATGTACTTCTTTGTTATGATGGAGGGACCCACCATCATCTAGGTGGCACTCACTGGGCAAGGGACTCTGATGGGCAGAAGGGTTACAAATATTTATTAAAAATAGATATACAACAATCTAAACTGAATCCCTCTTCTGGCCCACTTTTGGTTTCTGGAGAGGAAAAGAGTTACATTTTTCTGGTGTTAGTCTATCAGCAGTCTCAAATAATCCACTGCCCCAAACATAGTCTTTGTCTGATTCAACAGCAGAAGTGAGAAGTGAGAGATACCACATGGACTCCCCCATTATATTTCCATGTCTAGGATGAGACTTCTATGTCCTCCATGGCCTACCAGTTTTCCACTTCTGCAGTACACTTTGCATCTGCCAGCCCCTAAGGGCACAAAGGAGACTCGTTTCCTCTTAAAAAAAAATATTCAGGGATGCACTTTCCATGGAGCATTAAGGAATGTTTGGCAGATTCTAGCAAGTCTGATGGATGATCATTCAAGTGGGACCAGGAACATCTAGCATTCTCGTTGTCAAGAATCTGGGCCTGTAACTGAGCGAGTCTTGGGCAACCTGACAAGCACAGTTTGCCATAGTTGTCTGCCTGATTGTATGGAAGAGTCAACAGATTAGTTGTTCAGCCCAGCAGCAGTTGAAAGGCTACTTAAAGTATTCATCCATGGCTGCAATATCTCCTGCTAGCACCTTGTTCCCAGCCTTGAATTTGCTTTGGCACAAGCCCTGCCCCTGTCTTACCTCCCTCCAGATAACCTGTTCTGCTCCACAGCTCTGATTCTTGACCTCTGGCTTCAGACCTGACCCTTGGCTTAGGCAAGGGCCCATGGAAAAACAATCAGAAAGAAAAAGAGTGAAAGGAGGCTGTCAATTCCCAAAAGATGTAATAATAGAGGCTCAGCATGAAGCTATGTAGAGGAAAGATAAGAGCTACAGGAGGCCAATGTGGCTGCACAGGAGCTTTTTTAATTATCTAAAAAACAAAAGGAATACATACAAAAAATGGAAGGAGGAGTGCGTCACAAGGAAACATACATGGGTATAGTGCAAGCATGCAGGGGAAAAAAAGGAAAGCCAAGGCAAATAATGAGTTACAGCTAGCAAGGAATGTTAGAGACAACAAGAAGGGGTTCTTCCAATATGCCAGACAAAAAAGAAGGATCAGGAATGGTGTGGGTCCACTGCTCAATGGAGAAGGTGAGCTGGTAATGGAAGATGATAGGATGGCAGAGCTGTTCAATGTCTATTTCTGCTTCAGTCTTCTCACAAATAAATAGCATTTGACCAGATGACTAGCAAAGCTACCAAAGACAGTAAAGGGAAAGGGATGCAGATCAGGAAAAGTAAAGAAAAGTCAGAGATCCTCTGATCAATCTGAACGGCTTCTAGTTAGCATGGGCCTGATGCTATGCAGCTGAGAATACTGAAGGAATTAGCTGAAGAAATCTCAAAGCCACTAGCAATAATATTTGCAAACTCATGAATTACAGGAAAGGTTCTAGAAGACTAGCAAAGGGCCAACACAGTGTCCATCTTTAAAGAAGGGGGGGAAAGGGGAGCTAGAGAACCACAGACCAGCCAGACTGACTTTGATACCTGGGAAACTACTAGAGCAAAGTATAAAACATTAAATTTGCGAATAGCTGGAGGACAAAGCTGTAATCATTAGCAGCAAGCGGGGATGAAAATTATGATTGTCATTCATATTCATATTCCTGATTAGAGATACAGCTGGTTCAGCCTCATTGGACCCACCCTGTTATCTTTAACCTGGTTCTTGCCTACCTATTTATACCTGCCCCTGGCTACTTCCAGTGCATGCATCCGATGAAGTGGGTATTAGCCCATGAAAGCTTATGCTCTAATACTTTAGTTAGTCTTTAAGGTGCCACAAGACTCTTTGTCACTTCTGCAACTCCAGACTAACATGGTTACCACTCTGATTCTATTCATATTCAAGTATGACTACAATTGGAAATCAGTTTCTGCATGTGGGGCTCAGGGAACGTGCCAAGGGAAGTTGATGTATGGCCTGCATTCCCTCCTACTGTCAGCCAAGGTGGCAGGACAATATTCTGTTGTACGTTCTGCTTCCGTCATAGAAGAGTGCCAGACTCAACTGTCATGGGTCCTATCCATGCAAGTTATTAAGTTCCGCCCAACAGATTGCATGTGGAATTTGGGGTGGCTAACCATCCTACTGCCTTTTTCAAATTCACTGTACATATCTCTCTTGGGCAGTCAATTGATATCTATACGTATGATGTGGCCGACCCAAGTCATTTGTCTCCATGCTAGCAGGGGATCCACACTTAGCATGGATGCCAGCTGCAGTACTTCATTTTTAGTAATTTTGTCAGACCATTTGATTCCCATTATGCTGTGTAGGTGGCATTGTTGTAGGCAGTTAAGTGTTTGGATATAGCAATGATAAAGGGAGCAGGTCTCAAATGAGTATAGTAGACAAGGGAGTACAACAGCTCTGTAAACTTGGTATTTAGTGGACACTTTGACCCCTGACCCCATCTTATCCAAAGTCTTCTTTGTAGATGACTGAAAGATGAGGCAACTGACTTCATCAATGTTGGTATTGTAGTTAATAACTGTAGTTAGCAGAAGCACTTTATCTTGTTGGGCAGCTGTTCAATTTTATTTCTGGTGTTGATGGAAGTAGTGGGTTTCTGCTAGGATATAGTTGGTACAGGAATTGTTTTCTTTACATTGATACAAAGGCCAAAAATGATATAGTATGGGCAAAGGAACTAGAAAATATTGCAGGTAGTTCTCAGAAAGGGCAACAAACACTAAGTTGTCAGTATAAAATAGATACCTTATCCCAGATGAATGTGGGATCACTAGCAGCCAGAATGGATTTACCAAGAACAAATCAGGTCAAATCAGCTTGATTTCTTTCTTTGGCAGGTTAACTGATTTGGTGAATGGGGTAATGGACATAGTACATAATATATCTGTGCTTCAGAAAGACTCCTGACACAGTCCCACATGACATTCTGAAAAGTAATCTGGAGAAGTGAGGGCTCATCTGAGCTACCATAAAGTGAACACACAACTGGTTAAATGACTGCAAACAAAGAATAACTATTAATGGATTGATGTCGGATTGGAGAGAGGTCTCAAATGGGGTTCCACAGGGATCTGTACTGGGTCCAATATTGTTTAACATTTCAATTAAAGACTTGGATATAGGAATAAAGTGCATGCTGATCAGATTTGCATTCAACTCAAAGCTGGGGAGGTTGCCAGCATCTTAGAGGACAAATCTAAAATTCAGAGGGATGTTGATAAATTGGAGAACTGAGCTGCAGACAACAAAATGAAACTCAGCAAAGACAAATGTAAGGTGCTACCTTTAGGGAAGAAAAAGCCTAATATAGGAAGCTCATGGTGAACCCAGACTATGTTAAAGATATCAAATAGACCACATTAAAAGGTAACAGATTTTCCTTGACCCTCTTTTGTGAATCAGCAGAGTTATGTGAGAGAGCATTTGACCTTTGCAAAATAAGATTCAAATATGCTTCCCAGACTGGTGACAGGTTACAATAATTCACATATGACATTCCTGCTCCACAACGCTGCCGTAGCATATGCTTGCTGTAGGGGCAGACATGCATGGAATCATGAATCCAGCAAAGGAAGGGTAGGCTGAAGAGGTCTCAGAAGTGTCAGAAAAATCAGGAACCATAAATAAATTATAGGCAAAAGCCAGAGAAAAGCCCTGGACCATCAGATACCCAACAGATTGATTGAGAAATAGAAAAGTAAGAGTAGATAATAATAAAAGTAATTAACCTCATAGCTAGAGATGTCACTTAGTCCATGTTGGGGCGTGCTCCAGAGCACTTGTGCCAGCACAGGGTTTTGAAAATTTTTGCCACAGTTTATTGAGGTTGTATATTAAGGCTAGCCCACTCATATAGAATTGTCCACAAAATCTTAAAACCATTTATTTGCAAAGTTGCACCTTAGTGAACTACACTCTTATGGAGTAGGGTAAGATTTTCACTTAACTAAAATGTGGTCCTTTGTCAGAAGGAGAGGCCATAGAATTCTTCTATTTATCTGTGCTTAGGTTAATTGAAGACACCCAGCAAGGATTAATAGGGTCCTCTGGGAGCAGGAAATCTGAGATCAATTCTAATCAAATACAGATATTTTCCCAGAATGAATATTCAGAACAGACAAGTTCCATTGTGTGTGTAAAAGGTCTCTAAGAGTACATTTGCAGTACCAGCAAACATTATTCTCAGCACTTACACTAGCATACACTGCATATGCGCTGGAGTTCTGTATGCACGACAATTTTTTTATTGTTAGAATAATTTATTTTGAAAGTCTATCAAGGATTCTTTTATATTTGAATATATATATTCTATTAAATTCTATTTGCTATCATTCCAAATATATCTTTCTGCTACAAAGTTTTCTTGAAGCTGTTGGATAGGCAATAGTTTTAGTTATTGGTGCAATATTCATGGTATGATGAAATTACTAAGATTTAGATTGTTGTAGCTCTGGTGAAAATGTGGTGGGTGCTTATCTCAATTTTACAGCTGTATCTGCCAGTATTTCTGGGAGAGGGATGGATATAGGTGGCAGAAAACTAGGAAATCATTCATATGGAGAAAGTAAACACAATTCACGGTCCCACCACCGCCTAATTTTATTGTGTACAAAACAAAACAAAAAAACAGAGTCAAAAGTTATGTTTTCATTAAGAATTTTGCAACAAATCTCTTCTAAATTAAACAGAAAACTTGGCTTTAATTACTTACACCATCCACATTTACATTACTGCCAGTGCTGCTGTTTCCTTACCCTTGGAATAAAGCATCACATTTTGGTTGCTTGTGATTGCTCATATGTAAATGAAAAAAGGGGGAGGATGCCCTTATGTGATCTGCACAACAACCAGGAAGAGATTGAACTCACAAGCTCAGGGAATTCATATGGACTGTTGTCTTTCCACTCCAGTGGTGGCACGCAGCAGGCCAAAGGATTTAGGAGGAATGGAGACATGCCTTTGTCACCTACTCTGCACCACACTGAAGAGCAGGAGAATTCAGTTGCACCTCCTTAAAACATGTGGCAATAAATATGTTGTAACTGTGCCCTAGAGTCAATTCCATCAGGAGGATTTCCTCCCTGATCTCATCCAAGGACAGTGTGACTCAATGCACCTTCAAAAGCCTAAACAGCACACAGTTACACAAACAATGTTTTGCTCCTAGCTCTTGTCAAATTTAAATTGTTGGATGAAATAAGGATGATGATGTCAGCAGAAATCCTGCTTTACCTCAATATAACAGGAAATGAAAATGTACCAGAAATTATGTTTTGATCTTTCAGGACCTGGCCTAACCTCTTCTGGCCCTTGAACCACACCTGAAGGCATCACTTACCTAAAGAGGGAAATCATCAGATTTAATGTCTGGCCCAGAACTCCTAAACCAGTGACTGTTGAGGAGCTTTCCCATAGAAATTATAAAGAAACATGGAAAGCATGAAACATATAAAATGAATATAAAGATGTTTTAGAACATGTGCAAAGAGACTAATGAAAAGAAAATAAATAGTAGTAAATTTAAATATCAGCAAACCACCCCAATCTGTTTTAATCGGAGATGAGCATAATTCAGCCCCCTACTATCTCCCCAAGGTACATCTTTCCTAAAGCAGTGTCACGTTACTGAAATTATCTGGGATCATATAGATCATTGGTGTAACCAAGGTCCTGTAGAGGCACCAAATCTTAGGTAAAGGGGGTCGTATAAGGTGTCTATGACCAGGATATGGTCTGCTGATTATGATTATGTTATCTGTATGTGTATATCAGTTTTGTAGTTGAAGATATGAATAATGGCTCTGTACTGTTTGTCTTTCCAAATATTGTGCTATGCTTTTGGGGACATTCCAGAAACCTTGGTGTTAGCTTTGTTTACCATTCTTGATGGCCCATTAAGGACTATCAGCTATACAATGGACTCATTGTGAGCTTGGAATGCTCCAATCCACATAAGAAGTCTAGCAAGGAACATGCAAGATAGATGATGGGCAATGGCCACCACCTATGAATCCTGAGTCATTCATGGTCATGTTATATGCTCACATGACTCCAGAACTCGATGGGGCTGTACTTTTCACAGCAAGAACAAAGAGGTTCCTGCACCTGGGAGAAACTATAAATAAACCTGCTGCAGCTCCTCCATCTTGTCTTCAGTCTCCAGCCTTGCTCCTGCCTCTGGATGGGACTTTGCTACAAATGGAAGCTCTGGCCAAAGGATTGATGACCCATCCCTCCAGGGGATGCATTCCAGAGATTTTGCTTTGAACCTGCAGTTTATTCTACCACTGATGCAAACCTGAACCAAGAGATTTGCCATTACTGCATGTAATTGATTTCCTTTAACCATTTCTAACCCTCACATATCTTTTCCTTGTATAATAAACCTTTGGATTTTAGATTCTTAAGGATTGGCAACAGCGTGATTTGTGAGTAAGATCTGATTTAAATATTGACCTCGGTCTGGGGCCTGATTCTTTGGAATTGGGAAGAACCCTTTTCTTTATTTGAGGTATTGGTTTTCATAACCATTTGTCCCCAGGACAGGTGGCTGCTGGTGGTGATACTGGAAAACTGGAGTGTCTAAGGGAATTGCTTGTGTGACTTGTGGATAGCCAGTGGGGCGAAACCAAAGTCTTTTCTGTTTGACTGGTTTGGTTTGCCTTAGAGGTGGAGAAACCCCAGCTTTGGACTGTAAATGTCCTGTTTGGAGCAATTTGTCCTGACTTGGCATTCTCAGCTGGATCCAACCAGGAACAGTACCGTCACAAGCGGAAACACATAGGATTTGGTATATGGCCCAGAGCCTCTAAATCCATGACTGATAAGTGGTATCACCACTAGAAATGATAAGGAGCTGCTGTTAAAAGCATGAAAAAGCTAAAATGTAAAACAAGAGTGTTTTGAAATATTTTCAGAGATTTACAAGATTTATTATGTTCTGCAATCCATTTCTAGATTGCCAGTGTGGAACTGTTTCCCTATAAACTATGGCCTAGAGCTTTGCTCAGTCTAGTTTTAAATGTCTCATAAGATGGATCTTATAACATCTCCTCAGCTGTTACATTTACCGGAGGGTTCAAAAACTATTTTTGCTCTTGTTTTATTTACTCAGTTATGTATGCTCAACATATTTTCAGGTCTTAAAAGGAAATATTCAATCAGAATAAAGTTAATTAAAACCCACCATTTTGTTATCTGCTTGGCTATATTAAAATTTATATCATACTAAGTATTATTGGTTTGAAGATGGTGATAGTTGTGCAAATGGGCACTCCAGCGGACATATGGACAATTGATGAAACTCTATTTCTGTCATGGCTTAATAAACTTCATTTATTACCATGTATCTAAACCTACTTCTCTTATTGCTGTTGAATGCATATAATTTCATAAGTATCTGTGGCTGGACTACTCCATAATATTTTCTGAACTAACCTTATTTTCTCTTACTCTGTAGTCAATAGCCCACTTTCTCTGTTAACTTTTTAGTGATGTTAAGTGTCATCTGAGAAATTTGTTTCTTCTGTATTCTGTTCTGTAATACTGATAAGTAGTAGAATAATAAACACCCGTATTATCCTTATAGCTCTCGCTTGCTCTCTGCTTCATGGTGGAGTTTCTGCCCATAACTTTCCCTAGCCCCCTTCTACCAGGTTCTCCTGATACAAGAAACAGCACACTTTTTCTCATCGCCTATGCAAATAACACATTCTTCCTCTCCTCTTCCAAAAGACCTCACATGAAGTAAGAGTTATATAGGACCAAACCACACCTCTTATGCTGTTCAGGGTAAACGGCTGAAGTATCAGTGTTTTTAACTGTGACATAGGACTGGGGTAGCATGGATGGCTCAACATAAGTACCTCCTGGTGCTTTAGGGGAAAAGCGATTCTCACATGTACTAAAAAGCAAGCACAGATCTATTGCTGGCAGCAGCAGAACCAATGACTGATTCATCTTCATTCAGAAAAATACAGTAAGGTGAAAGTTGCAGGGATGAGTGAAGTGGGAGAAGGGAGAGAAGGAAGAGATGTGTTCTAGTGCCAGGTTTTTTCAGACATCTGTAGTGTCAGCGGAGGGTGCAAGATGGCTGACTAACAGTTTAAGTAACTATTTCCTGAATCACTTATACATTTTTCTGATATGGCTGATAAAAAATTACTTATTTCGAAATAAAGCCTTAAACTTTCATCATTTGCTTAATTATATGCTCCCTTTCCCTAAAATATTCTCCACCTGAAATTCACTGCTTATCATAGAATGAAGCCCCTTGCAAGTTACATCTTGACTGTGACAAAAATTTCTTAATGTCAAGGCCAACTGATTCTCATAAGGATCTCTCGTGTGTACCAGGTACCTGAGAGGAACTGTTTTTCTTCCTCGATGATGGATAAAGGAACTTAGAGAGACAACATCTTGGACTGACTCGGCTACAACTACATTGCGGATGAGAAAAAAAGCTATTATCTTTCCCCCACTATTTTGGGGAGGAAAGTTATCTTTGTTTGTTTTTATTTTCTATATAAAAAGACTCATGCAAATTAATCAACAAAGAGGAGTATTTAGAAAAACTAATGGGTAGAGGTCATATGATACCATGTGAAACAGCACATTGTCTAGCTGATCATAAGGCTAGGTGAGAGGAAGCCTTAATTCTGATCCCAGCATTGCCAGTAACTTGCTATGTTTGCCTTGGACAAATCATTTAACATTTCTGCCTCAGTCTCCCTTACCTGTAAAATGGAGTGAAACACATGTCTAGGAGTATCATCAAGATTAATATTTGTACAGTATTTTGAAAATGTGGAGGATTATGTAATTTATCACCATGACAGCTATATATTGTTCAAAGTATATGGATATCTAGGAATGCTATTTCATTAGAATGTTGTGTTTACCTTTTATCTCAAAACATAACAAGAACAGCTGAGCCTAAGAGAAATTAACAAGATGTGTTTATAACATTAAATCACCACCTCCTCTAGCCATTTTGTGAATCTAGAAACTATTTAGCAAATTCATGACAAATTCCCAAATAGTTTGGGGTTGATCAAAATTGAACTTTTCAGTGTATAAACTATTTCTCTGGAAAAATTTCACCTAGCTTTAGTGGCTATGGAGTGTCTAAGTTATTAACTGAACTAAGGAATCATAGAATGGATTTCTGGCTGAATTATATGTTGATATCCAAATGTTGGTCTAATAAGGATACAGGAAGGTACACAGAACAGAAAAAAATCAGTCCAGTCATGAACTTTTTGGAGAACTACGACTTTGCTTAAATGTTTCATTTTTAAAAAAAATGTTTTTACTTTTCAAGAAAGGAAAGGAATGGCTGATATGCCAATTATTGTTACAGTTAAGAGAACCTGAATATACTGGTTATGCAAATGCCAGCTCTTTAGAAAAATAGATGAACATACCTTAAAAAAAAAAGAGTCCAACTTCTGAGCTTCTTCAAGCCAAACACCCGAGCACTAAAACTAGATTGCAAGATGTTACCTCAGCAACAACCAGCTGCAACTTATTATTTTCACTGTGAAATCTACTGATGTAAATGTAATTGAATTGAATCTCTGGAGCTGTCAACTCATCTTGAAGTATTTTGGGAATCCTTGCAGTGAGACAGCAGAAGATAGGGAGGGAATATATTTGGCTTGAAAACTCAGCTTGAGCTATAAGTCTTTCAGCCTTTCATTATACAACATCAAATAATTAAAAGTGAATCAGAGTGTGTTAGAGAACTGGAAATAGCCTTCTTCAATTTTTCTGCCTTGACATGATACATATCTGGAAGGTAGGCAATCATTTTTATACCAAGATTGGAATTCTCAAAAATTCACTTCTAAATTTTAGTCTCAGTCCATTCAATTTCTACTGATCTGTTTTCTACACTTCTTCATACGATAGCCAGTAAATGAAAGGTGATCTCTAAAGGAACAATTCTTTTTCCATTTTGAGAAGTCAGCTTTATTGTATTTTCTGATTTGGGGAAAAATATTTGTTAGTAATAAAGTAATTTGAATATACCAAGAATATTTTATGTATTCTGGGAAGGTCAAGTTCAGAACAGCTATGTCAATTTATTAAAGGTTTTTCATCTATAGTTACATATATCATTGTCATAAAAATATTCATCGCCATTCTAGACAGTGATTGATTCTTTGTAATTAACCTCTTTATCATCTTTGTTGTCACCTACATCCAAACAGTTTTGAAACATTTTGAGGTCAGGGTTATTAAGATCTTACAAAAAAGCTTTCAATAACACTTTTTTTTTAAAAAAAATCCTTTTCAGTTTTATATGGGGTATTTTAAATTAATTTCTATCATAATCTATACAGGCTAAAAAGGGATCTCTACTTAACTGAATTGTTCAGGGGAGCAGGTTTGAAGGAAGATAACCAGTTTGCTGATGACTTGTGTCTGTTACTTAGATTCCCAGACCTCTTTTCTGTATGAATTGCTTGCATTTTCCATCAGAAGTACTTAGAGTAGTATTCCCTTTGTTCAAAATATGGAAGTTAAATTTTTCCCCATAGAACTGGGAACTGACTTTCCTTCCAGAATGGGCTCCATTAGCAGAGACTGATGTTTCATATTGTCAAAAAGGATTTCAGCCAAACAAAGTAAAAGTTTTATATTGTGGCACTGATTGGAAAAGTCTCTTAATTCATGCTCATTGTGTTCCTCTTCATACTACAGAGATCTGAATGGCATCCTGTCTCAGAGTATACCTATATATGGTCCCCAGGACTGAGAGACTCAGGAAGCTGAGGAATGGCTGACAGACTATATTAGGAGACTAAGATCAAAGGGCATCTGTGCTCTCTTTCTCTGTTTTTCAATTTATTTGGGAAATAAAGGTCAAGTAATGTTATTGCTGCTTGGCCTTCTGACTCTTGAGTTTAAGGATCTTCCCTTTTTTTGCCATCCCAAAGTTAAGTAACTCAGTTACCTGTATATACAATCCCAGAAGCTAACTTTCTAATTCCTTTTTCATTAAGTTAGCCCCTACCTCTCAACTTCAGATTCTGTCCAACTTGCTATTTCTTCTGAAGCTGAGTGTAATTGTAACAATTGGTCTATATCTTTTGCCTGCTTAGAAATTAACCATGAAAGTGAGTTATTATATTTAATAAGGAATATTAGAAACAGGCACAAGAGAACCAGAGAGACAGACCAAATTAGTCTAAACATAATAGGTCATGCTGATAAATTCAAGCACTATTTTGAAATCATGCTTGGTAAAAACAGAAGAAGTGAAACCAGAAATTAATGAACCAAAATTGAAGTGCCAGATGTTAGGCCTAACTGGTGGGCAACACAGTGAGGTGATGGACTATTCCACCTACAATCCCATTTTGGGGGTCTTTAAGAAAAAGGCTTTGGGAACAAAAGGAAAAAAGAACAGACAGACTACTGGAGCAAAATTCACCATCACGGCTACTACCCTCATTATCACCCAGGACCTTGGACTTTCATCATCCTAGTCCTGAGAGATGTTCTGACCATGCCAGGCCACAGAGAGGGATACAGATAACATGAGTGACAAAGACTGTGGCACCTTAAAGACTAACTAAAGTTTTAGAGCATAAGCTTTCGTGGGCTAATACCCACTTCGTCGGATGCATGCAGTGGAAGTATCCAGGGGCAGGTATAAATAAGTAGGCAAGAACCAGGTGGGAGATAACAGGGTTAGTCCAATGAGGCTGAACCAGCTTGTTATCTCTAATCAGGGAGGGTGAGTTGTTCCTCTAGCAGCTGAACTGGAGGTGTGAATAGCGAGAGAAGAGAAGCTGCTTTTGTAGCTAGCTAGCCACTCGTAATCTTTGTTCAATCCTTGATTGATTGTATCAAATTTGCAAATGAATTGCAGCTCTGCAGTCTCTCTTTGCAGTCTGGACTTGAAGTTTTTTTGCTGCAAAATGCTGACCTTTAAATCTTTTATGGTGTGTCCAGCGGGGCTGAAGTGCTCTCCTACAGGTTTTTGTATATTGCCATTCCTGATATCTGATTTGTGTCCATTTATCCTTTTTCATAGGGACACACCATCACTGGTTCATTCACCTGCACATCTACCAATGTAATATATGCCATTATGTGCCAGCAATGTCCCCCTGCTATGTACATTGGCCAAACTGGCCTGCCCATTGCCAACCTTCACACATTTCTTTATTTTCAGATGCCCCAATGTCAAATGTGAACAATCACATCTCACCATGTATACTTTTTGCAGTGCTCACAACATCCCTAACTTAGGCATGTCTATACCTGGATAATCAGACGTCTTGTGTCCTAAGCACCTATTTCTGAAAGTTGTTTGTACATATCTATTGAAATAAAGCACTAGATTAGTCATACACACTGGAATAACAAAGTTTTTCTTCAGTAACTAAAATGAGATTGCAAACATGAAACTTCTCTTTTATAATTGAGTTATTAAACTCTTTTAAAGGAAAAAGTAAAATATTAGGTGTGAAATCACACGATACATGAATAGAATATCAGTTTGCAAAAAACTACTAAATTTATTCCTGACATACCTCTGTTTAAGTTAATGCAGTTGAAACAGGGATAAATTTGGTTCATTAACTATTTTTCCCCATGCCCGACAGTATGTAAACTAATCTATTTAGTTTAAAAGATATTTGACTGCATACGAGACTCACACACACAAATACTCTTCCAATTGCTTTCTGTAGGGTTGGATTCTGTTCCAGTATGTGAAACAAATCACCACTCTAACTTAATATGTTTTCCGTTATATACTTCTTCACTCATATTTTGAAAATTAACCCACTGGATAAAAAAATGAGATACTGAAACAAGTTTTATCCACGTCTGGCCATATTTACTGTATGTACCATTATCAAATATACCACTATTTAACAAAAAAGCTTTGGATGGAATTTTTCTGTATTCTGTATCAGTTTTGTTACACTAGCTATGTCCTTTCCCCAGTTATAGATATGTTTGTGAAAAAGCATACTTTGGATTATTCAAACTTTCAAAACTATTCTCAACTTTATAGCACATTGGATCCAAACACATTTAATTTCAAATCCGTTCCTCGGTTATATGGCTAAATGTGACACTGGCTGCTGTAACTCGACATGCTGCGATGCAGTTAATTGAGTTTGAGGAGTATGAACTTCATACTTTCTCATAAGATTAATATTACAGACAGGATGCTCTAGGTGAAGTGAAGTAGTGCTTAGAGTCAAAATCTAGTACAATATGACCTCTCCATTCCAAACAATAGATTTCATACAGAGGAGAAACGAAGAAAGTCAGAAAAATGATATATTCTGTATTAAGAAAAATGAAAAAGTCATTCTGGGATAATACAGCGATCAGGAGGGTAGGCAAGGAGGATTTGTGGTGGCACAGAGATCCTCTCTCCTCTTGGTGGTGGTGTTGATTTCAGCTGTATTATGATCAGTGGAACTGGAGTCAAAGGGCTCATGTTCCCTTCTGGGGCTGTTATTTATGGGACATCAGGGCAATAGGAAACAATTAGAGTTAGGCTGAAGCAATGCACCTATTGGGACAGATCAAATCACAGAGTTTAATCAGACTCTACTTGTTCAATTTAACTTGCATTTAGCTTCACTCTTTACTAAAGAAACATGGTGGCAGCATCTGAACTGTGAGTTTTCTTAAACGCAACAGCTGGTAGCATGAACCATGCAACTTGTTCTGAAGCCTTCTGGAGCCTTGGATTTTGCAGACACAAACCTAACCCTTTTATAATTTTTGTTGCTCTCCTCCAGACTCTCTCCAATTTCCCACAATTTCCTAAATTGGGGCACCCTGAATTGGGCCCAGTACTCCTGGTGAGGCCTCACAAGTACAGTTATCTGTAGAGCAGGACAGTTATCTATTGTGTCTTACATATGTAACACCAACGCACAAAGGGACATCGGAAGTGAGGATTAAACCTGGGACCACAAGTTTAATGCAAGAGCCTCTTCTGCTTGACCTAAAAGACAGGTCTCTTAGCCAAGGCTGTAGCAGTTTTATCAATCTCTAGCTGGCCTAGCCACCTCTACAGAGGGACAGAGTGCCACTCTGAGTAAGTAGGGGTTGCACATAAAACCCTCCTGTTAATATACCTCAGAATGATATTAGCCTTTTTCAGAACTGCATCATACATTATTAACTCTTCCGCAATTTGTAATCTACCATAATCCCCAGATTATTTTCAGCAGTACTACTGCCTAGCCAGTCATTCCCTATTTTGTAGTTCTGGGTTTGATTTTTCCTTCCTCAGTGAAGTACTTGCACTTATCTTTATTGAATTTCCTTTTGTTAAATTCAGAACAATTCTCCAAATTGTTGAAGTTGTTTTGAATTCTAATAGTCTCCTATAAAGTGCTAGCAACCCCTCCCAGGTTGGTGTCATCTGCAAATTTTATAAGCACCCTCTCCACTACATCATTCAAGTCACTAATGCAACCATGGATGCCTCAAGATGCTTTGCTGTTGTAGCTCCCAACCTGGGTTGCTCACAAACAGCCAAACAGCATGCAGGTCACACCCTAAGACTCTTTGCATAGCTTCAGTCCTGGTCCAGAAAATCTGACTACATCAGCCTGACAGCAACACTCAAACCAAAGTCTGATTTCCTGCTGCTGTGGTTACTTCTTGCAAGGTGACCCCAACACACTCCTAGTCCTGATTTTTCCCCCAAACACTTGTTCCATGCTGTCCAGCCCTCTCCCTGACAGTTTAGATATTAGAGGTCTGTTGCCCCTGCAATATTCAACAGCTTGCTACTTGAAATGGAGTTACCAACAATTTTTTTTTTTTTTTAACTAGAAGGAGAGACATTTTAAGAAGCACAAGTATAAGGCAGAAAGGCAGAAATGGTTACGGAGAAATAAAGATACACCACTTCATAGTAATTAAACTTGGTCCAAGGGAAATTCCTTACCACATATTCCGAGCAACAGAGCTGATCAACTTATCTGGTCAGAACTCCTCCTAAAATCCAAAAGTAGGTTCCAGTCTCTCTCTCTCTCTCTCTCTCTTTCTCTTATCTAAGAAGAGAGATCATGTGATATTTTCCCCCTCAATTGTATAATGCAGTCATCCCTTGAAATACATTTTCCTGAGGCGTTACCCCTACCTAAAGTTCCTTCCAATTGTGAGGAAGGCGATATGGAGTTTCATGGTGAAAGAGGTTCCATATTGTTATTTCCTAAACTGCAGATTGATCTGTTCCTACCGCTCTTGTTATGAAAGAATGGTCACTTGACAGGTGATTACCAATTAACTTTGCTGACATCTGGCTAGAGTGTTAGCTTGTCCTTTATCATTGAGGAACAGGTTTGTTCCCTACCCAGACTTGCCTGCTAAACAACATTGTAGTCATAATTTCTGCTTATGTTCATAACTTTACATTTAATGTTGCTATATACACGTTTTACCATGATGTTATTTTTTAAATGATACCTCACAAGGCACATTTTATATAAAAATTATTACAATAGTATCTAGGGGTGAATACAGGAGCATATTTGGTCATTCCGTCCTTATAGTACAGGGATCGGCAACGTTGGCATGCGGGACCTCAGGGTAAGCACTCTTATCAGGCCCCGCTGCTTTATTTACCTGGCATTTCACTGATCCTGGCTCCCACTGACCACAGTTCACCGTCCCGGTCCAATGGGGGTTGCGGGAAGTGGCGTGGTGCTGGCCGCCGCTTCCCGCAGCCTCCATTGGACCGAGACGGCGAACTGTGGCCAGTGAGAGCCCGGATCGGCAAAACGCCAGGTAAATAAAGTGGCAGGACCTGCTAAAGGTGCTTACCCTGCGGTCCTGCGTGCCAACGTTGCCGATCTCTGTTATAGTAAATTCCTCTAGACCACATTTCCCTAGTTTGCTTCTGTGAGACAGTGTCAAAAGTCTTACTAAAATCAAGATATATAACGTATGTTATTGATTTTGAAAAACAGTGTGATGTCAAAATTTGCAGATGTTAAGTTAGATTCCAAGATAGTTAAGTTCAAAGTAGACTGTAAAGAGTTACAAAGGGATCTCGCAAAGCTGGGTGACTGGGCAACAAAATGGCAGATGAAATTCAATGTTGATAAGTGCAATGCAATGCACATTGGAAAACATAATCCCAACTATACATATGAAATGATGGTGTGTAAATTAGCTGCTACCACTCAAGAAAGAGATCTTGGAGTCATTGTGGATAGTTCTCTGAAAACATCCACTCAACATGCAATGACAGTCAAAAATGTTAACAGAATTTTGGGAATCATTCAGAAAGGAATAGATAATGATCCTGGAAATATCATATCACCTTTATATAAATTCATGGTACCACATCCTGAATACTGTGTGGTTGCCCATCTCAAAAAATATATACTGGAATTGGAAAAGGTTCATAAGAGGGCAACAAAAATAATTAGGAGAATGGAACAGCTTCCATGTGAGGAGAGATTAATAAAATCTGGCATTTTCAGCTTGGAAAAAAGGTGAGTAAAGGATGACATGATAGAGATCTATAAAATCATGACGAGTGTGGAGAAAGTAATTAGGGAAGTGTTATTTACTCCTTCTCATAACACCAGATCTAGGGGTGGCCAAATAAATTATAAGCAGCAGGTTTAAAACAATGAAAAGGAAGTATTCACTCAAAACACAGTCAAGCTGTGAAACTCTTTTCCCAAGGATGTTGTGAAGGCCAAGACCATAACAGTGTTCAAAAAATACTGGAAAAATCCATGAAGGATAGGTCCATCAATGGCTATTATCCAGAATAGGCAGGGATGGTGTCCCTTGACTCTGACAGAAGCATGGCATGGGAGACAGGGGATGGACCACTTGATGAATACCGGTTCTGTTCATTCCCTCTGGGGCATTGGCCACTGTTGGCAGACAGGATACTGGGATGGACCATTTGTCTTAGCCAATATAGCTGTTCTTCTGTTCCCCTCTATCCTGTCAAAGAAATAAATTAAGTTGGTTTGACATGATTTAGTCTTATAATCCTAATATCCTCTAGGTGATTATAAATTGATGTTTTAACAATTTGCTCCAGTATCTTTCCAGGTAGTAAAGGTAGGCTGATTCATCTATAATTCCTGGGATCCTCTTTGTTCTCCTTTTTAAAGTGAGAGGTACTATGTTTTCCCTTCTCCAGTCCTCTGGGACCACATCCGTGAGTTCTTTAAGATAATACCTAATTGTTCTAAGACTGCTTTCTGGTAGTTCCTTAAGTACCCTAGGGTGAGTTTCATGAGGCCCTGATGGTTTGAATACATTAAACTTACTTAAGTATTCTGTAACCCGTTCTTTCCATATTTTGGCTTGCTTTAGTTTAGTTTAGTTTAGTGTTTAGTGAAACACCTGTGTGACAGCTACAACTCTGTGGGCTACTTCCCCATGACCTCCTTCCAATACCTTCTTTATCCTCACCACAGGACCTTCCTCCTGATGCCAGATAGCATTTGCACTCCTCCGTCCTCCAGCAGCACCCCTTCTCACTCTCAGCTACTTGCACGCTCCTCACTGACTGAAGTGAAGTCCTTTTTAAACAGATGCCCTAATTATTCTGCCTGTCTTAATTGATTCTAGCAGCTTCTTAATTGGCTCCAGGTGTCCTAATTAGCTTGCCTGCCTTAATTGGATCCAGCAAGCTCCTGATTGTTCTGGAACCTCCCCTGTTACCTTACCCAGGAAAAAGGGACTTGTTTAATCTGGGAGTAATAGATCTGCCTGTTATCAGTCTCCTGTAGCCATCTGGTCTGACACTGTCACAGTTCCATATATACTTGTGATATTCTTTTGTACTCCTCCTTAGCATTTTGTCCACATTTCCACTCTTAGTAGGATTCCTTTTTTCTATTATTATGATGATGATGATGATGATAATGATGATGATGTCATTAAAGAGTTCCTTATGAAGCCATATTGACCTCTTACTATTCTTAATATCTTTCCTTTGCATTGGTATTGTTCACAGTTGTGCCTTTAATATTCTCTCCTTTAGAAAATGCCAGTTCTTTTTCCACTGGATTTTCTTCCCATGGGGAATTACCCTCTAGTCCTCTGAGTCTGCTAAAATCTGCTTTTTGAAGTCCATTGTCCTAATTCTCTAACTCCTTGCTTTCTTAGAATCATGAATTCTACAATTTCATCATAACTTTCACACAAATTGCCTGCCACCTCAAAATTTGCTACCAATTCCTCCTTGTTGGTCAGAATCGAGTCTAAAATGGCTGTCTTCCCGGTAACTACCTCCACTTTATGAAAACAGAGATTGTCACCAAAACATTGCAAGAATTTATTGGAAATTTTGTGTTTTGCAATACTACTTTTCCAACACATCCTATATTGGCAGAAAACCAAAACTTTTCAAATGTTTTTGTGAAACAGAATTTTGTTGAAATCTCAGTTTTTGGACTGAAAAAGTAAGGTTTTCAATTAATCTCTCTTTTTCTGGTCAGCCATTGCTAGAAAGTCCACTCTGGATCTCAGAAACCTTGCCATCATAAACTCTGTTGAAATCCATACGTCTCTGAAATGTTTTGGCTTCAGTGTAACACCATATGTTACAAATATGTGACAAAGTGTGACAAAGCCCTGACTAGGATGATTTAGTTGTGGTTAGTCCTTCTTTAAGCAGGGGGTTGGACTAGATGACCTCCTGAGATCCCTTCTAACTCTGATATTCTATGATTCTATTATTCATATTGTAATGAAAATACAAATGTAATAATAAAAAACCCTCTGATCAACTCTAGCCCAAAATTCTTACTGCTTCCATTTTTTTTGAAAGGATCTGTTAAGAAACTTAATTATGTGTCATTAGGTTTTTTTCTGTTCCTCCTCTGTTATAATATTTATTCTTGAAAGGGCAAATATTGGTCCCATTGGACTCCAAGAGAGTTTTCTCATTGACAGTTGGAGCATGGCTCAGAAAGAAATGAGAAATACCTAAGGGTGTTAGTATTTAGTCCCAAATGTATAGGTACACCCAGATTCTATCATTCCTTACTCACCCTGCCCTTCACTCCACAAGGATTTTTATTCTTTTCAGTCAAACTACTTGCAGAATGTGGTATTTTTAGCATGAGTAAAAATAATTAAAGTCTACCCTAATAATAAATAAATAAGTAAACTATCATTTTTCTTTTAATGTTTTGCTTGTGAAAGATACCAGGTTCACCTTGAAGAGCAAAGACACAGAACAGGTACTTTTCAAGGAGTGATAGTGAAGCTTTCCCACACTGCCCGGTCAATGTGCCTGGAGGATCCACAACTTAAGGTGGCAATCAATTTTGTCAACCAACAAATTAAGCTGGTCTTTCATTAGCAAACATTGAAGCCAAATAAATGGAACATCATTAAAACCTGTACTCTGTCCATGTGGCTGAATTGCTTTCAGCCCAACTCCACCCATTTCCCTGGTGTCCCACCAATAACAGCCCCATCAGGAAACATGGGCCCTCTGACTTCAGTACCACTTATTGAGATACAATCTCCATATTTAACAAATATTTTAATATAAACATGAAAAATAATTGATGACCAGACCCCCAACTCATGTCCTTTTGGTGAGAGGTTGCCAGTATGTACTGAGTTGGAATCTTAAGATCACAAGAATGGACATACTGGATCAGACCAAAGGTCCATCCAGCCCGATATCCTGTCTACTGACAGCGGCCAATGCCAGCTGCCCTATTGGAAGTGAACCCAACAAGTACGGCTCAAGTGATCTCTCTCCTGCCATCTATCTCCACCTTCCATCTTTACCACAGGATCAGCTGTTTACAGAGTCTTTGAGATATCTTGGTCTCATCAATAGGCCACCACATTGTGAATGACCTATCTCTGTCTCTCCATCACCTGTTTCTTAGTCTACCAAACTATCCCTTTAGGGAATCTATTTTCTCCCTGTGTGGTTGGTCTCTGTATGGTTCTCTGTTTTCTGAGGATCTCTGTGTGACACTATGCCCCATATTCTTCATAAAAATGTTGTTATAATATGAACATAACATAACTAAGATGCATTTTATGCCTGGTGGGTCTTATGAGATATCTTTGGAGAGGTTATGATTTACTATATGTGATTATCCTATTTGTATGCATGTATCATTCTTGCATCTGAAGTTGGGTATATTGACTATATAATAATTACAAGACAGTTTACACTTGAGGAACACCTACCAGACAGAATGCAATCAGTTTGGATGGGCCATTAGGGAGAAGAATAGGACTTTGAAGATGCTAATCTCCCACCTTCCTGATAAACTTCCTGGGCTGCTCCAAACAACCTCTGACTCACGGTTGCTTTAACACTGCAAGGTCATGTAATTAAGTCATCTGGTCTGGATTCCATGATAGAATACCAGTATTTTTTTCCACTGAAGGTGGGGCGGGGGGATCACACTGGCAAATAAAGGGTTCCCACCGTAAGTAAAAGCTATTTGAGACAGAGCAGTGACTTAATCAGTGTTTATTTTCCACTGAATCCCCACCCGTGATAACTGCTGGAAACATCTACAAAACAAACAAATAGGAGGGAGAAGAGCTGAACCCAGGATGGCAAAGGTGTCTGGCCTGTGAAAGAAATGCCTAAAATAATATTTACAGTGAAAAATTACTGTTTTCAACCAGTTATTTTAGTGTATTAACTTAGTTTGTGTAAAAAGAATGAGGAGTACCTGTGGCACCTTAGAGACTAACAAATTTATTTGAGCAACCCAGGTTCTAGCCCATGAAAGCTTATACCCAAATAAATTGGTTAATCTCTAAGGTGCCACAATACTCTTCAGTCTTTTTGCAGATATAGACTAATATGGCTACTACTTAGTTTGTGTATTTGTTTTATTTGTACTGTAATCTGCTTTGATATGTTTGCTATACTTTTAATCACTTAAAAGCTATCCTTTGTAGTTAATAAGCTTGTTTTTTGTATTTTCAAAAACCAGTTTGTGGATTCATAACTTGGGGGAGGGAAGGGACACACTGTAGGATGAAAACATGTTTCATAACCTCAGAAGTTGTTCTGGAACATAATCATTTTTCTCTGGAGAGCTTTGTTTGGTACTTCTGAACTTCTTCAGTATGGTATATATCGTAGAGGTAGTTCAGATACCAAACTTAATACTTTTATCATATTTATGTATGATGAGTTTTTTTCCTGCATGGCAAACTTTTATCTGGACTTTGAATGACCAGCTTTCTTTCCCAGCCATTAGCTCAGGTCTTCCAGTATACACTTTGGTGGCAATTAGGAACTTTGTGTATTTAGGATTAAAATTTACTTTCAAGGTACCTCACAACTGTAATATTACAGAATTTCTGTAAGTCTGCATAAAAACTGTTTCACTTCTGCCTCAACAGTTCAGTAAGTTTAATTGGGACAGATGTATTCCAGTCAATGCTTCCTTACCAGATAAATACTAAGCAAAAACTGCATTGCCTATTATATTATTCCTTAAATTGAGGGACTAGAATTTTAACCTTTATAAATAACTTGGCACATCTTTTTAAAGAACATTAGCAAATTGGGTCCCAAAAATAATTTATTCTTTAGATCTAATTTGGCATTTAGTTGCTGTGCAGAAGGGGGTAGTGTTCAATGTTTTTATGTTACTAGTACTATTCTATAAAACACAATTCACTTACAAGTGCTCACTTTTCTGATGAGTCAACAGCCAATTTAGCTTTTTGTTTAATCTTACTGTACAGTTCTAAACAAATACATGAAAGTGGAATATAAATTCCATCTTCCACTTGTGAGGACAGTGATTTATCTTCCAAAGGTTTCTGTTTGACTAATATACTGCAACTATGAAGAACCCAAAATAATGATGAAGACACTTATGTCAAAAATTCCATTCATTTTATCATAATATTGGGTTTCATAATAAGAAGAATGGCTGTCTTATGTTTCCAATCAAAATGATATATAGATAGCTTTAAAAGTGACGTTTAGGAAGGATGTTTCTCAAAACCTAGCCATTAACCATCTGCTGATCTATACCACAAAGCTAAAGATGTAAACCATATGCTATGTTTTACTCTTGATAAGGTTCTAAATCAGACATTGCAATAGCCTCTTTTGCTATGTTTTGACATGATGGATAGAAGTGTGTTCAGCTGAACAGTATATTAGTATCGCAGAGTCACTATATAACTTATGCTTGGTCTACGCTAGCAAGGGGGATAGACCTAAGATACGCAACTTCAGCTACGTGAATAACGTAGCTGAAGTTGGAGCACCTTAGGTCGACCTACCTGGTATCCTCACAGTGGTAGTGGACTCCCCCGTTGACTCCGCTTGCACCTCTTTGCGAGCTGGAGTTCCGGAGTCCACAGGGAGCACTTTTGGGAATTGATTTATTGCGTCTACATGAGATGTGATAGATCCCCAATAGATCGATTACTACTCACTGTTTCAGCAGCTAGTGAAGACAAACCCTTAGATTACTTACAGAGTTTAGCTTTCCAATATCAAATCCACGTGCACATTTTATATTTTTTTTTAAAAAAAATCTCCTATTCTCTAATTTAGTGTCTTATTTTAGAGAACAGCTACCATAATGGTATGATCCAAAGGCCACTGAAATAAATGAAAAAAAAAAGTTCCATTGCATCAATGTTTTGGAACAGGCCTTAGGCAGCTCTAAACACAGTACTTTTTAATCTTTTTGATTTAGTTACCATTATGGAAGTTAATCAAGGATTCTGATACTTGAAATCTATTTTTTCCACAGAAAAGGAGAAATTAACCCTGCTGTGAATATTCTGCTGTCAATTTCTACTTTCCATTTCCCATGTAACTTTGAGGAATTTAATATCCACCCAACCTCCTGAGTCTCCTCATACCCAGTGATAGATCACTACATCCCACGGTAAGTAATAATTATAATATTAACTGTACCTTTTCATGGTCTACTTTCTGCTAAAAAAATAATTCTGGTCTATAGTTTATAATTCTGCCAACAAGTTAATCATATTGTGTTGCTATATTTGTAACTTGATGTGACTATAAACGGGAGTCACATAGCCAATATTCTGTTTTTAATTTTGTCTGTACTCCCACATAATCAGGAATGTTTCTTGCGGAGAAGGAACATTAGAACAAAAAACCAAACAAACAAAAAATCCCTCTCTGGTTTCCTCTCTGCCCTTAGAGAAAAGTGAAAGTCACATATCCAATTATTGAACAATTGCAGTTAAGCCCTTTCCTGGCTGCTAGGCTTTCTTTTAAAAGGTGTTCAACTTCTGTCTGTATTTCTTTGGGATTCACTCTATTGAGATTCAGTTTTTACCCTGCCATTATTCTCTGATTCTGGCATTACATTGTCCTCTTGCAGAGTGCTTGAAGACGACAATTTCTTGTCTCATAGTTTTGGCAGTCCAGCTTGTTTACTAGGTTTCTCACAGTCAGTTGAGCTACAGTATTCCTTCTTGGCAGCTAGAAATACTTTTGACATGTAGATTTTTTCTTCTGGTTCTCTTTCTATTTTTCAAGAATTCATTTTAATATACACTTTAAGCACCTACTTATATAGTCAGATCTAAGGAGGTCACTATGTTCCTGTTGGGACAGAACAAGGACTTCTTGCAAAGTGGCTCTTGCATTTACCTGTAGTGTGTCTTTGTAAAATCCTGTACTGCAAGATATGAACATAGACAGCTTATTGCTCAGCAAAATGCCAGCCTTGGAGAACAAAAATAGTTTGGAAAGTGATCCAGTCACACACAGTGTATGTATAAAGTGTTTTATTTGTCAACTATCAACTTTGAATGATCTTGTTACTGAATTCCCACCAAATCAGATGCAAATAATGTGCCATCAGTAAAGTGTCTCCAAGATTATTTAAACCTTCACAACCAGATTAATGTTTTCACTACAATATGAAACAAGGTGTTTTTTTTTTTAAAAAAAAATATGGATGTGAAAGGTGTGCGTGAAGGGGAGAACAACCATTTTTGGATGATTTTCACAGGAAGTTCCCAGGAAGAAGTGAAATAAGTCCTTCTTTTACTGAGACTATATGGAAGTTTCATGAAGAATTCAGGATTCACCAGCCAATCAGAAGGCAGAATGAGCATCTAAGGTAAAGTAAGGGAAGCCTAAATCACAAAAAGTCTGGTTCACTACCAATCCCTGTAAATGGACAAGCAGAATTCAGTTTGAACAGCCTATCTTTGACCCAGCTGAATTGTCTGCATATTAGGAAAAGAGAGATAATTTTCCGTGGATTTCAAATATAGACTATTTTTTGTGTTACTAAATTTCCCAGTCACTATTCTCTATCTCTCTACAAATACAAAACTTTGGTTTCCAAGCCATTTAATCACCGAGTCAGTCTGTTTTGGTCTTAGAGATGGCTGACGTGTTCTTTTGTATATTTTAGCGGTAGCTAATAATTTCATTGGTCTAATGGTAAATAACAATATATTCTTCTTTATACTCCACAATATTCTCTAACATTTGTCATGCTTCTAGAAAGAAAAGATGTGCTAGCAACGATGATTTTAAAATTACAATCTACTCCCAGCGAATGTCTTTATAGGTATTCAGTGAAGATATCCTCTCTCTGACCTTACTTTCATTTTCCCTGATGTGGCAGGCCAGGAATCCTCTGTCAGATAAAATAAAGTATGAAGTTATGGGACTGAATGACAAAAAACACTGAGGAAACCTAAACATTTTTAATTATGATGTGTGTATATTCAGCAAAAACTACAGACCAACAAAATCTCATTCCAATTTGTCATACATCATCATCTTCCTCCCTGAGAATAAAAACTGCAAATATTCATGAAATACCAGGCCAAATCCTAGAGGTTAATTACAAGAGAAAGAAACAATTACCAACAGTTTTAAAAAAATTAGGCAAAAAGTCATACCTCCAAAGTGGATTATTTTACTATTCCCTAGCCACCATACTGCAGAGCCAGCATATATTTTCTTTATTATAGCCTCACTCTGACATCCGTTATCCAGCTGTCCTTTATCCCAGGCTGCTTTGTTCTTAAAGGGATAGCATCATTTCACAATTATCATAGAAACAAAACATTTAGCAATACTGAAGATACATTAGGTCATCTAGTCCATTAAACTGATTGTCCAAGATTGTTTCCTATGGTATAAGTGTCAGTGTTTTGTCCAAATTAATTTTATTCATGGATTTTAAAGCCAGAAGAGACAATTTTGACAATGTAATCTGACTTCTTGCATAACACAGGGCATAGATCAGTTAGAAAGATATCCAGTCTTGATCTGTTGACTTTAAGTGATGAAAAAAATCACCACATTCCTGGGTAATCTATTTCAATGGTTAATTACATTCATTGTAAAAAAAAAAAGTTGAACCTTATTTCTTGTCTGAATTTGTCTAACTTCAGCTTCCAGCCTTTGGATCATGCTATGCATTGGCCTGCTAGATTGAAGACTCAAGTAATGGAGCATCTACCTACTGCACAAGGAAACAGTTCATCTTCATATTCAATGATGTGCAAAACACTGCCTCTGCATATAACTCTTTTCTGAGACCATTTGCCCCGAGTGTTTTATTGATGAAAAACACCTGTAATATGTAAAAATTAGGAGTACTCACAGATAATTTAGAATATCACAAATGACAATTTACTTGCATTTTCATTAATTAATTTTAATGCTTCATATTCATCAGAGCATGAAAATTAATTAAATCTTTAATCTAAATCAGGGATTGGCAACTTTTGGCATGCAACCCATCAGGAAAATCCATTGGCGGGCCGGGATGTTTTGTTTACTTGCAGAGTCTGCAGGTTTGGCTGATTGTAGTTCCAGGCCAATGGGAGCTGTGATTCGCTGATCTATGCCAATGGAGGCTGCAGAAAGCGGTGGCCAGCACATCCATTGGCCTGCACTGTTTCCCACAGCTCCCATAGGCCTGGAACAGCGAACTGTGGCCAGTGGGAGCTGAAATCAGCCAAAGCTGTGGATGCTGCAGGTAAACAAATGATCCTGGCCCACCAGTGGATTTCCCTGACAGGCCGCATGCCAAAGGTTGCCAGTACCTGGTATAAATGTTTTATATAAAGTTACTTCATAGTTTTATATCTAAAATTACTGATGTGCGCTGCTGACAATGTTTCTTTTATCTTCCACTCAATTATAAATTACTGCGTTCTTGATTTTGGCTAGTGCTTTTCAACTGAATGAATATTACTAAAACAGTTTTCTGATTACTAAAAATACCTTATGCAATTATCATTGTTAAAATAGACCCATAACATAACTGGAAACCTAGTAAAATAGTACTTATAAAGAGTGAGGCACAAAGAAACAGATGGGTATGAGCACCTGATCTTTCAAACAATTACACTGTGGGTTTAATATTGAGAATGAAATGTACAATAAACATCTTGTGGGATACTTAATAATTCTGTAAGCCTATCATGTGTCAGTTCTTCTCTGGCAAACCTAACTTTGATTTACCACTGCCACGGTTGCCATTTCTTTCCTTTCTTCTTTCAAAGATTAAAAAGAATTTCTGATAACTTCAATAGTTTCTCGCTTATTCTTCAAAAAGTTTATAGGTGAATAGCCAATACCAACTTGCCTCAGTATCTATGGTCACCTTTTTCTGCTTGCATATTCAAATGGTGACAAGCAATTTAGGGTGTAGCTCAGATTCCTGAGTATTTAGGGATCCAGAAAACAAACTCTGGACAGAAATTCAATATTAAACTTTGTTATCTCTCTAAGGATTTGATTACATTCATTTGTATCTTCTTTGAATGCATAAAACCATCTTTTCACTTTGCATAGTTAAAGCATCCCAATTTACTTTCCTACATTTCATTTTAAAGTCATTATTATGCATTAACAAATGTAAGCTCTGGGGACAAGGTAAGCTGGTTAGTGAATATTTATTCCAGTTTCCCAAATGTTGTGACCATTCCTGCAATGGGAAGCACTGTTATAAACAGAGTTTAGAACAGGGAAACATTTTACAGTTTACAGATTTACTGTAGCCAACTGACCAAGTGAGAGATTATTGTTGTAAAGGGGGCCATCCAGAATAAAGGTAATTTTACCATTAGGGCATTATGGCATTCTTTTTCTGTTACTGCTGCTGTCACAATTGGTGTCGATAAAGTGGCTCTAATGCCAAAAATTAAAAATCCCCTCCAGTATGATCTTCCATCCATGATTCTTTTTCTGTTGTCAC
This sequence comes from Dermatemys mawii, assembly GCA_007922305.1. Taxonomy (NCBI): domain Eukaryota; kingdom Metazoa; phylum Chordata; order Testudines; family Dermatemydidae; genus Dermatemys; species Dermatemys mawii. The sequence continues at coordinate 46,702,589 of ML677348.1, read as the reverse complement.
CCACTGATATATAATTCTATCCTTCCCTCACATCAGTCTTCCTGAATGGTATACCCTGCCCAGATTCAATATTTTTATGTAGTTAATCAAGCATTTACATCCATCCCTAAATCAGTTTCATCATTCTGGCTTAATAACTGCTCAGCCCTGGACTCCTCTGTATCTCTGCCCAACCATTCTCCAAGACACTGCCTTTCAGTTACAGTCTGAGTAAAGGTCACTTCCAGAGAGGGGCAGGACTCTAAGGGTTAATGTAGGTGCCACGCTAGCTACAGGAAAATTAGGCAGCTGGGCACCATGACTGAGGGGCAGCCAAGCCAAACTTCAGTGGAATTGCAACCCTGGGTCATAATGCTTCTCACTCAAATTTGGCCTGGACAGATTTCCATCATGACAAAGGGACAGCTGGGCCAAATCTGCCACTCTTAGCCTGTGAGGATGGGGACATCACACTGAAGTTTTTCATGAATTGACAGATTGTCTTGAACAGCTCCTCCATTATTCTATCTTTCCAGGATATCACAGTAAGCAAGGTGGTATTTCCTTTATATCCTCATATGGTAGATGGCCTTAGGAGATTTTGTTATGCCTTTAAAAAAATAGAGTGTAATTCAAACTTTAATTGTAAGGGACACTTATTTCTCACTTGGCATAACCTTTATTGTGAGTATTCTTCTCCAGCAATAAAAAGATACTTGTATTATTCTATTTCACTAAACAGAATTACATCTTCAAATCAAAGAGTGAAGAGATATGGAAAGTAAGAAAGTAAAAGGAACAGAAATACCGTAGGAATCACCAAAGATAAGTCTGAGGGGGGAGGGAGAATCCCAGGAATATGACTGGGGAAGAAGGGAGAAAAAAACAACAACATAGAACAACACAGATGCAAGACAAGATCAAGAACACAAGAACTAGCACAAAATACAAGAGGTGGTTCTAGCCCAACTTTGGATGATATGGAGAGAAAAACAGAACTCTGGTAAAAGGATTAAAGGTCAAGACTGCAACTTCTCTTGAGATAGAATAACTCAAACTACATTGTGTCAAGTATCAGAGGGGTAGCCGTGTTAGTCTGGTTCTGCAAAAGCGACAGAGTCCTGTGGCACCTTATAGACTAACAGACGCATTGGAGCATAAGCTTTCATGGCTGAATACTCAGTTTGTCACTCTGACAAAATGGGTATTCACCCACAAAAGCTTATGCTCCAATGCGTCTGTTAGTCTATAAGGTGCCACAGGACTCTTTAGCACTCAAACTACATGGTTATCCAGGGTGCTAGGTATAAATATGTTTGCATTATTATTAACATTTGCATTATTCAGAGGCCACAACTATGATGGAGGCTCCATTGTGCTAGGGAAAACACACTTCTTGCTCTGAAAGATTACAATCTTGTTTAAGAGGAGACAAAACAAATGATGTAACAAACAAGAGGTGATAGATGGGATGAGGAAATAAGGACAACAGTAATTGGATCATGAAGCTGCTTAGTTTGATAATCTGCACTACTTGATGGTTCTGAATAATGTATAGTTTCTTGTATGGATGGGGGTTATTCCTTCTCAATAGAAAGACATCAGCATTCCACAGGCCGCTCACTATGTGCCCTGGACCCCAGGAACTTGTGACTCCCACACACTCACTCTCAAACCATCTGTCACTAGAAGATGATCTCAGCAGAATTCTTTAAGGGAAATGCCTGTGTGTTTGTGGTGGTGGTGGGGACAATAACAGCAACAATGCCTATAGCTTGACTGATATCTGTGGATGACATTTTGTTTTCCCAGTTTCAAATGTAATAATTGGTTTTATTTTGAGCATGCGAAATAGTATCAAACTGAAAGCAGTTGTCTCACTATTCCTACCAAAAACTTAATGCAGGAATCACATCCGTTCACAGGAAATCAAAAGAAGGGCAAAGAGGGAGCACTTAAGATTGTCAGCGAGGGCACAAGCATACTTCTGCTCCCAAGAATCTCCTTTTAACTCCTATTAGTGCGTGAAAGGACCATAATAGTTTGTTTGCAAGAGTCTTCTGCTGAGCTTCACCCAATAATTTTTGCATCATGCCAATCATTCTATTTGAGCTAAAAAGATGACCAATCTTGATTTAAAGACTTCAAGGAGAATCTATCACATCCCCTGGTAAGTTTTTCCAATGGTTAATTATTGTTCTTGTTTGAAAAAAATGAGAATTTAATTCTAGTGCAGGGATTGGCAACGTTGGCACATGGGACTGCAGGGTAAGCACCCTTAGCAGGCCCCACTGCTTTGTTTACCTGCCGTTTCATTAACTGCAGCTCCCACTGGCAGTTGTTCACCGTCCCAGTCCAATGGGGGCTGCGGGAACCAGCGCAGTGCTGGCCGCCATATCCCGCAGCCCCCATTGGACCGGGACAGTGAACTGCGGCCAGTGGGAGCTGCGATTGGTGAACTGCCAGGTAAACAAAGTGGCAGGGCCTGCTAAGGGTGCTTAGCCTGTGGTCCGGCAGGCCAACATTGCTGATCCCTATTCTAGTGTGTATTTGTCAGGCTTCATTTGTGAAACACCGGATCTGGTCGTACCTTTTTCTGCTACATCAAAGAGTCATCTACTGTCAGAAATCTCTTTCCAGGTAATCACTTGTAGATCATGATCAAGTTACCTCTTAATTCTATCTTGGATGACCTAAGTAGAGTGAGTTTTTTTAAATTTCTCACACTAAATAAATGATTTCCAGAGCTTGAATCATTCCTGCGTCTCTTTTCTAAACCCTTTACAATTTTTCAACATTGTTTTTGAAGTGTTGATACAAATGATCCCACTAGTGCTTCATACAGAGGTAATACTACCTCCCTACTTCTACTTGCTTATGCATCACATGATAACATTTGCCTTCTTAGGTGTGACATTGCACTCATGTAATATAGATTATTGGGATTATTTTGTCTTGAATGGGTAACCATATTAGCACCCAGTGTAACCCCCAAATTTGACATGCTTGTGTGCGCCCCGGAGTTTGACAGTACTGCATTCAGAGGATTTGTATGTTTAATCACTGCCAGCTGAAACCCAAATATCACATAGCTAGGGATAATCTTAGTCCCTGAGAGGCATGGCCATGCAGCTCTGCTATCAGAATGGAAAATTAGGACAGGGAGTTAAGGTTCTATGAAAACAGATGGAATGTTTGGATAGCTGACTGTGGTTTTAGGTGCCTTTGATATGATTGCCATGATAAGAAATGCTTTGTTGATAAGAGTAATGAGTTGCTGTTGTCTATCGCTAGAGAAATTAGTCTATTAGGGGCTGTTGTGATTTATGTGATTTGTATGAAGAAAATGTATTAAAAAATTAGTTTACAAAGTGTGATTTGGAGCAGTTTGAGGAAGCATTCTGTGGGCAAGGATTTGACACCTAAGTTTCTAGCAGCTAGACCAAAGAAGGGACCCCATGGAAGTCTGGGTGCTGATTCCTTGAAATCATTGTTACTTTGATAAATATAAAGGTTTAAAATGATTGAACTTACTGCTATAGCTATAACAACTATAACTATAACTATACTTATAGTTATATCACTGTATATGAGTGTGTGTTTGTGCTTGAGATCTAATAAAAAGTAGTTTTAGGTAAAAGCACCATGGTTTGTATTAATCACATATTAGACAGCGGAACTGTGCCCCCATTGATTTATTCCTGACACTGCCCTCAGAGAAACAGTTCATTTACCACAGCTTTGGGTTCTGAAAACCCTGGGTAACACCATCAGGAAAGTATTTTTAATTTCAAAAGTTCTAATTTATATTACTGATTTAGGTCATTACTGTCTTTCATCCTATCACTTATTAATATTAAGCAGTGTTAGTTAAGTAATGCCAAGTTGGCTTTTGTTTTTGTTTGCCAGAAGCTGCAGATTTTAAATTCTGAAAGTAATTACTGCCATACAGGACTCACTTGAAAATATATGTACAAATTGCTAGATTACAACATTTTTCCTTTTAGCTGTCTGTGCAAAGATGAAAGTCAAGGTAAAAAAATCTTTTGGGTAGGGGACAGGGAATCTTTTTAGACTTTGAATACATAAAATCCAAGATGTGCAATGATCAGCTTTTAAATGGAGGTGGGAATAAATTTGCTGTAGCTGCACTTTTACCTTAAATAGCTTTCAGCACTTGTAAAGTGAAATGTTGACTATGCTGTACATTTGATACTGAGAGCATTCCAAAACTGATTAAGGTTAGTCATCATTTTTTCTGTCGAGTATATCACTGATTTTCAGTTCAGTTTTTTTAACCACTTGCAATGTTCAGCAATTCAAAGCGTTATAGCAATGATTGTATAAGGTAATATCCCCCCATTATATACACATGAAAAATATATTTTGCCACTCCTCTAAGTAAAAAATTACTTGGTGAACAATTATTATTAAGTAATATTTATTATTATTTATTTATTATTACTTTATTATTAAGTAAAATTTATTATTTAAGTAATAAAATTAAATGCTTTGAATATGTCATTACTCAATCAAAGCTTTATAGATAAGAGAACAGTAATTACTTGTGTTAAATATGGTAAATAAAACAAACAATTATCACTTAAATGGGTTCTCTTATTTCCCTTTATATCCTTTATTTCCATTTGTATCCTTTTGTCTTCCATAGACAGAGAAAACTTCCTCTTATATTCATGTGCCAAATATCTTTCCTTTTTATCCTTCAAACACAACTCTTCTGTAAAGCCTTTCAACAGAGATCCCTGTAAGTTTTAACACTTTCTCAAATTTGTACTTGCATGTCAGATATTGGCACTTAGATATCACTTGATGAGCATCCTAATAGCCGGAGGACAGAATCCTGGCCCCATTAAAGTCATTGGCAAAACTCCTATTGACTTCAGTGAGGACAGGATTTCACCCAGAAAGATTAGATAGATCTGATATTTTAATATACATGACCCCAATTTTTTATGTTGGAGTTCATGGAAGGTTTGCAACTGAGTTCCACAAGAGAAGGCCTTATATGGCTAACCTGCTGTGTCTGGTCAAGTCTACATTGTAAAGTCCAGGGACGGGGATTATGTTTCCTTATTTGATTATCTAATGCTGAGCATACTATTAGCAGTTAATAAATAATCATAACAATATCTGTTCCAATATTTTTTCTTGGCCACTAATATCCAATAGGTTCAATGTTATTATTCATATCTTATTTACAAAAGCAAGTTTTGTTCTTCTCAGAAATAGAGATGGGCCTGAAATAAACCTTGGATCTTAACTGGCAACATCTTTGGGGAAATTCATATATCCACCAAGATCTCCATCTGAACTTGGATGAATCTCTGCTCTGAGGGGTAAAGGTCCATTTCTTTTAATAGCTTGTATACAAAATTCACTGATACTATTCTGCCCAATGACTCATCTTCACGACAAAAAGAAAACAAATGTGTTTGAAGGCAATATAATATAATTAACAGACTCAAGGATTTCTAGATAGTCTCATTGAATAATTGGACTTCTTTTACGGAAGAAGTTCAGTCAGTAAATTATATATGAAGATTTTTCTGGCAATAGCCTTGGGTTAAGATCTTTTAAAATTCTCAATTAGTGATGAAATTGATTTATAACTGTAAAACACGATAAAAGTTATTTTCCTGCACTGGCCCTAAAATTACTACTTTCACTGGATGACATTGTGCCATGTTCGAAATAATGAGAAAAGTCTCTTCAGCAGTATAGAATGTATTACAGGGAAACAATAACTTGAAAAATTCAAATGCATAGTCATTATAAAATGGTCACATGTTTGTTATCATATTATATCAACTACACTAAGGCCGTCAGCCTATTTTCAGCAAATAGGATAGAGCTTCTGCTAAGAACCCAAACATATTCAGCACATTAGAAGAATCATAACTACAGTGCAGCTGTTTAGAAGGGAAGCCATCTGACAGATTGGATAGCGTAATGTGTGAGTTATTCCAGCTGAGGTCATTTGCAAATACTCTTGAGATTTTTTAAAGTACAGATGCACAGTAAATGTCCTGTTCTTTAGATGAGATTTTTGTTCATTTGTTTGTGTAAATACATACTAAATAGAAATGACTGGGATGGATGATACTAACTAATGATACACGTGGGTACTTAAAACATTCCAATCCTACTTCTCAGACTCCTTGTTTCTGGAGGTATTTTGTTGTTGTTGTTGATAGCTTCTCTACATTCCTAATAAACTCCCAGCTCCATGAAAGTTTATGTTATTCTTAAATCTTCTGAAACCACAGTACACAACAAATCAGTGGCATGGTATGTGAGGTATCTGTGATTAATGGGAATATAATCTGATCAATGACAGAGTGAAATCAACAAGGTTGCTATCTGTAACATTTTATTGGACTAACTAATAGTCTCAATTTCTAACTCCAAAGGTGGCCATATGTGTATGGAAAACCCCTAAATAATCTATTACATGTAAAAACAAATATCATTTTATTGTTTTAGCCTTGAATTATCTAATATATGTTTCACAGACAGAATGGAATTGATAAAGGAATTTATTTCTGGAAATCTCAAATTCAAATTTATTTTTGGATTCTTCAATAAAATAAACTTTGGTTCTCTGAATTATGTTCCTGATAGGCCTGGGGGGCTAGTTAACAACAAATAATATTAGCTAAGAAAAGCTGAATAAACAAGAGACAACCTTGTTTCTTACTAGATAAGCAGAGTCAGCAGAACTCCAGATGGGCAGCAGTAATTGGTGTCCTTATCAAACACACCAAGCATTGAAAAGGGTCTCAATGTCCACTCTCTGGTGCAGGAAAGAGATAGCAAAACACACTCCCCTCCCACACATACTAACCTACAGTTCATGAAGAGGCCCAAACTTGTCAGTATGAGATAGGACACTCTCCCTTTCACAGATGTGCACACTCACCCTAGATGCCGATGCTAGTTTTTAGAAGCACAATGATGAACCCTAAAAAAAAATAAAATCTCTATTGCCGTGTACTTTTCAATGTCTTTTTGTTTTAACCCCCAGGAATGTACCGACTGAACAGCTGGAAGAGCTTTCTCATTCCTATGGACCCCAAATCAGAATTCAATTTATACATTTTATAGTTATACTCTTTATACATTGTTTGAGGGAAAACACCTGTGTATTAGCAGTTTGCAGTATGTTAACCTGAGCCATGGGGGAACTATTATGTAATCTTTTTAGACTATTGCTTTATTATGATAATCTTGTCTTGGTGCTAGAAATTATCCAGGGGCTCGGATCTCCCACCCAGTCACTTTCCTCCGCCCATGAATACCCTATATAATCTATTGTACTCAGTTGTTTAGCAGTGTCTCTAATAAGCAAAGTGACACTCTGCCAGCACTGTGTGTAATAAACCCACCTGCCTGACTCTACACAGGGTCCATTTTTGTTCCTTCAATCTATATGCTACACCTGGGGGAATTCTGCACCATTGTGCAAGAGCAGAATTAATATCCCCTGCAGATTTCCTCTCCTTCTCTGCAGAATAATTGATCCTGATGGGTAGGCAAAGTGAAGTCATGAGAAGGGGTCATGCTGCAGTTACACCTTTAACTCACAAGGAGCTGATGTGGCCTCAGAACAGAGAGGAGTTGGCTCACAGGCCATAGTAGGCAGCCGCAGAGATGGAAGAGGTGGAGGTTTCCCTCTTCACAGTGCCCTGTACACGGGACCAAGTGAGAAGGCACAGGATATGGGGGGACAGACAGAGTGGGGCATATGGGACTACTGGGTGGTCACACAGACTAGGATTTAGAAGGGTTAGTTGGGGGATAGACTGGGACAGGGGCATAGGAGCTAATGGGGTAACAACATTAAGCCAGGGGCTGAATGGAAGTGAGGGTGCAAGGACACATTGAGACAGGGATATCTATGTGTGGCTTAGTGAGGGTCCAGAGAAACAGAGGAGTAGGGGTGCAGGGCTGCATGGAGAAATGTGAAGATATGCCTGGCTGAATGGGGAGGGTGAGTGCAGGAACACTCAGAGACAGCCGCAGATGTTCTTGACTGAATGGGAGATGCTAGGAGTCAGCCAGGGTCTGCATGGGGGAGGCTCCCCAACTCCCTAACAATTCTTCCTCCCTTCAAAAACAAACAGTTCAATACTTCTCCCACTCGCATCCAGCAGCCCTCCAGGTTCATTCCCAGGCTTCTTCCCAGCAATTACTTCCCCCTCCCTCAGTTCCTCTGTTTCCCCTGACTGCCCCAATCCTTTGCACTGCTTCTGAGGCAGCCAGGAAATATGTTTCTGTACTGTAATTTAAATGAATTATTACTCAAAGTTCTGTATTCCTAGCAAGGAACCTATTTGTCAAAAAACACTTGAAAATCTTTTTGTTGTTGTTGTTGTCTGTATTGTTATAGAAATACTTGCTGATAGGTATTTTGAAATAAGTTAACAAAATAATTGAAACTGGCCTGATTATATTGTTTTACTTTGACAAAATGAACAGAATTTTAAAATATTGTGTGAAGAATTTTTATTTTTTTGGCAAAGAATTTTTAATTTTTAGGCACAAAATTCCCCCCTCCCATATACTAAGCATGCCTATCTTACCTAAAGACTTTCTATCCCAAGGGTGGGCAAACTGTGGCCCGCGGGCCATATGTGGCCCCCCAGCCATTTTTATCCAGCCCGTGAGCTCTGCCAGGAGCGTGGAGCCAGTGGCCTTGCGCTCCCGGCAGAGTGCTGGGCGCTGGGGGGCCCCCGTGCTCCCCTGCTGGGGCGCGAGCAGTTGGAGCGGCAAGCTGACAGGGCAGAGCACAGCTGGCTGCAAGCCGTGGGGCCCCGTGCTCCCTGGCTGGGCAAACCATAGCAGGTCGCCAGCAGCGCGGCTTCGTGCTCCTCAGACGGGGCACCAGGCGGACGGAGCACAGTGGACTGCAGGGCCCTGAGCTCCCCGGCTGGGGTGCCAGGCGGGTGCAGCACGGCAGGCCATGAGCCGCGTGGCCCCGCAGTCCCAGAGTGCCTGGCAGGCAGAGCACCATGAGCTGTGGGGCCCTGCGCTCAGGCTGGAGTGCCCAGCTGAACACAGTAAGTAAGAAGGGGCTTAGGTGGTGGGGTTGGGGAGGTTGGAGGGTTAGGGTGGGGGGGTCTCGGGAAGGGGCAGTCAGGGAGGGGGCAGGGAGGGAAGAAAGAGGGGGGGCTAGATATGGGGTGGGATGCTGGGGGGCAGTTAGAGTGGGGGGATCTTGGGAGAGGGCAATCAAGGGACAAAGAGCAGCGGGGAGGGGTTTGAATGGGTTGGGAGTTCTGAGGGGTTCAGTCAGGGTGGAAAGTGGGTGGGTGTCAGATGGGGTGGGGCCAGGCTGTTTGGGGCTGCACAGCCTTCCCTTCGTGGCCCCCTGCAGGATTTTGAACCTCAATGTGGCCCTCGGGCCAAAAGGTTTGCCCACCCTTATTCTATCCCATAATAGTAAGCTAGGTATGTTTGACTTCTTCAGACACTCCCCAACAGTATCTCAGACTGTATCTCAGTCTGGTTCCTCAAGATAACTCCTTCTTTTCTTGAGGGAGTGTGCCTTTTCAAACCTGCCAAGGTTTTTTTCATCTCTTCTGTTCCCAAGCTTTTTCAAGCCCTTGCGTTTTTGCTTAAGAAGTCTCACATGTTTGCTGACAAGTTGTTTATTTACTTTCTTGCTTGTTTTTCCCCCAACTGTCCTATTAAACTAAACATACATTCATACAGTAAAAACCCCAATCACCAAGACAACATACTATATTCATAAGTTATTATAAAGCAGCTCCAAATCTGTCACATTGCACTTCAAGTTTTCCTATAACAATTTAATAAAGCTTTCAGTTTTCAATGACCTTAAAGCAGAACCCTCAATTCTGTCTTACCAGTCTTTCATTCAGAGACTTTGGGCTGGTCTAGACTAGGGGGAGGGATCGACCAAAGATACGCAACTTCAGCTACATGAATAACGTAGCTGAAGTCGGCGTATCTTCAACTGACTTACCTGCCATCCTCATAGCAGCAGCAGTTGGTGGCACGCTCCCCCACTGACTCCAGCTTGTGCCTCTCGGGGAAATCTCTCTCTGACGATCAATTTATCATGTCTTAAAGAGACGTGATAAATCGATCGCCAAAAGATCGATTGCTACCTGCCGATTCGGGGGGTAATGAAGACCTACCCTCAATGTTAGAAAGAATTGTCCTAGTACAGAAATAGTAACCCTTGAAAAACTCAAATGGTTTGAAAGGCAAATCTGAGCTGCACCTAACAAACTAAATCATGACTTACAACTTTCATTCCATACCTAAATTAATAATTGGCCTATCCTACTGGGATTTCTCCAGAAACTTCTTCACCTTCATTACCAACACACAAGAAGTCAAAGAGAAATCAAAGCTAGGAGATGAAATGCAAGAGGTAAACTTTATAAATAAAATACCACACGATTCTACTCTAGGAATATATGTCCATTATCTATCTAATCTATGAAAATTCTGTAAAGCCCAACACCTTTAGTACATAATGTCCTCACCCTGAAAACTCTTATTCACATGGTTAACTTTAAGCATGTGAATAGTCCCACTGAAGGTGGATAGAATTATAGAATCATAGAATAACAGGGTTGGAAGGGACCTCAGGAGGTCATCTAGTCCAACCCCCTGTTTAAAACAGGACTAACCTCAACTAAATCAGCCCAGCCAGGGCTTTGTCAAGCTTGACCTTAAAAACCTCTAAGGAAGGAGATTCTAACACCTCCCTAGCCATTCCAACCTTTTAGTGAAAAAGTTTTTCCTAATATCCAACCTAAACCTTCCCCACTGCAACTTGAGACCATTACTCCCTGTTCTGTCATGTGGTACCACTGAGAACAGTCTAGATCCATCCTCTTTAGAACCTCCTTTGAGGTAGTTGAAAGCAGCTATCAAATCTCCCCTCGGTCTTCTCTTCTGTAGACTAAACGATCTCAGTTCCCTCAGCCTCTCCTCAAAAGTCATGTGATCCAGGCCCCTAATCATTTTTGTTGCCCCCCTCTGGACTCTTTCCAATTTTTCCACATCTTTCTTGTAGTGTGTGCAGTATTCCAGGTGAGGCTTCACCAATGTCGAATAGAGGGGAATGATCACGTCCCTCGATCTGCTGGCAATGCCCCTACTTATACAGCCCAAAATGCCATTAGCCTTCTTGGCAACAAGGGCACACTGTTGACTCATATCCAGCTTCTCATCCACTGTACCCCCAGGTCCTTTTCTGCAGAACTGCTGCCTAGCCATTTGGTCTGTCGTCTGTAGCAGTGCATGGGATTCTTCCATCCTAAGTGCAGGACTCTGCACTTGTCGTTTGTTGAACCACATCAAATTTCTTTGAGCCCAATCCTCTAATTTGTCGAGGTCCCTCTCTACTCTATCCCTATCCTTCATCATATCTACCACTCCTCCCAGTTTAGTGTCATCTGTAAACTTGCTGAGGGTGCAGTCCACGCCATCCTCTAGATCATTGATAAAGATATTGAATAAAACTGGCCCCAGGACTGACCCTTGGGGCACTCTGCTTGATTCCAGCTGCCAACTAGACATTGAGCACTACCCGTTGAGCCCGACGATCCAGCCAGCTTTCTATCCATCTTATGGTACATTCATCCAGCCCATATTTCTTTAACTTGCTGGCAAGAATGCTGTGGGAGACTGTATCAAAAGCTTTGCTAAAGTCAAGGAATAGTGCATCCACTGTTTTCCCCACAGAGCCAGTTATCTCATCATAGAAGGCATTTAGGTTAGTCAGGGATGACTTGCCCTTGGTGAATTCATGCTGACTGTTCCTGATCACTTTCCTCTCCTCTAAGTGCTTCAGAATTGATTCCTTGAGGATCTGCTCCATGATTTTTGCAGGGACTCAGGGAGGCTGACTGGCCTGTAGTTCCCCGGATCCTCCTTCTTTCCTTTTTTAAAGATGGGCACTACGTTAGCCTTTTTCCAGTCATCCAGGACCTCCCCCGGTCGCCATGAGTTTTCAAAGATAATGGCCAATAGCTCTGCAATCACATCTGCCAACTCCTTTAGCACCCTCAGATGCAGTGCATCCGGCCCCATGGACTTGTGCTCATCCAGCTTTTCTAAATAGTCTGAACCACTTCTTTCTCTACAGAGGGCTGGTCACCTCCTCCCAATGTTGCGCTGCCCAGTGCAGTAGTCTGGGAGCTGACCTTGTACATGAAGACAGAGGCAAAAAAAGCACAGAGTACATTTGCTTTTTCCACATCCTCTATCACTAGGTTGACTCCCTCTTTCAGTAAGGGGCCCACACTTTCCTTGACTTTCTTCTTGCTGCTAAAATATCTGAAGAAACCCTTCTTGTTACAGTTAACATTCCTTGCTAGCTGCAACTCCAAGTGTGATTTAGCCTTCCTGATTTCACTCCTGCATGCCTGAGCAATATTTTTATATTCCTCCCTGGTCATTTGTCCAATCTTCAGCTTCTTGTAAGCTTCTTTTTTTGTGTTTAAGATAAGCAAGGATTTCACTGTTAAGCCAAGCTGGTCACCTGCCATATTTACTATTCTTTTTACACGTCGAGATGGTTTGTTCCTGGAACCTCAATAAGGATTCTTTAAAATACAGCCAGCTCTCCTGGACTCCTTTCCCCTTCATGTTATTCTCCCAGGGGATACTGCCCATTAGTTCCTTGAGGGAATGAAAGTCTGTTTTTCTGAAGTCCAGGGTCCATATTCTGCTGCTCTCCTTTCTTCCCTGTGTCAGAATCCTTAACTCGACCATATCACGGTCACTGCTTGCTAGGTTACCCTCCACTTTTGCTTCCCCTACTAATTCCTCCCAGTTTATGAGCAACAGGTCAAGAAGAGCTCTGCCCCTAATAGGTTCCTCCAGCATTTGCACCAGGAAATTGTCCCCTACATTTTCCAAAAACTTCCTGGATTATCTGTGCACCACACTATTGCTCTCCCAGCAGATATCAGAGTGATTGAAGTCTCCCATGAGAATCACGGCTTGTGATCTAGTAACTTCTCTTAGTTGCTGGAAGAAAGCCTCATCTATCTCCTCCCCCTGGTCTGGTGGTTTATAGCAGATGCTCACCATGATATCCACCTTGTTCCTCACACATCTAAACTCAATCCAGAGACTCTTGGGTTTTTCTGCAGTTTCATAACAGAGCGCTGAGCAGTCATACTACTCTCTTACATACAATGCAAGTCCCCACCCTTTCTGCCCTGCCTGTTCTTTCTGAACAGTTTATATCCATCCATGACAGTACTCCAGTCATGTGAGTTATCCCACAAAGTCTCTGTTATTCCAGTCACATCATAGATCCTTAACTGTGCCAGGACTTCCAGTTCTCCCTGCTTGTTTCCCAGGCCTCTTGCATTTGTGTATATGCACTTAAGATAATTCGGTGATTTGTGTATATGCACTTAAGATAATTCGGTGATTGTCCCGCTTGCTCAGTATAAGACAGGAGTCCTCCTCTCTTGTACTCTCCTCATTGTGCTACCTCTCGATATCCCATTTCCCTGCTTAACTCAGGGCTTTGATCTCCTTCCCCTGGTCTACCTAGTTAAAAGTCCTTCTCACTAGGTTAGCCATCCTGTTGCAAAGATGCTCTTCTCTCTCTTCGTTAGGTGGACCGTAACCCGTCTCTGCCTAGTACTCCTCCTTCTCAGAATACCATCCCATGGTCAAAGAATCCAAAACCTTCTCTCTGACACCACCTGCCTAGCCATTCGTTGACTTCTACGATTTCATGGTCCCTACCTGGGCCTTTTCCTTCCACAGAGGATGGATGAAAACACTATTTGTGCCTCAGACTCCTTTATCCTTCTTCCCAGAGCCATGTAGTCTGCAGTGATCTGTTCAAGGTCATTCTTAGCAGTGACATTGGTGCCCACGTGAAGAAGCCGGAAGGGGTAGCGATCCAAGGGCTTAATGAGTCTCGGCCGTCTCTTCGTCACATCATGAACCCTAGCTCCTGGCAAGCTGCAGACCTCTCGTTTTTTCTGGTTGGGGTGGCAGACAGATGACTCATTCCCCCTGAGGAGGGAGTCTCCGACCACCACCACCAGCCTCCTTCTCTTGGGAGTGGTGGTTGTGGAACCCACATTCCTAGGACTGTGCATCTCATGCCTTCCAATCCAAACTTTATCTCTAAGAATTTGTATTATTTTTGCAATAGTCATTGCTAAACACATCACTAGTATAAATGAATTTCTCATTACTAGATTCCTGTGCATAGGGAGGTATTTTAATTCCCATTTTACAGAAAGAGTACTGATGCCCACAGTGATCCACACAAAGGTCTTTATCAGAGTTATGATTTGAACTCAAATCCCCTGAGTTCCAAGTTATGGCCTTAACGATGATACCAACTTTCCTCCCCTTTCCATTATGTTCTTCTTAAGGAAAGATATCCTTACTGACAAGGAACCAGACTTCAATTTTAAATGTAATCTAGAAAAAAACAACACTTCCAATTACACATTGTTCCTAATATATGCTCGAGTAATAACTCCAAGGGAAAAGTGTACCCCACAACACCATCTACACCACATTCTGGAGTGCCTGCTGTAGGTGACCCAAAGAGGTTCCCCATCAACATTTTGATATGGTGCACCCCCACTTATCTTATATGCTCTGACTTGACCAAACACAAAATAGCAGGGTCCAGATCAGCCATTTATTTCTCTGACAGTTCTTTCACTTCAGTGAGTGTACTTTGCAGCAGTATTTTCTGATGTTATTTTGCATCTGTGGACATCTGCCTTTGTTGACCTGCCCTTTGCATATAATCCCTTCTTTGTTTAAATTAATTATTGCCCACGAGCAGCTCTGCATATTTAACAAAATTGTGCATTGCCTGTCTGAATAGAAATTAATCACAGGATAGATACCCCCTTCACCATTCATGTGAGAAGAGAGTAATTCCACTGCATTACAGGAAAGATGCCATCTGTCTTGATGTGCATCCCCCCCATCCCTAAAAAATGACAACATATCTAAGGTAATCAGTCATACTGAGAACATTTAATTCAGTGGCTTGCCCTGGACAAAGTTAATATTTATTCCACAATATAAAGCAGGCTGCTCATTAACTGTGGCAACTGGGAGTATGTGTCTCCAGGACTAAAGCCAGCTGGCTACTAAAATAGCTTAGAATAAAATAGCACTGTAGATAGTTGGCATATATAGACATATTTGAAGAATACTTGCTAAACTGATTTCCAGAGAAAACCCCCTCAAAATAAAAAGAAACCATTTCCTCTCCATTGTAGAATTTTTTTTACATCAATTTTTTCACATGGATTAAAAAAAATTCCCAAACTTTCAACGTTTTGATGTTTAAATTCCATGTGTATCTCATTGTGCTCTCTTTGGTTCTTGATTAAACAGACATGGAAATTTATGTTTTCCACAAATATTTGTTACTATTTTGTCATCTAACATGGCCACCAGGGTATGTGTGATGCACACTGACAAGTAAGTTATGATATTAAATGTCAGAAAGAGATGGTTATATATTTTAACTCAAACAAATCACAAAATGCAGAGCTGTAACTAGGGTGGGGGGAGAGGGGCAACCACAAAAGGTGTAGAGCTGACAGGAGCACAAAAATGCACCTCACCTCAGCAGTGCAGGATCAGGCCTAGCAGTGTCAGTCTCCCCCCTCTTCCCTCACAGGATTGGGAGAAGGAGGTGAGGTGGGTGGAAAGGGCAGTGGAGCAGGAAGGGGGATAAGGTATGCCAGTGGGAGGGGATGTGAGAATGGGGGAAGGGATATCTGGGCAGGGGACAGTGGGGAAGAGAAATGAGATGGAGAAGGAATAGGGATGGGGAATGGCAGAGGGAGTGGAAACCCCTCAGCAGCAGCAGCTGGGAGTCCACCTCCAGTGGGTGCCCCTGCCATAGTACTGGCAGTCCACCTCCATTGGGTACCCCTGCCACAGGTATCCCCTCCAGTGCCCTCCAAATACCCCTCTAGTGCCCCCCAAATATCTCCTACAGCTCTCCCCCCCTCTTCCCCCCGAGCACTTGACAATGATACTCCTAAGGGTCACTCTATTTTCACAGCTTTGGTTTCCGGAGCTGGAACCCTACCAGCAGCCACCTGTTCCCAGTGCCTGGGCTGGGAACTGGATTTCCATACCTGAACTCAGTGCTTGGGCAGTGTGACTCCAAGCCTGGAAACCATGGGGCTGGGGCAGGCCAGCCAAGGGGAGCAAGTGGCAGTTCAGCTCTGCACACAGAAATTGTGGAGACCTAGGTGCACTGGCAAGTCTCTGGATGGCGACTGGGGCATGACCGGGTGGCTGAAGAGAAGGTGCCAAAGGGGAATGAGTACTGCAGGGAGAACCTATGTGACCATTGCATGACAGCTGGGCTTCCTGGGCAGTGGGCAGCTCCAAGGCATGTTGCCATCTGGCCAGTGCCAGGCTCCTTTGGGGAAGAGGCAAGAGTGTGTCAGGGCATAGTTTGGAGCTGTGCCACCTGCCCTGCCTGGGGAACACACAGCAGTGCAGAGGAGGACTGGCTCAGGGAGCAGGGCAGGGAGGGCTGACTGCTGGGCAGCCAATCAGAGCCCTCACTCCCACAGCCCAGAGAGACAGAGACCCAGGTGAGCTAGGCAACTCCCACCAACTTCTCATCTGCCTGCTCCTGGCAGGAGGTGACAGTTTTCAAATTGTGGGGTGCATCCCCCAAGGAGGGTCACCCCACAGTTTGAAAACCCCCATTCTAAAAGGGAGGGAGATATTGGGGCACATTACCTCTAAGGGGCACAAATATGACTGCTTTCCCTGGGTGCTTACATGCATAGTTATGGTTCTGATGAAATGCAAAGGGTTCTGATACTCATAGTAATTAACTCATCATATTACACATAACATAAGGGGCTACTTACCAATCCATTCCTCGAGTTTATTTGTTGATAAGGGGCTGCCCATGTGGATCAGCCTGCAGAATAGAGATCTAAAGCAAGTTCTGCTATAATGAAACCATTTTTAAACATAGAAATGGAGTTAATTTTTATAGATTTGAGTTTGACTTATGTCTACATGGTTGGCTAGCAACCTGAGCACTGCAAAGGCAATCTTCAAATGATCCATTTGCACATCTACAAATGAAGTGGCTCTCTTCATGTCTATCTCTGCCTTATTTGCAAACAATTGAACACATCACTAATATCTTTCCTATTTAAATCGCAATCAATATTACTTTTATTTTCTGACAAAAACCCAGAGCTTCAGTATTTAGCTGAAGAATGTGTCACAATTTTCAATGCTTTTAACAATATGATTATTTTACATAGCTTATATAGCAAAACTGCGTCTCTTTGCAGCACACTGAATTGTAGTGATTCATAATAGTTTCTCAGCTGCTGTGTGAAATTTTGAGCTGCATCTCACAATAAATTTTGCAATTATGCAGTCATGTCTGTGCTCTCCATTCTGTTATCACAGGGGAAAACTGACATCAATCCATACAGCACCATTTCCAGCTACAATGAAATTATGAACTGTCTCATCTCTCTCAGTCTGCTTAAACTCAAATGTGGGACACAGTATAGGATAAAGAAAAATAAAAGAACACAACAGCACATGAAGGCTTTGGTTACAATGTGATCAATAGTTGTAACATGAATAACACTGGGACAGATTCACCAATTTGCTCTGGCTATGTTATTCTTTACAGACAACTCAAAGCACTCACACTCTCAGACTAAGTTCAACAGGGTTTCTTACAGAGACTCCCTTCCTTAGTGTAAGACAGCTGGAATATACTAGTCAAACTAGGCCCTTGTCTGTAATCTGGGCTTTGCAATAATAAAGGTAAAAGATCATAAGTCCTTTTGAACTAGCTGTAAATGTTGTTTTTATTTTAATGGACACCTTTTGTAAAGAGATAGAATTAAGAAGCAATTTGTAGGATTTGAAATCAGTCAATGGACAATTTTGCAAAGAAGTGCTAATGTATTGTCCTAAGTAGTGAGAATAAATAAATACACATCAAATTGGAAAGCATGTAACAAGCATGGAAAGGTTACAGCAATGAAAGTGTTAATTTCCAAATTTTAGAAGCTGCTAGAAGCAAGGCAGTATTTTCAGGATATGATTAGTCAAGCTACTTTTGTTCT
Organism: Dermatemys mawii; assembly: GCA_007922305.1. NCBI lineage: Eukaryota > Metazoa > Chordata > Testudines > Dermatemydidae > Dermatemys > Dermatemys mawii. Next base: position 46,684,467 of record ML677348.1, on the reverse strand, counting down.
GGTGATGTAATGTTTTTAACTTGAAGGTCACGGGCTGAGTAATTTGATATCTTGGTGGTACGTTGGACAGAGGAATTGGTGGGGAATTCCAGAACTTTCTTTCCAAGTGTTCAGTTCAGTTGAGATCTTTGAAAAGTAGTTTAATATTTTTCTAGCATGCATCTGAACTGCTAATTATACTTGCCCCAAACTCAGAAACAATCATTTTGAACTCTAGATTCCTTCTAGCCTCTGAAGAGTTTTTCCATTTAGGTGTCTCAAAGAATTCCTAACTTAAAAAAAGAAAATATTGGGAGATATATAATCTTCAGTAGTAAATCCATTAGGACAATGGGCTGTCATTGATTTGGGACCAGTGTAAATCTCTGCAACTATGGGGGAAAAGTCCATAATGAAGCTTCCCCCATTCGCATGTAAATTTGCTTTTTGCTACTTTAGCAATAATGGAAGTTTGACTGAAAAGAAGTTTGAGATGAGTGAGGGGAGTGGGGAAGACTGCCTTTGAAGAAGAATTAGTTGATGTGCATCCATCTGAGACAGGAAAAAGACCTCCCTTTAATAACTTCAGAAGAAGGGAAGAGGGAATCAAAGTTAAAAAGGATGCATTAATTCAGTTGCTAGAGAGCCTGAATTAAACTGAGTCTGACCTTTTGCAAGTCAATTCCATTTCTATGTTCTGTTTCTTGCAATAATGCACTATGTTACTTTTATTCTCTGTCAACCCCCTTTTACATTTCTAGATGTAAAGTTTTCTTATTGAGTGCATAACTTAAAATCATACTCCCTTTATTCTGGAGAAAAAAAATGAGTAAACTTTTAATTTGATTTAAAACTTTACAAAATTATTTATTGACCATCAATCAAATAAATGACTTTACATGAATTATTTATATGTTTTTAAGGTTTAATCATGTTTTACTTCTTGAGAGTCTTTGGATGCAAAACATAGTATAGTGGCACTGTCTGAGAAGCCACAGTTTAAGGAGTGTCAACCATTAAGACCAGTGTGTCAACCAGAGAGCTTTCTTTTTCATACATTGTAGATAAATTCTTAGCAGGGATAAAAGAAAAGGATTTCAAAATTTGGTTTTATTGTTCATAAAGTATAGTGTTATTTATTTTTTGCAGTGTTGTTGTAGCCCATGCTGGTCCAAAGATATGAGAGAGACTAAGTAGGTGAAGTAATATCTTTTATTGGACCACCTTTACGGCATAAGATTCTGAGCTCATTTTTAATGTCTGAGGAAGGTAACCAGAGTGTTTAAGCTAAATACAAATTGGGGTAGATTGCTAAACATAGGAGGTTCACATGCTATAGGACACCACTTAAAACAAAGTGGGCAATTAAGGGCTAGAGAGCAGCAGGGTGTGCTATAATTTTTTGTAATGAACCATAAAAACAGAATCTCTGTTATGTCCATGTTTTTTAGTGTCTACCAGAGATATGAATTTAAGTTCCCAGGCTCATCTTTTGAAGGAGTTTTGCAGGTTTCCTTTGAGGATGGGGACTGAGAGGTCAGCTATGAGTGATCATTGTGTGGAAAGTGTTTGCTTCTGGGTGATAGGATGTTTTTGTCTTTTATCATTTTTCTGTGAGTTGATTTGAGGTTATAATGATAATAAATATTATTTATTATAACATATTGGTAGCCTTGAGGATCTGGGTTCCATAGTTCTACATTCTGGACAAATATGCAGTGAAAAAAGTCTGCTCCTGAGAGCATAGGCATGTGCACAGGGTGTGCCGGGTGTGCTCAGGCACATCCTAATGCAGGGGTGGTCAAATGGACCTGCTCTCCAAGTGCAGTAAGCTGTGGGCCCCGTGCTCCCGGGCCAAGCGCAGCAAGCCGCCGGCCCCTCCCCTGGCTTCTCTCCTCCCCTGCCCTCCCTTCCCTTCCATGCTGCTGCACGCACATCGCTTTGGGAAGCAGGTTTGCAGTTCCTCTGGAGCCACACCACTGTGTGTGCAGTGTTCTGAGGGGCGGGGCTGCCCACTCCCACGGGGCAGCATGTCTGGCTCTGTGCAAAGCAAAACATGCTACTAGAAGTCTCATGGTAAGGAGTCTGGGGCTGGAGGGTTGGATAAGGGGGTGTAGGCAGTCTGGGGAAGGGAGCAGGGTGGGTTGGATAGGGGGTGGGATCCCAGGGGTGGTGTTTAGGGGCAGGGTGGTTTGGGGCTGTTGGCCTCTGAAGGGGGCAGTCAGGGAGCAGGGGAGGTTGGATGGGGCGTGGGAGTCCCAGGGTCTGTCAGAGGGTCGGGGAGTGGATAGGGGTCAGGGACGTCAGGGGACAGGGAGAATGGAGAGTCCTGGGGGGCAGTTAGGGAGGGAGGGTCTCTGGAGAGGGTAGTCAGGGGACAAGGAGTGGGTTGGATGAGTTGGGAGCTCTGTGGGGGCTGTCAAGGTGTAGGGATGTGGAGAGGTGTTGGGGCAGTCAAGGGATCGGGGGGTTGAATGGGTTGGGTGTTCTGGGGGAGGGGCCTTTCAGAGTGGAGGTATTTAGAGGGGTCAGGGCAGGCAGGGAACAGGGTGGGGTGGATGGGTTGGGAGTTCAGGGGGCCCTGTCATGGGGCAGGGAGTGGTTGGATAGGGCGTGGGAGTCCTGGGGCTCTGTCTAGGGGTGGGGATGCGGATAAGGGTCAGGGCAGTCAGAGGACGGATAGGGGGTAGGATCCTAGGGGGGCAGTTAGAGTGGGGGAGTCTCAGGAGGGGGCAAAGAGCAGGGAGTCTTAGATAGGGATTGGAGTCCAGTTAGGGGCAGGAGTACCAGGAGGGGGTAGTCAGGGGACAAGGACTGGAGGGGGTTGGTGTTCTGAGGGGGGCAGTCAGGGTGCGGGAAGTAGGAGGGAATGGATGGGGCAGGGTGTGGGCAGAGCTCGGGCGGAGCACCTTAATGTAATGTGCTGTGCACGCCTATGCCAGACAGCATGAAATTCAAACTGGTTAGAGGATTCCCCACCCTTTTTAGCACATTGTCTCCCTCTTCTTTCAAATCACAGGAAAGGGTAGTTTGCAGATCACAAGAGAAAGGACCATAAAAGGAAGTTGTCACAAAGGAATAGAGCTAGCAGATTTAGATCAAAACTGAGGATTTTTCCCAGTTAAAATTATTCCCCAGTATTGCCCAGTTAATTAATTTTCAATCTGTCATGTAAAAATCCACCTCTGCATCTGGATATTTCTATGGACTGATCATCACAGAAAAAAATCTAACCCAGCACAACAGGTAGAGGAACTTGAGAGGGTCATCAGTGAAGGGGGACACTCCCAGCAGTAAGAGGAGGTGACTCCTACAGAGAGAAACAAAATAGTTCCTCCCTCACCTCCAGGAGTCTCTGGCACCCATTGGCCTGCTGGGGAACATGGATGATGTTTGGCCAGCATTCTCTAGCTCCCAGGATTTAACCTCGAATGAGGGTTATGTGAAACCTCTTTTGGCTCAATTCCAGCAGGCCCACCCTACCCACCTGAACTAGGAATGGGAACCTAGACCGGACTGACAGATGTTGTAGGTCTAGCCAATCACCTGGTGAAGGGTTAGGAAGGAATTTTTTTGACCATCGGCCAATTTGCAGAGGAGGATGGAGTTTTTTGGTTCCCTTGCAGAAACTTCAAGACATAGTGGGTTAAGTAGGAATGCGCTTAGTACCTACATACGGTACTGGGTTGAGTTGATAATTCATCACCTCTTGTAGTTGATTTCCTATAGAATCATAGACTCATAGAAGATTAGGGTTGGGAAAGACCTCAGGCATTCATCTAATGATCCAATCCCCTGCTCAAAGGAGGACCAAGTGGTTAAAATGATACAATGGACAGTTCCCAGAGGATCTGGTGATGGGACTTGGGCTCATAGGATAGGGTGAGTCCTTGTGGGCTCTGTGGGCCAAGGTTCCCACACTTCTGCACTCTCTGTCCCCCCTCGTGAGGGAGGAGGGTGCTAGGAGTCAGAGAGAGCTGAGTACTGGGTAGTATGCTGAGGTGAGCCTACCCTAACTTATGGGTTATAGGGTAAGGAGGCTTCTAACGCCTCTACTATAAGCAATTAAATGTCTGGTATAGGAGACTATGGGTGATGGATAGATAGTACCCCTCCCCTGTGCTAAAGTTTAATACAAATTGCAGGCTGCTGTTTAATTGCATGAATCTGCCTGTCCTCATCTCGCCACTGTCCATATCAATGTGACTGTGTTGGTCTGCCTCTGACCCTCAGAAGCTGTGAAATGCATAACAAGCCTTTTTATAACCTCTAAAGATGGTGACTTCCCCCTTTTTAATAGGGAGAAGATTCTATGGCTATGAGTCAAATGTCTCGCTAACATTTTTTTCTGGAAAGGATCCTAATTAAAAATGTCTGAATTTCATTTAGAAAAGTGTCTGTACATAGTAACTGTTCACTCTCTAAAAAAAATTTCAAATTGTTTATTTATTTAATTATTTTTATCCCGAGGTCTGACAGAGTAAATCCTAAGCATCTATTATTTCTGTGTCTTATGGACTAATAAGTTTATTTAAGAACACTGAGGGATGGCTGAGCAAGCCTCAGTGTCATTATATTTAAAAATAAAAGTGTTAATATGGATTTTTTACAATGCATCTAGAGAAGAAAGGTGTTGGCAACAAGTAAATACTTGAATTTATGTGAATAAATGCTGGAAATTCTAAAATACAAGCTGTTTCAGAAAGAGACAATGTGGGGGATTTTTTTTTTTAATAGTGATTATATTATTGTCTGTAGTTCAGTTAAATTAAAGTACTGTGGCTCTGCACTTCAGGAAAGCATCCCAAAGTATTTAAGCGTATGTTGAAGTTCCTTGCTGAAGCAGGGCCTACAATATGAAGTTAGGGCTTGATCTTGCTGCCATTGAAGTGAAAGGGTCAAATTCTTCGCTGGAGTAAAAGTGCAAAATTTCACTGAAGTCAACTGAGCTGTACCATTTTATGCCAGCGGAGAATTTGACTTAATGACAGCAATACTGGGCTGTAAGATAAAAATATAGGGTATTCTTGAAGGGACAGTAAAGAGGAATCATAGATCTAGACTGATTTGGGTGTTAAATTTCAAGACAAGGGTGCATTTGTAATGCTCAGTAAAATAATAATAAAAAAATAATCTCTCACTCTTGGTTGCCTAATTAATACATTACCATAACAATACTATATGATGCCATTTCTGTTGTAGTCACATTTTACCTAGCTGTTATATAAACTGATTTTTTAAATTTTCACAAGTCAACTGTCACTTGAAAGAGAAACTCTCTTTTAATACTGTTCCAGCTATTTACTTGAAAACCACTTCCTTCTGTGTTCTTCAAAGACAGTGAAATTTTTGTGATGGAAGCCACTCAAGCGGTTAACACTGCAGTCCTCACTACAATCAGAAGTATTGCTGACTATGACTTCATCAAGAAGGTATAATTGCTAGCTTGGGTAGACATACAGGGTACAGCTATACTGCCGTAAAAGACCTGCAGCATGGCCACAGAATTGGGCTCACACAGGGCCATAAAATGGTGGTGTAGATATTTGGGCTCAAGGTGGAGCCCAGGCTCTGAGACCTCCCACACCTCTGCAATTTTATAGCACTGCAGTCTGAGCCCGGTGAGCCTGATTCATCTGAGACAGGTTCAGAGACTTATTGCTGTGAATTTTTTAATTGTAGCACAGATGTACTCACAGGGGCTAGCTCTGCTGGAGCTAGCACAGTACAAATAGCACTGTTGCTGCATTGGCACAATCAGTGGCTCAGGTTAGCCTCTCAAGTAGAGCCCGGTCCAAGATCTAGATACATACTTGTCACAGCCACACTGCTATTATTTAGCATGCTAGCTTGAACCAGCATGCATATATCTACCTGAGCTGGGAACTTACCACCAAGATTTGGTGTGGGTGTAGCATAAGGGTGTCACTTTGGGGTTATTTCTAAGATATCTATCTCTTCTTTACACACAAATTTCTATCTGTGTTCTTCCTTCCTGCACCACAATAGGTACTTTATGCAGTGAAAGAGCAAGAGTCCTAACAATCCAACCTCCTGTCACATGTTGTACTCAAAGTAGCACAAAATGTATTGAATACAATTCTGCTTCAATTCACGCGAAGAAAGTTTCCATTGAGTGTCTTATTTTTGCTAATCATTTGAGTACTCTCTTAAGATAGTTTACTCATAGACTTTAAGGTCAGAAGGGACCATTATGCTCATCTAGTCTGACCTCCTGCACAATGCAGGCCACAATCTCATCCACAGATTTCTTCCCCAGATTCCTAAATGGCCTCCTTATAGATTAAGCTCACAATCCTGGGTTTAGCAGGCCAATTCTCAAACCACTGAGCTAGCCCTCCTCCCCAACTCATGTCTGAACTCATTTAGCTGATCATGTTTGGTTCATTTATGATATGCTGATATGATTCTCTTATGAGTATTAATAATCTCTGGCATGGTGAAAAACTAAATAGGTTCTTTTTGCAGATGGCTGCATACCAGTTTCTTCAGTTATGATCCACACGGGGGTCACACGATTCACTTTTGTCTCGGAGTTTGAGTGACACCAAAACTCAAAGAAAAACTCAGTCAAAAGAGTCATCCAAGAATCACTAAATTTCATGTCAAAACAATGCAAAGACTCAAATTTCATATGATTTCCATGACAGAAAATGGATTAACTAGCTGAGGGCAAATATTTGATTGCACATATTTTGAGCTTCAAATTTGAAATTATCCAGAAAAGTTTTACGTATTTCCAAGTTTTCTGTTGAATATTTGAGACAATGCCAATGTTTGCCAGGGCAAGTTTGCTCTTTCATGACGAGCTCTCAAAACATGCTGAGATGCAACACTCAGTTGCTTGAGAAATGAATAAAGCTTAATTTTCTTTACCTGAATTTTTTTTAGGAGTGGGGCTGGGAAGAAAAAGCTTCTTTTCTGAAATTCAATCTTAAAAGAAGACTATTTCTCTAAAGAGTTTCAAGTAACCACTTTTGCATTTGTGTCCCAGAGAAATCCCTTTGTATTCATTTATTCATTCATTCATGTCTCACTGATATGGTGGTATTACTAGTAAAATAAAGAGAAAAGATAAGCTTCATTAATGCAATTTGCTATTTAAAGTTGTGAATGTGCAAGTTTGTTCAGCCAAACAGCATTCCAGCAGTATGAGCATTCCTTTCATACTGCTAGTAAAGCAAAGACTGAATTTGAAAGCTTCCTTATCAGATAAACTATTGTCTTCAGGTTTTACATGCAATATGAGTCATCTTTCTCAGGTTCCTGGAAACATGTTTACTCATTTAGAATCTTTGCACTTCACTGCCACCAAAAATTAAAACATCTGATAAATCTGTGTGGACTATTGTAGGACTATTATTTTAGAAGTAGTCCATCAGTCTAAAATATACCTAGTGATTGAATAGTCATCACACAAAATATTTTTATGTTTTATAATTTAAACGTATTTCCCCCAATCAGAGAAGAGAGATAGCTGTAATGATTTTAACATGTTAGAAGTTTAGTGAGAGTGCTATGTTGAAAATACTCATATATCATTTATAGGGAGATCACCTATTACCCCTACATTTATTTATTAATACTAATACATGAAATAAAATGGATGAGATTTGCTTTGTAAGCCTCTAACAGTGAATAGATGAAGCATTAAAATCATATGCTTCTCCTGGAATGTTATCTTTTTGACTGGAAATGGCGTTCAATTCATAGTTTCTTGGTACACCTCGGCCAAGATCTGATACAAGGTCTTGCATACCTCAATAAGGTAATTCAAATGAGGGATAAAATCCTGGCCCCATTGAAGTCAATTGCCTTGTCTGGCACTCTAGCAGTATATACTACTATGAACCTGTGAGAACTGACTCTTCTCCTGGCACAAGACCTGTATGAATCTGACTCAGTGATGGTAATCTATATAGGGAAGCTTAGGTCCTGGTGGCAGCTCTGACACTTGGGCTGGACTCACCTCTATGAAAAGCCACAATATCTGATGTTCACCTCCATTCCCTGACATGCGGGCAGGACTGGAATAATCAGTGTACAGTTGTTTCACTTTCACAGATCCCGCATCCCCGGGGAATCCATGACCACCAGAAAAGAAAAACAAAAGTGAGTGGTACTGTGGCACTGTGCACCAGCTCGCAATGCCACTCACTCACATTTGGCCTGGTCACCTCTCTGTCATGGTAAAGATGTGGCTGCAAACCTGGTAGGTGACAGGAGCAAATGAAGTAGGAAGGCTGGAAAGGGAAGGAGACATGCTAACCCAGGATGAGAATTCAGCACTGAGCCACTCTGGTGAGTGGCCAGGAAGGTCATGGGAGCTGTGGTGGGGAGGAGCTCTTTGTGGGCTAGAAGGTGAGTGGAGGATGTTGGGGACTGGGGTATGATGTGTTGGGAAGCTTCATGTCAGGGCTTATGGAATAGGTGAGGGATTTGTCAGGATATATGGGGACTACTGCAGGGTTGTTGGGGTATATGTGGGCATAAGGGGCATGTGGAGTCTGAGCAGGAGATGTAGGGGCTATGTTGCTTTTTTAAGGAAGGTCACCCCTGAATTTCCACAGTGCACAGGGCCCCAAAATAATTTCATTTGGGTCTGCAAATGGGGGCATATATGCCTCAATGAAGTTCAGTACAATATAAGCACCTCTTTAGTATTTAAACCATTTCACTTTTATGAGCTTAGATGTTCAGGCTATTGATATTTCCAGATGTCTCCTTTATCTCAGTACTCTTCAGACTTTGAGGGGATCTAGTTGGCCCTCCTTGTTGCTTGCCATCTGTGTTCCAAGAGTACTGCACTATTGCCAGTCTTTGGTGCTTTTCACAAAAAAAATCAGATCATATGTCCCTCAATAGATATGATTAATTGGCTTTTGATGCCTTCTGAAGCCTCATCAGCTCGCAAATGGCAAGAGAGATTGTGATGGAAGTTAACATACTTGTTACTAGTACATCCTAATGCCTTATTCATCACACCAACTGTTCAAGCATGTCTCTCAGAGTACTAAGTGTTGAGGCACACTATATCGAGATTATTCTCCTAAATAAGGCTTAGAAATAGGAATGGTTTTTCTCATAATATACTTTTCAACTGAAATTATTCCCATCCTGATTCAGTTCAGATTGATGCACTTCTTAGGGAATTTAAAAAGGATGGGATTCTACTATTAAGATTTCTGGAACCACAATGATCTTCAAAAATATTAGTATTATGCCAGAGCCTTCATCTGTGCACTGTGATTTTTGACAATTCTTTAAATGATGTATTATCACTGTTTGTATGATTCCAGATTGGACTTTCCAAAAAGATATGAAAAAGTATAGTGTGCAAGATAATCAACATTTGTGTTTTACTCACCAATGTCCTCACAGCTTTAAAGAGGAATGCAGTACCTGTAAGTACTGTGACGGAGTCAGACCAGAAGGGTATAGGAGAGTGCTGGAAGGCAGGTATATCAGCCTCAGGATGTGTAGGTCCCTGTTCCCTAGATAGCCAAACAAAGGCTACTCCAGGCCAATCAGGAAGCTTCTAGAAAGGAGTAGAAACAGCTAGCCTGATTGGGACACCTGAAGCTAATCAGGCACCAGCTGAAACCAGATAAAAACCTCCCAGTTAGTCAGGTGGGCTGTGGGTGTCAGGAGATGTGGAAGGAAGTTATGCTGTTGGTGAGACTGAGTGTTGGACAACATATCATACAGAAGGAAGGAGGCCCTGAGGTAAGGGTGAAGGGGAGTTTGAAGAAGTGGAGACTGCTGTGGGGAAGTAGCCCAGGGAATTGTATTGTGTTTTGTGCCTAAAAGGTCAGCCATCTTAGCTGATACTATTAGGGTCCCTGGGCTGGAGTCCGGAGTAGAGGGTGGGCCCAGGCTCCCCCATTTCTGTCTCCCCTAATTACTTATTGAGAAAGGGAGGTCACTCTGGGGCCCGGATGAGTTTCTGAGGCCCCTAAATTTGCCAGGAAGTGCAGGACCCACAAATACAGACTTGGAACTTTGTCATAGTACTTAAATTCATTTTTCTGGTTAATATCCATTTGAACAAAAACTAGAATTTGTTTTGCCTGTGTTCATGCCCTTGGCCCATAGTCGTATATTTTTGCTTTATTATTTTAGCATAATATAACATAATATAATATAATATGTTTGTTAGGAAGAATGTTCATGAAAAGAGTACATTTTAAGCAAATATTAAAAATCAGTCACAGATGGCAATAATTTGAACCTGTAAACTTGAGTACTGAACCAGAAGTCTGATTCTACAGGTGAAATCATGCTTCCTTTGAAGTCAATGGCAAAACTCCCATTGACCTCAATGAGGCCAGGATTTCATCCTCAGTATTGTACTCATGCATTGAAGGAAATAAATAAATACCATAAATCAATCAAAAAAAAGAAAATATGGGTCAACTGTCAAGTGTCTGATCACAAACATTTGTAACTAACTCCTTTTAAACAATCTATCAATAAATAAAGATTTACAAATAATACATTTGAGAAAATTGTTAACTGACAAGTTGTAAACAGATGAGGAGGCTAAATTAATTAAATACATTATTTGCTACTAAATATTGGAATGGAATGCATCCCTGAATGTAACAATTATGCAGATCTATTGTTTATTCTATGTACTTTGGTATATGTCTAAAACAGATGCAAATACTGAATGCCAGTTTTGCAAATATTAAAAACTGGTTTCAAAGCTTTCTATGCTCTGGTTTCATTGAGGAATTCATCTTCCAGTTATAGTCACTGCAATACATTCCTTTTATTTGCAGTTGTGTAAAGTTACAAGGTCTCACTCAGATGATTGCCTTTTATACGTGTTATTCTGACCTAAATGCATTTACTAAAAATGAGAATCTCAGGGAAATCAGGGGCCACACCGTCAGCCTCCACTTATTAGATAACAAATACTACTCATATTACTAAGTCTATAAATGTTTGGCCTCCTCACAAATACAGGTTACTTCCTAGAGAAAGATGAGACTAGTCTCATCAAAATCCAGAATATCAGAAATTTGCTATTTTTCAGATTTTCAGTGATCCATAGTCAAAGTTTGGGGAGTACTGGCCTTGATTTATCGCAGTATCCCAGTGGTGTTAGACCCCTGTAAAACTTGAATAACACAAGGGTGAATCAGTCTTCTTAGGTATGCAAGGAAAGTATTTAGGCACTCATATCAGCTAGCTATTTCCTGATTAAGCATGACAGCTTGGTTGCTGGCACTCTTAATTAACCTGGGTGATAAAATATTTCCCCTAGGGAATAAGAAACAATTTAATCATTCTAAATTAAAATTTATCTGGGACAGAAAAGTTTACTTACCCTCTGTCATTTGAAAGTGAATAGGGAGACAGTCACAAAACTAGTGGGAGTTTTTGCCTTTACTCAGTTGAATTAGCATCATAACAGATGAGTCAGACATGGTCCTAAATCCTGAAGGGGACTTTAATCTGCATCTCCATGCAGATGGAAATGACTGATTCCAACAGGTGAGAATCACATCAGGAGAATTATAACATGTCCATACTGTATTCTCCGCTCTGAGAGATTTTTTAAGGTACATATGAACCCTTTTGCTCCTTTCTGCCTTATCTGAATCCCTCTGTCCTCTTGTTAGAATTTCAGTGGGCTGGGCATCCTTAAACAGTTCCACTGGCTGGATAGTCCATTTCCAGAGATATTTTCTCTCTTCAAAAATGGGGAATGCTGCTGGTAACCGTTGAATCTTTCAGTCCACTGTAATATTTTAAGAGACACCACTAGAGGGGACATGCAACCCGGATACTTATGTACATTCTTTAACATGATCACACCATTCATCTTTCTGTTTACCTCTTACACCTGTGTCAGAGAAGTTGCAAGTTTGCTTTAGGAATAATTTTAAAATCCTTGAGGGGTAGAAAGTATATTGACTTTGGTAACTAGTGCTTTTTCCAGTTTACATTTCATACACTACACAGACAAACATATTTTTTTGTGGTAAGTAATATATATTAAAACCTTGCTGTTCTGTAGGGGCTTCTAACCAAAGAATGGAAGATAATTTAAAACACTGATGAATTACTGCACCTCCACCTGAGATAAAGTAGTATTATTATGCTAACTTTATGATTGAGAAACTGAATCACACAGGTTAAGGCTGGACATTTTCAAGGGACTTTTGATTTGGGTGCTTAACCTGAGACCAACCAGTTGATACGAATGAACTCGATATCAGGACCCACTTTAAAAATGTATCCCTATCTGACTTGCCAATATCACACAATTTTCACATGAAAAGTATTCTGCTATTTCCACTGCACATTAATTAACTGGACAAATTATGTATTTAAACCCACTGTACTTCTGGGGGGCACTTTATACCACATATCATATCATTCCAACAAAAATCTCCTCCCTCCACTATGACCTGGAGTCCTGTTTCAACTTCTGTTTCCTCCACTATTTCCTGGTAGGTTTGCATTATCCCAATGCATTTTTCTGTTCCATGCTATTCCTTGCAGTTTCTTAAATGCAACTACAGGAATGGCTTTAGCCTCAAATAATCTTTTTTAAACAGAGCCTCAAAGACCTTTTTCTTTGCCCTTCAGAAGACTTCAAAGGATTATCAATGTCTTCAACTCCTATTAATAATTTTTTCTAGTTCATGTTTATCAGCTCTTAGCGTTTAAATGATGGGTTCTCCACTCTTCCCGGTCTCTGGAATGACAGACTGAGGCCTTGATTCTCATTTACATTAGGCCCCTTTACACCGGTATGACATTTTTAGAGGGGATTAAGATGGGTATAAATGTAATTTACACCCACTTTAAATGGTAGAGCAGTGTAAAGATGCCTTAGTGTATATGAGAATCAGGCCTATAATTTCTAACTTGAGCCAACTATTTCCTGTAATACTGCTAAAAATTAAAATCTCCTCTCTCCCCCACTTCCTTCGATAGACTAACCACTGGGAGCTGAAAGTGAGTCCTTCACTATACACAAACATTTTTACTGCTGCATAATATAATACAGCCAATCCACTCATGATTTATTTCACTTCAGTCACGAAAATTCACATTAGTTACACCATTTCCATTGATCCGAAAAGTGCAAATTCATGTTTAGAATTGATCAAATATGGCTACATCCATTTGAGGCCTCTTTAATGGTGTTAAATGGATTTGACAATTTTGATCAAATCATTACTATCTCCTAAAGTGCTGCTTTCTTTGTTAAATGTCTCAGATTTTCCTTTAATTGTCTATAAAAAAACATCTTTCCGGTATTGCAGTTCATGATTATTCTTTAATTAAAACTAAATGTAAAAGTTAAAACCAATCCCTGAAGAAAAAAATGTTCAGACCTCAAATCTTTTAACCATCTTAGTCATTTTCAATATCTAAAAGGACCAATGTCTCTTTAAACACAAGCTACTATTATTGGTCGCATGCCAGTTTTTTCTGGGATAACTCTGGTGGTTCCATGTTATTTTTAAGTAGTTATTAATTCTCTTCCTCTTTTGAACTAAAAAGAACTAAATCTATGTATATCTGTATATCTATATCTATAGCTATATATCCTATGGGGGCTACTTATTTATTCATATTACTTAATATTTTTTTACAAACAGAAAGGTTTTCTGGGGAGAGACGGGGGTTTTAAATAATTCAAATAGACCGAATTTGAAAGAAAAGGCAGAACAATGCTCCAAAACATATCTGAAATAATCTCCTGAACAATGAAATAAATGACTTAAACATGCTGGAATCATAAATACCTCTGCAAAGTAAGGTCAAAATGCCACTATTCACAATGAAGTACTATCGTCATCATCATTATGAAAATGCATCATTACCTGTACTATCTTTGCATACAGGTATAAATCAATGATGAAGTTACTCACAGATTCAAACTTTTTTCCATTAGTTAAAAAATGCATATAACAATGGGCTAGATCATCAGCTGGTGTAATTTGGCAAAGTTCCATTGACTTCAATTGAGCTTTGCCAACTTATACCAGCTGTGGATTTAGCCCAGTAACTTTTTCTTTTAAAAATCATAATTTCTTTACAGCAGGAAGATAGATTGAAGTAGGCTGGCCTGACTATGCTATATCAGTGAAATAGTTAAGTAACTGTTATTTTGTCAACAGAGGGTTGTGTCTGTCTTTGCATCAAATTACAGATATCAGTTTACCCTTGTCCTAGGAACAGTGTCAGCAGTGGAAATGTGTATTCTCAGAAACTTTTTTAATAGTTTCAGCTCATATGAGGTCGCTAACCCACAAGTTTCACTGAGACTGAGGTTTCAATAAAACTGAGGAACACTAAAAGCAAATTGAAGCAGGAATTGAAAGGTGCCTGGGACATGGACCCTTGCCCCATCCTCCCTATTTTAGGATTTATAATACCAATGTTTGTAGCAACCTTTAGGATTCCTCACTGAAAGAACAAGGATAAGGTCTGGCTCCTGGACAGGGGTACATGGTACACAATGATCTATGTTTCTCCTCTATCATAGGAACATAAGACTGGCCATAGTGGGTTAGACTATTGCTCCCCCTATCCCAGTATCTTCTATTCCAACAGTGGCCAATGTCAGATGCTTCAGAGGGAATGACCAGAACAGAGCAATTATCAGGAGGTCCATCCCCTTAAGTCAAGTCCCAGTAACTGGCATTCAGAAGCTTAGGGACACATAGAACATGGGGTTACATCCCTGACAATCTTGGCTAATAGCCAATGATGGATCTATCGTCCATGAATTTATGTAATTCTTTTTTGAACCCAGTTATACTTTTGGTCTTTACAATATCCCCAAGCAATGACAAATTGACTGTGAATTCTGTGAGGTAGTACTTCCTTTTATTTGTTTTAAACCTTTTGCCTATTAATTTCAGTGGGTGCCTCTTGGTTCTTGCGTTATGTAAAGGGGTAAAAATACTTCCTTTTTCACTTATTCCACACCATTCATAATTTAATAGACCTCTGTCATATCTTCTTTTGTCATCTCTTTTTAGCTGAACAATCCCAGTCTTTTTAATCTCTCCTCATAGGGAAGCTGTTCCATACCCCTAATAATTTTGTGACCTTCTTTGTTCCTTTTCCATTTCTAATACTGTATATCTTTTTTTTTTAAGATGGAGCAAAAATAATTGCATGCGGTGTTCAAGGTGTGGGTATACCATAGATTTACACAGTAGCATTATATTTACTGTCTTATTATCTATCCCTTTCCTAATGGTTCTATCATTTCCTCACCTTCAAACCCTGGAATCTACCCACCATTACCCCCACAGACCTATCATCTTCTACTTAGAGTATTTTTGTTGACTTAAGAAAAAAGACCCAGAATTTTCAGTAAATCTCCATACAGGTGGCTTCAGGGTGGCACTAGTGCTGCTGTTCCTACTCTGTCAGACAAAGAGTTTACTCCTACTGCAACCACCAGCTGTCTGGGCTTTGAGACAAACTTAGACCACAGAGATAATTCTGGCTGATTGTTATGAATCATCTTGTGGGAGGTATCATATTTATGCCTAGCAAAACAAAGCACATTGGGAGGCCTTTGGGAAGGAAGAATAATAAGGGTTCAAACATGGGGAGGACATAGGTGAGGAAGGTAGACGCCAGTCAGCTGTTCTCAAGAAAATTGTAACTGAAGAGGTCCTTGGGATAAGGATAAGGTCCAGAAGCCTGTAAGCAGGAAGAGAGAAAGTCTGGAAGCATGGAAGGTACTAGAGAAGAGCTTCTATATACTCAAAAATGCTGTAAGGAGTTGTATGCTACTAGTTTCCCTGAGGAAAGCAAAATGTCTAAGGACTCTGATTGCAGGAAGCTAATTCACAGCACTTCTGCATAATCTAGCTTTTTGTCATATGATTTGATAACAGTATACTAAAATAAAAACAAAGATTGTTAAATTGCAACTGCTGGTTTCAGTGACTAGAATGTGCGTGGTCAGCCCCATGGCTGGAGCAGGAGTCAGTAGCCAGGAATTAGAGGCCAGGTGCCAGAGCCAAGAGCCAGAGCCAAAGTAAGAAAAAAAGGAATTGGAATCAAGGGTCAGGACCACATTATCTGGAGTGAGGCATGGCAGAAGCAGGCACTACAACCACAGCCATGGACAAGTGCTTTAAACAGCTACTGAACTGCTGCTGGGCTGGGCTCAATTGCACCAATCAGGCAACATAGCCAACCAGACAGCCTACTACAGGCCATGTGCAACTCATTAGGTTGCCCAGAGACTGGCTTTGCTGCAGGCCCTGATTCCTGACAGCTGGTCCTTTAAATAGGCT
Organism: Dermatemys mawii; assembly: GCA_007922305.1. Taxonomy (NCBI): domain Eukaryota; kingdom Metazoa; phylum Chordata; order Testudines; family Dermatemydidae; genus Dermatemys; species Dermatemys mawii. Next base: position 46,668,175 of record ML677348.1, on the reverse strand, counting down.
ATCTAAATTGTGCAGATAGGCATTTTGGCACATATTATATGTCCATGTAAATGTTTAAGGAGAGGAATTTTTCAAAAGTATTTAATTGAATTTGGAGCACAAGCTACTGAAAATCAATGGACTCAAAGTCACTTAGTCCTACAATTACAAAGGTATTTAGGTGTTGCAATTGCGAGTGCAGCAGTGCCTAAATACCTTTAAAAATCTGGGCCCTGGGCACTTTTGAAAATGCCAGCTTCATGAAATTTGACATTTGGACATCCTATTGAAGGGTCCATGCTCAAAAAACTAAGTAGACTCAGAGTACCATAAATTTACTGATACTTTGTAAAACACAGAGTAAGAAACTGTTCCTGTCCTAAAGAGCTCACAAACATGCTTACTCTTCTGAAAATACCACTGAGGTAACAAAGAGCATCTCTTGCTTTTTTGAAAAGTGATTTGATGAGTAATTTTCAGTTTGTTTAACACAGATGATCTAGACACTGAATGGGAGACACCTCTTTTATATATACTTGAACTCAGGAAGTAAGCGGAAACAAGGATATCTCTCCAGAAACTAACTTGCAGAGGGCTGTAACATGGAGACACCTTGACTATAGAGGAAGGAGGTTATGGCAGATCACCAAAATATCCCATTCCCACCCCTCCTCAATTGCCCACAAACTCCCTCCAAACTGCGTTCAATCCTTCTGTCCTTTCTGAGCATATCAATCCCCCCAGCAATAATCATGTATTAAAAACCAATGAAGTTACCACAACACAACCACACAAACCTTTGATAGCACTGAAATACTAGGTTAAGTGAAAACTCTCCAGTATTCCTTGCTGGTTACACATTATACACACTGAAACTATGTCAAGCCATCACTTCCATTTACAAGAAATACAGAAAGAGAATACACACTTCAGGTGAAAGCATGCCCCCACTTAAGTCAGTTGAAAACCTCCCACTCACTTCCATGATATCCACCCTATAAACAGGATCTTGTTACTTTTACTAACAAACATGATAGCGCAAAATAGAGATTTCTACCACTAACACCATCACAATGAGAGAAAATTGGAATTTTGGTTTAGTTCAGGCTGGCATTATTGTAGCTTAAGTATTCAAAACTATAGCCATTTAATATCCCAACCTTCACATAAAAACAGGCATCAAATAGATAACACAATGCAGTGACAACATTAGTATTACATGGTTTGCATGTGCCTAAATGTACTTTGTTGCATTTTCTTAATAGTTAGGGCAGATGTAGAAGAAATGACAGATAGAGTCAATAAGGTTATATAATAGATGGACACATTGCCTGAATATGTATTTGTTTGCTTTAAATTATCTACATTTGCTATTTTCTACAATCTACTATATTACTTAGCAACATAATATATCGTTGTGACGGTGCTGTTCCTGGTGTGACCCACTGAGAGTGTCCGATCAGGACAAATTGCTTCCAAAAGGGCAACTAGAGCCCAAAGCTGGGGTTTCTGAACCCTAAAGGCAAACCAAACCAGCCCAACAGAGAAGACTTTGGTTTCACCCCACTGGCTAGCCACTGGTCACACAAGCAATTCCCTTAGACACTCCAGCTTCCCAGTATCACCACCAGCAGCCACCTGTCCTGGGGACAAATGGTTATGAAAACCAACACCCCAAATAAAGAAAATGGTTCTCCCCAATTCCAAAGAATCAGGCCCCAGACCCAGGTCAATATACAAATCAGATCATACCCACAAATCACGCTGTTGCCAATCCTTTAGAATCTAAAATCTAAAGGTTTATTATACAAGGAAAAAGATATAGGTGAGGGTTAGGAATGGTTAAAGGAAATCAAATACATGCAGTAATGGCTTGCATCAGTTGTAGAATAACTGCAGGTTCAAATCAAAGTCTCTGGAATACATTCCCAGGAGGAATGGGTCATCAATCCTTTGGCCAGACCACCCCTTTGTAGCAAAGTCCCATCCAGAAGTAGGAGCCAGGCTGGAGACTGGAGACTGGAGATTAAAGAGAAAATGGAAATCTTTCTCTCAGGTTTATATAGACTTTCTCTTATGGGTGGAGACCGCCTCCTTCTTGCTATGCAGAGTCCAGTTGTAAAATGGAGTTTCAGAGCCACGTGGTTTCAGAGCCATGTGGTCCAGTCACATGACTCTCCAAGATTCAGTTGCTGACCAGCTAGGCCACATTCCTGGGGAAGCTCGGGTGTGGACGGGCATCTACAAATCTCATTGTGTAGCTGATAGTCCTTAATGGGCCATCAAGCATGGTAAGCCCAGCTAACACCAAGGATTCTGAAAATGTCCCCAACAGCCTAGCACAATATTTGAAAAGACAGACAGTATAGAGCCAATATTCATAACTTCCTCTACAAAATAGATACACACATACAGATAACATAATCATAACCGGCAGATCATAACCTGGTCGTAGACACCTTATATGACCCCTTTTACCTAATATTTGGTGCCCTTACAGGACCTTGGTTGCACCAATGATCTATAAGATCCCAGATAATTTCAGTAACGTGACAATCATACATACTTTTTCAAGCAAACTTCACAAGCAATAAATAAATCTATATAATTGAGGAGCAGACAGGCCAAAGAAATATTTAAAACTTTGAAGACTAATTTACTTTCATAGAAATATCTTAAAACTGGGGACAGGTTTGATGGATAGGTCTTTGAGGCTCAGGCCTAAGATCTGTAGAAAAGCAGGTGCCCCCAAAATAGAGTGAGTGACCTTGTGACCCTTCCCATAGGATTGTAGTGCAGAGCCCAGCCCCAGGGGGAGAGGAGCAAATACTGCAGGGTGAGTCTGGCACAATGGGACTGAAAGAGATTTTTGGGGGCCCAAGACTAAATCTGAAACTGAACCCCCAACACCCTTCCAAAAACTTCAGGATGGAGCAAGGGCAGAGCCTTGAAGGATGGGGATGAGTTAGGGTGGGGCCTCAGGGGACAGAACAAGGATGGGAAGAGGCAGAGTGACAGTGGAGCCTTGTGGGAAGGGATGGAGTGGGGGTGGGCTTTCAGGGCGGAAGAAGGGCAGAGCACCCCCAAGAAAAATAAAAGTTAGTGCCTATGCTGTAAGAGTGCAAGAGCAGAATCCAGCTGGCTTCCACTCAGATGCATGTAGCTGCAACAGTACATGACCAAGGCCAGAGCTACTGACATCAGTGCTGACCACTGAGAATTCATTTACATTGTAAAACCTTGAATATTGGAGCAGTTGAGATAGTGTCTTTTATCCTTTTGAAGGTGATCTCCTGATTTGATTTCCATAGCCATGAAGTATTGGACCTTAATAATTAATTAAATGATTTTGTCTCTAATAAAAGGTTTTGAAGGTATCAACCAAGATAATTTACCATCCCTAGTACATGCCTCAGTTTTGGTGCATTTGTTAGTGCATTCAATCCTCCAATTGCTTTTACTTTCCCAGGGCTAGGACTTCTTTGTTTATTATCTGTCCCAAAAATTCAATGTGCTGTAGGCAGTAAACACACTTTTTTATATGTATCTTGAAACCAAACTCACTGATTAAGCTCAGAAATTCAGTGAAGATTTTGTCATGTTTTTCCACTGATGGCCCAGATACTAAGGTATCATTCATAAAATGAACAACCCCATTTATTTTCTTAAGCAGCTCTACCATCTTTCTTTGGAAAATCTCATGAGTGCTGATAGTCTCAAAAATAACCTTTGAAAGAAAAATCTCCCAAATTGCATAATGAAGTCAATCAGTTTTTCAATCTCTAGGCTCAAGGAATTTGCAAGAAACCACCTGAAGCAAGAAACTAGCTTTGAGAGCACAGTAATTGCTGCCACTATAGTGAGTAAGACTTCCATTATTAGGAGGAAATATTTTTATCTCACTACTGCTTCATTAAGTCTTTTAAGATCCACACTGACTTGAATTTCCCATTTTTCTTTATAACAGGTGCCATTGGCGTGCACATGCAGTTGGTGCAGAGATTTTTCTGTTATGCCATTCTTTTCCATTTTCAGTTTCTCTGACAGTCCCTTGTCTAAAAAGTCCATCATTACTCTGTCTCTAACATTCTCTTCTTTTTTGTCTTCAAAATCACATTTTTTTTGCCATGTTTTACAAGTCTCTTATAAATATTCCAAAGTCTCCACAGATTTTTGGACACACTGATAGACACATGCTCACTCATAAACCTAATCATCTTGAGGGACAAAATGCCTATGAAACTTAACTAGTACCATTTCAAAATTGTTCTTGTGACTTTCTTAGGTGACTTTCTTGTGAATTTCTTATGTAAATTAAGTTGCCATGGGATAAGAGGGAAGATCCTTTCATGGATTGAGAATTGGTTAAAAGACAGGGAACAAAGGGTAAGAATAAATGGTAAATTTTCAGAATGGAGAGGGGTAACTAGTGGTGTTCCCCGAGGGTCAGTCCTAGGACCAATCCTATTCAACTTATTCATCAATGATTTGGAGGAAGGGGTAAACAGTGAGGTGGCAAAGTTTGCAGATGATACTAAACTGCTCAAAATAGTTAAGACACAAGCAGACTATGAAGAACTTCAAAAAGATCTCACGAAACTAAATGGCTGGGCAACAAAATGGCAAATGAAATTTAATGTGGATAAATGTAAAGTAATGCACATTATTAAAAATAACCCCAACTATACATACAATATGATGGGGGCTAATTAAGCTACAACTAATCAGGAAAAAGATCTTGGAATCATCGTGGATAGTTCTCTGAAGGCATCCATGCAGTGTGCAGCGGCAGTCAAAAAAGCAAACAGGATGTTAGGAATCATTAAAAAAGGAATAGAGAATAAGAGGGAGACTATCTTATTGTCCTTATACAAATCCATGGTGTTCCCACATCTTGAATACTGTGTACAAATGTGGTCTCCTCATCTCAAAAAGGATATACTGGCATTAGAAAAGGTTCAGAGAAGGGCAACTAAAATGATTAGGGGATTGGAACGGGTCCCATATGAGGAGAGATTAAAGAGGCTAGGACTTTTTAGCTTGGAAAAGAGGAAACTAAGGGGGGATATGATAGGAGTATATAAAATTATGAGTGGTGTGGAGAAAGTGAATAAGGAAAAGTTATTTACTTGTTCCCATAATAGAAGAACTAGGGGCCACCCATTGAAATTAGTGGGCAGCATGTTTAAAACAAATAAAAGGAAGTTCTTCTCCACACAGCGCACAGTCAACCTGTGGAACTCCTTGCCTGAGGAGGCTGTGAAGGCTAGGACTATAACAGGGTTTAAAGAGAACTATATAAATTCATGGAGGTTAAGTCCATTAATGGCTGTTAGCGAGGCTGGGCAAGGAATGGTGTCCCTAGCCTCTGTTTGTCAGAGGGGGGAGATGGATGGCGGGAGACAGATCACTTGATCTTTAGCTGTTAGGTTCACTCACTCCGGGGCACCTGGCATTGGCCACTGTCGGTAGACAGGATACTGGGCTAGATGGACCTTTGGTCTGACCCACTACGGCCTTTCTTATGTTCTTATGTTCTTATGACTCTCCTCTGTAAAGGAAAGGATTTAAAGTGTTCAGCTTCCCTAACCATAGCATATATTAGTGAACTAACCCTGCATGGCTCCACTCTCTTTGTGGAGTTTAGTTGCAATGCAAAAACCTTCCTCAGTCTAAGGCCATGGTTACACTGGCACTTTATAGCGCTATAAAGCCCCTACGAGTGCTATAACCTACTCTCCGTCCACACTGGCAAGGCACTAATAGCGCTATAACCGCGGAGTTATAGCGCTATTATAAATCCACCTCCTCATGGGGAATAAGGGCTGTAGCGCACCTGCTGTAGCGCTACAGGAAGAATGTGGACACCCACTGCGTATTAATTGGCCTCCAGCCCGTCCCATAATTCCCCTTCGAGCCACTCTGGTCATCACTTGCAAACTCTTTTGTCCTGTCCTCAGGTGACCACATGTCAGACCCGCCCTTTAAAGTTCCAGGGAAATTTGAAAATCCCCTTCCTGTTTGCTCCAGCCAAGCGTGGCGTGCTCTCAGGGAATCCTTGCAAGTGATCATTCTCATTGATCAGATTGATTGCGTGGCGTGGTCTCAGGGAATCGTTGCAGGTGATCATTCTGATTGATCATCATGACTCCACGTGCCATGCCTCCTCGCAATAGGCGATCCCCAGCATGGAGCAATAGTGAGGTGCTGGACCTCATCAGCTGCTGGGGGGAAGAGGCTGTTCAGTCTCAGCTGCGGTCTAGCCGCAGGAATTTTGACACCTATGGGCAGATATCACGGGCCTTGGCAGAAAGAGGCCATGAGCGGGACACTCTGCAGTGCCGTGTTAAGGTAAAGGAGCTTAGGAATGCGTATCGCAAAGCCCGCGAGGCAAACGGCCGCTCAGGGGCAGCCCTGGTGACTTGCAGATTTTATAAGGAGCTGCACGCGATACTTGGTGGTGATCCCACGGTCACTCCATCGACCACCACGGACACTTCCCAGCCCACCAGTGAAGGTGGAGGTGAGGAGGAGGACGAAGAGCAGGAGGATGAAGAAGAGGAGGAGGATGAGGACGAGGCAGCAGCGATCCAGGGCACGGAGGAGTCCCTGGACGCATGCAGCCAGGAGCTCTTCTCAACCCAGGAGGGCAGCCAGCCACAGCGTCCGGCGGTTGCAGGGGCCAGCTCAGCAGTGCATTGCGGCGGTAAAGCTGCTTTTCTATGGGGAAGGCAGGCAGCTTGGGGTGGAAGGGGATGCTTGCATGCTTGCCTACATGTGGAATAGTGCATTGATGTAGTCTATCACCTCGCAGTAGTCATCATCAGTAATCTCTTCAAAGGTCTCAATAAGAGCACTTGCAATGCGCCTGCGCAGGTTTCCCGGGAGAGCCAGCGTGGTCCCCGTCCCGGTCACGGTCACTAGTCCCTGCCACTGTGCTACAATGGGTGGGGGGAGCATTGCTGCACATAGGCACGCTGCATATGGCCCTGGGCGGAAGCCGCATCTTAATAAAATCCCTTCCCTTTGCTCCTCAGTGACTCGAAGCAACGAGATATCTTCCAGGACAAACACCTACGGAGAATGTTGGAACAGTGTTCAGAGTAGGGCTCCTGCCACTTCCCGGCACTCCACACACACACCCACCCCCGCCACAGCTTTTCAGGGCAGGGAAAAAATCATTTCCCTTGCCTCTGGAGTCCACTCACCATGGCAGGGGCTCCGTTGCTGTATCTGTGCTGTCTGCGGGACAGGCAAACGGGGAATGCGGGGGAATGATAGGCATGTCTGCTCTTTACAAGGGAACCACTGTGAAATGTATCTTTTTATTTTAGAAGGGTCGTCCTTCACCCCTTCGCCATCGCTCTTATCAACAGCTGAGAGGCTCAGGCGACTGAGGAAGCGGCCACGAAGGAGCAAAGAGGATCTTGTACAGCAAGTAATGCAACAGGCTGTAACGGAGAATCGAGTTGCACAGAGGTGGAGGGAGAATGAGAGCAAGTTGAGGGAGAAGGCGCGGAAGGAGAACACGATTCACCGCCGGAAAAGCACCGACAAGCTGCTCTCATTACTGCAGCTTCAATTGCAGACTATGCAGCGGCTTGTCACCCTTCAGGAGGAGAAGCTCCGCACTCACCACCCCAATTATTGTTTGCCCCAACTCCCTTCCCCTTCTTTGCCTCTGTACCCTCCAGGCCACTATCATCAGCCAAATGGTTATCACCATCCACAGCTGCCTCCAACCCCTCTGTCTTCACCGGACAACCCCCAGACCCCAGACCATTATCCACTGCAGTCTACCCCTAATAACATGCCTTACTGGCCACCGCAAATGGGGTTCGGGGGACATGGCCACTGTGAGGGCACTGGAGACTCAGAGACCCGGACACACTCCGATCTCTGACTGACCCCACGACACCCCCATTGCACCTCCCCTGCCTTCCCCCTCACATGCATCACAATATTTTCTTTCAGCAACCGAAGTACCTGTTCAATAAATGAATTGTCTTCTTAATAAATGGGTTTTTTTTATTAAGTGTACATACATTATTACAGGCTACAGAGAAGCAAATGCCTGTTCCTGTTAAAAGAATGCTCCCTCCCTCCCTCCCTCCCTCCATCTGCACCTCACTTTAGAACTGGCTTTCAGCCTCAAAATGCTCCCTCAAGGCTTCCCTGATCCTAACAGCCTCGTGCTGGTCCCCTCCATGAACCCTGCTCTCTGGCTGGGCATATGTGGCCTCCAGGCGTTGAACCTCAGAGGACCATGCCTGAGTGAAGCCTTCGCCGTTCCGCTCACAAAGATTATGTAGGGCACAGCATGCGGAAATAACCGCGGAGATACTACCCTCGGCCAAATCTAGCCTCCCATAAAGACAACGCCAGCGCGCCTTGAGCCGCCCAAAAGCACACTCCACAGTCATTCGACAACGGCTAAGCCTGTAGTTGAACCTTTCCTGACTGCTGTCCAGGCTTCCTGTGTACGGTTTCATGAGCCAGGGCATTAAAGGGTAAGCAGGGTCACCAAGAATCACTATGGGCATTTCCACTTCCCCCACGGGGATCCTCTGGTCTGGGAAAAAAGTCCCGGCTTGCAGCTTCATGAACAGGCCGGTGTTGCGGAAGATGCGTGCGTCATGCACCTTTCCAGACCAGCCAGCGTTAATGTCAGTAAAACGCCCACGGTGATCCACAAGCGCCTGGAGAACCATGGAGAAGTACCCCTTTCGGTTAACGTACTCCTCAGCTAGGTGGGCGGGCGCGAGAATGGGTATATGGGTCCCATCTATCGCCCCACCACAGTTAGGGAAACCCATTTCTTCAAAGCCAGCCACGATGTCATGCACGGTATCCAGAGTCACGATTTTTCGTAGCAGGATGCGATTGATGGCCCTGCACACTTGCATCAGCACAACTCCAACGGTCGACTTTCCAACCCCAAACTGGTTGGCCACCGATCGGTAGCTGTCTGGGGTAGCCAGCTTCCAGATCGCGATAGCCACCCGCTTCTCCACCGGGAGGGCAGCTCTCAGTCTGGTGTCCTTGCGCCGCAGGGCAGGGGCGAGTTCAGCACACAGTCCCATGAAAGTGGCTTTTCTCATTCGAAAGTTTTGCAGCCACTGCTCGTCGTCCCAGACTTGCATGATGATGCGATCCCACCACTCTGTGCTCGTTTCCCGTGCCCAGAAGCGGCGTTCAACAGCCGTGAGCATGTCCGTTAATGAGACAAGCAGCTTTGTGTCGAATGCATTCACCGCTTCGATCTCGTCTTCAGAATCATCACTGTCATCCTGCATGTCAAGGAATAACTCCACTGCACACAGAGATGTGCTGGCGACAGTCGTCAGCATGTCCCTCAGCAGTTCTGGATTCATTGCAGCACTCGACAATGGAAGACGGAGCGTGCCTTGCTGAAACCCTTGAAAGATGGTGCCGGAGGTGGAAGGAAACACAGGGATTGCTGGGATATGCCAAAAAGCATCATGGGTAGTTCAAACAGGATATAGAATGCCCCGCAAGTGACGCCCCCCCTCCCACAAGCCATTGCGCCAGATCAGGAAGAGGTGTACTGTGGGATACCTGCCCTAATGCGCTGCTCTTAATGCCGTATTAAGTGCCGCAAATGTGGCCATGCTATAGCGCTGGAGCAGCTCAGTGTGGACATGCAATAGCGCTATTATTATTGCTGTATAAGGCGAGCGCTATAAGCAATAGCGCTATAATTTTGTAAGTGTAACCATACCCTAAGGCCACTTTGATGGCCTGTCAATGGTGAAGCACTGTATTGCACTAATCCCTTCTTTTTATTGTATGACTGCAGAGGTTTTAACAGGCCATTCTACCTTGAATAGTCCCTTCCAACATGTGCTAACTACTTATGCTAAACAATCTGTGCATGTAACTATGAGGCTCTGAGTACCTTTCCCAAACCTGCAGAAAAGCTCTTTGTGGCTGGAAAGCTTGTCTCTCTCACCAAGAGAAATTGGTCCAACAAAAGATATTACCTCACTTCCCTTGTCTCGCTATACCCTGGGGTCAACATGGCCACACTTTCACTGCACACATAAAACTAAATGATATTAGTGTGTGTAGTGGTCAGAGGGTTAAAGATGGTGAAACTTCTGGGGATGATGTTTTGTTTCTTGCATTTGCTCAGGAAGTAGGTTAAGTCTTGGTTAAGTCTAGGTTATGTTTTGCTACCTTTTCTTCATGTGGTGGTGTTTCCATTTCTGACAGATACATTTTATATCATCCATATCTGGGAACTTAAATTTATTACTCTGCTAGACACTAAAAAATATGGACTAGGTTTATGACTTATTACTACAATCTGTAACCCACTAGCCCCCCTCTTTTTGTCTTATGACTAGAAAGGAGTTAACAGGCTGCTCTACCTTGAATGGTCCCTTACAATATCTGCTAAATACGTATGGTAAACAGCCTGTTCCATCTTGAATATTGCTCTGACACTGCGAGTACTTTTTGCAGACCTGAAGAAAAGCTCTGTGGGGCTCTAAGCTTGTCTCTCTCACCAACAGAAGCATGGGTGGCAGGTGAACCAGCAGTTGGGGAGACTAGCCCCCTGACCCTTCCCTTCTGTTCGAGGCACCTCCCCTCCACTTCTATCTGAGGCCCCGCCCCCTTCCTCCCTTATTGACCCTGGTGGAGCCCATGGTGGCAGAGCCCCACTGCAGCTTTTGCCCCAGGCCAGTGCCCCTGGCCTCTCTCTCCCAGCCCCAGAGGGCTGGGCAGGCGGCACCGCTGTAGCACTCCCAATCTCAGCCCCAGAGTGCGGGGTGGGCGGGCCGCCACAGTTCCCCCAACTCCAGCACCAGAGCACTAGGCGGGAAGCGCCACCACAGTGCCCGCAACTGGAGCACAAGGCAAGCCCCAGCTGTAGCTTCCTCAAGTCCCAGCTGCAGGCCGTCCGGTCCCAGCCCAGTCCTAATCTGGGCCACGAAAGAGCAGGAACTCACAGGCACTCCTGAGGGTGGAACCACGGCAGTTTGAGGAGGCTCAGCTTCCCCCAGCCTGTGATACCCACCATCTATGAACAGAAGCATTAAAAGATATTCTCTCACCCAGTTTTTCTCTATACAGAAAACTGGCTGTTTGATAAAATTCTGCAGTTTCTATTTTTTTCTTCAGACACCATGCCAAGTTTAGGTCACACAGAAAAAGAGGCAAAATGGACACTAGTCACAACAACAACTTTATTGTAAAAATAAATGTCTCCATCATTCCCTAAAGACATCTTGCAATATTCTTCACACAGTGCCATCTAGCGACTTAACTTTATAATACAATTTAAGCTTTCCATCACTGACAAGGCATTCTTCCAAATCACAAACATCAACTTTTCCAAAAGGGAAGATTTTACCTAGAAAGGGAAAATGATTAGAATAAATAGTCAATCTCATTATATACTATTCAGTAAATAAACATTAGTAACAATTTTAATTAATATGTGTGTTAAAAATTTATCCACATTTCTCAACTTTACCGGCATTTTGAATCAAGGCCTTCTATAGTCACTATGGCAGTGATTTTTAATCTGTCTTTCCTTTTCTTTTCTTTTTTTATGCCCTGGATGTAGGGCCATGTAAAAGTAAACCAGTGATAGAATCTAATCCAGCTGTGCTTCAAAATCCCCGTTATCAAGTTTTGATTTCAGTATATTAAAAATCTGCTCTCTTTCTCAGCGAATACTGAAGTCAGGCATTAGGCAGTTAGGTCATGAATGAGCCCAATGCAATTCTGCTATATGTCTTCAAAACTGATAAACAGATAAAACTCAACAAGATTTTATGATATAATGTGTTCCATTCCATTGCTCAGAATCTAGCTGCAACAGATAAATTTGAAGTATACATTGTGATTCTGAAGTTTATTTTTCTTACTAATATTATTCTCCAGTTTTACACTGGATAACTTTTTACACTAGATAACCCACTTCAGTATAGCTAGATACACTTCATGAATCATCTTTTTTTGTTTGTGAAATATGAATCACCTAGTACATGATTATAAAGGGAACAAATAGATAATATCATGATCCTTTTTGAAGGATTAGAAATTATGGAGATATTTCTTCTGACTTCAGTGAACTTTAAATCGGGTCCTGAAGAAACACTGCTGTTTTTTGTTTTATTTTTAATGTTGGAGTTTGTTAAGATCTATGGAATCCTTCTTATCCAAATTGTCTGCAGACAATCTCTGACCTTCAAAAAAGGGTGTTGAAGAAAGTGAATCCTGGAGATAGTGCTTATTTTTAAGACAATTAACCAGAGGATTCTCCTTGTCAGAATGAATCAAAGAAGGCAGCAACAGGAAAAACAGGTAGCAACACGTGCAGAATCATAAATAAGGAACAAAATATTGTAAACTGGGTTTAATATGATTATTATTGAGTATTCATCTACTTAAACAAGCAAGCAAGCAATATTTACCTAGGCAAATGAAGCCCTAGCCAAAAGGACTGAAGAGAGAGAGAGAGAGAGAGAGAGAGATAAAGTTGTGACAAACATAATAACTGGTTTTCAGGTTATGCTCAATCACACTGTCCTCTAGGTTTAAAGACAGAAGCACTCATGTTGGGAGATGAGAGATAGAAGCTTCTACATCGAGGACTGGACTGTTTATTTGTGATTGTACAAATAGAGGGCATGATTGTCCTCTATACTAATGGAAATCATAAACTTGAATTACAGTCAATAGAGTTACACTTCTGTTAAACTGGTATAAGTGACAGGAGAATCAAGCCCCCAGTCTTTCTGTACTTCACACAGCTTATGGCAAAAACAACTGAAAGTTTCATTTTTATTTTTCTTTCCAGCATGAAGCCACTATAAGACCACAAATACCTCACTTAATAACAGGGAAGATACATGCTCTGTTAGTATATTTCATTTTAAACTAGCATGTGGAAAATTTCTTATGACATTCTTTAACAGCCAGAGTTTAGGTAATATTTTCTACTAACTGGAAATATTTATCTCTATCAGGTAGTTTTTCTGGGGCTTGCCTATAGAGCGAGGTAATGAGGTGCATGAGGTTGTGATTTCTAAGGAGTACTAATATTTTGCCCATTAACTGATTTGTGTAGACTCTGCTGGTGCACTTTATTATAGGAGTGTTTGAAACAGTACTATATAAAGTGCACTGGAAAACTTTTAGTGTGCATTACGACATGGACACAACAAATTAGTGTGCTTTAGAAATCACACCTCCACGCAGTGCATTACCCCACTTTGTAACCAAGCCCAGTACCATCTGAATCAAACTATTTTCTCTTAGAACTTTAAAATGTGGATGATTTCTTAAAATATTTCTAAGATGTTTATTTTTTTTGTATAGTATATTTGTAGAAAATGTAATGTGCTTAGATTTCATTTGATGCTTATAGGGAAGAATGTAAAAGTGGGATGATCAGCATCATCCAGAAAAGTTAATAAATACAACAGGAGACAGCTTGAGCATGACCTGAAAACCAAAAACAGTATGTGTACCAGCCATAATCATGATGTTACTTGTATGTTGCATCCCTACTTGCCCCAATGCCCCTCAGACCCTGTCTTCTTAGGTGTTTAGATAGTGCCTAGCACATTGTGGGCATTACGACAATCTAAACAATAAAATTATCGTCCTTGCAGAATCCAAGATTCATGGTCCAGATCACTGACTGGTATAAATCAATGTAGCTCCATTGAAGGCACTATGTCAAATCACACCATCTGCCCTGTTTCATAATCCTCTTTTCCAGCAGTCCAAATTCTCTCGTGAATGAAAAAAAAATAAAACTCCAGGACATTCTCTTTAGCTCTTTTGAGAATTTATATTCCTTTTGGCTAAGTTGGAAGTGGTTGCATATTTATTCACAGTACTACAAATCTCTTTATAGGGTCATAACACTTACTTTCAACTATTATTTTGCTATTCACATATGCCCAAGTTCTGCAGTCCTTACATTTAATAACAATGAAAGATTTTTCACAGTAAGGAGTGTAAGGTCTGTTCCTTTATTTATTTACCCTTAACTTATCTTCTGTTCCACATCAGATTGTGTTATTTTTCTGTTAAATTTATCATTCTTCTACTGTAGCTTATACAGTGCACAATACGTACTAGTACAGTTTATCAAAACTGCCTCACTTCAAAAGCCAGTACAGTTACTCTGTATTAGAATGCTTTTCTTATGCTCTAATTTCATATCCAATTCCACCAAAAAGGACTGATAGAAAAAAAGAAGCCTGTTTCCATCCACACTGGCAAAAAAAACCCCCCAAACCATTCTATAATTCCCTTGTTTTTCAGTAATTAAGTTTTTAACTGTGCATTCACAATTGCATCCAGACAAAATAAATACATGAAAGACAAAGACCTTCTAATAAAATAATATAGCTGCAGTTTAGCTGCCTATATATAATAAAAGAGGCAAAGGCAAGATCTGTATCTGAAGAAGAAAAAGGAAAAAAGAACTATTGCTGAGTTTCACTATGTACCAGCATTTAAAGGAGCAAAATATAGTGCATAGCACTCACCATTTGTAGTTATATACATCCTTTTATGTGGTGCACAAAGGCCTATCTTCTGGCTGCCTGTATGTTGGAAAGGATCAGAAGTTCAGAACAGTGCTAGTCAGAGCCTGAAGGATTAATCACTGCATGTATTGCATTATATTTGTTTTCAAAGACCATTCAGATAGCAGTAGATAATTGTGTTGCTGAGGTATGGCATTGAAAATTCAGGGTCAGACCTTCAACTGAGGTAAATCTGTGTAGTTCCAATGAAATTGTCCTAATTTACGTAAGCTGAGGTTCTGATCCTCAGTACCCAGTTGTTGGAGATATTGCTCTACACTACCTATATAAGAATGTAGTCAAATAATGCTATAATACAAACAAATTCACAACTAGGAAATTCTACACTTTTTTTTTCTTTGTGAACATAATTCATGCAATATATTAGCTCATACCTTTGCAGTGTGGCACATTTAATACTTGAAATGTCCTGATTTTGGTGCACATGGTTTTGGCAAACCTACAAAGACCTTTTTTTGACTCGAAATGGCTTGGAAATCCTTCCAAGATTCATTGTCATTTTTGATTCACACGGGCCCAAACTCTTCAAGAGAGGCTCATACGAACACTGGCAAAATGTACTAGTATCATTACGAAATTGGTTTCAGGGTGGAAGCCATGTTAGTCAGTATCAGCAAAAACAACGAGGAGTCCTTGTGGCACCTTAGAGACGAATAAATTTATTTGGGCATATGCTTTGCTCTGCCATGTAGATTGGCCAAATTGGACAGTCTCTATGCAAAAGAATGAATGGGCACAATTCTGACATCAGGAATTATAACATTCAAAAACCAGTAGGAAAACACTTCAATCTCTCTGGTCACTCAGTAATAGACTGAAAAATGGCAATTCTTCACCAGAAAAACTCCAAAAACAGACTCCAATGAGAAACTGCAGAACTGGAATTAATTTGAAAATTGGACACCATCAAATTAGGCTTGAATAAAGACTGGGAATGGATGGGTCATTACAAAAACTAATTTCCTCATACTAATTTCTCCCTATTGTTACTCATCTTCTTGTCAACTGTTTGAAATGGGCCACCTTTTTTACAACTACATAAGTGATTTTCCTCACTTGATATTCTATTGTTAAGTGAATTGTCTCCTTAGCACTGATCCCCCACTTGGTAAAGCAACTCCCATCTTTTCATGTACTGTGTACATATACCTGCTATTGTGTTTTCCGCTCCATGCATCTGATGAAGTGGGTGTTTTGCCCACTAAAGCTTATGCCCAAATAAATTTGTTAGTCTCTAAGGTGCCACGAGGACTCCTTGTTGTTTTTATTATGAAATTGGTGAATTTCAGCAACTCACATTAATTCCTGTCTTTCCCCCAAAAGTTCCCAGTGTCTAATTATTCCATATGAATAATTCTTGGGTCCAAGCCCTGAAAGTAGATTTAGTTACATTGTACACCCTTGACTTCTTAATGCAATACGGATTAATTCCATTTTCCTTAAGAATCAACTCCAATAAATACTGCAGAGTTAAAATAAATGGTGCTGCTGTTGATTTTTTTTTTTTTTCACATTGGCTTTTACAGCATTTTCCTAGACTGGGAGTGACCAACCTGAGCTTGAGAAGGAGTCAGAATTTACCATTGTACATTTCCAAAGAGCCACAGTAATACATCAGCAGCCCTCCAACAGTTCCCCTCCCACTCCCAGTGTCTCCCAACCACCGGCAGCCTTGCCAATCAGTGCCTTTCCCTCCCTCCCCGCTCCGTCCGATCAGTTCTTTCATGGCATGCAGGAGGCTTGGCGGTGGCGGGAAACAAGGGCATGGTAGTCTCAGGGGTGGGGGCAGGAAGGAGTGGAGCAAGGGCAAGACCTGTGGCAGAGCCAGGGGTTGAGAAATGAGCACCGTCTGGCCCATTGGAAAGTTGGCATCTGTAGCTCTATTCCCAGAGCTGGTGCCTATACAAGGAACCACATATTAATTTCTGAAGAGCCGCATGGTCGGCCACCCCTGTCTTAGACTCGCCTCAGCCTCATTAGTATTTTTTCCTCTTTCAGGAATACACATCATGACATCTCATTCCATATTCTTTGATATAAATATGACATAACTGAGATATACTTCATGCAAGATGGCTCATGTGACATATCATTGGAGAGGTTACAATTTACTGAATGCAATTATCCAATTTGTATGCCTGTATCATTTCTTTTTCTGAAGTTAGGTATATTGACTATGAATTTGTATTTCAACTATACTACTTTGGGTGACACCCACAGCTAAAACTTCAGGTGAAAAAAAAAGGGGTGGATGGCTCATCAGCTTGATCTTCCTGTGGATGCTCCATACTATTACTGACTCATGGAAGATGGTATACCTCAGAGTTAGGTAGTCTTGTCACTTGATACTAAAATATTACCTGGACTTCTTGTATCTTTTCACTATAAAGGAAGGGGGTGGGGTCAAGTTTGGGAAATAAGGATTCCCACCTTCTGTAAATCCTATTTAAGAGTGAGGAGGAAGGCAAACAGGACTCCTCCTCCCCAAAGCCTGTCTTCCCAAGAAGAAAGACTGCAAAAGGAAAGACAAGAGGGGAGTCCAGACTGAGACAGGGGTCTAGTCTGAAAAGGAAATAAAACTTGAATGTTGAACCACGGTAGCTTTGTGAACTGCCTGCAATATCTAGGGTGAGAAATATTATTTGTAACCACTTTCTTTAGTGAAACTAGCTCAGTTTATGTGATTGATTTCATTTGCATAGTAAACTGCTTTGTTCTCTGTTACCCCTTTTACCACTTAAAATCTGCCTTCTATAGTTAATAAAATTTGTTTTTGTTTTTTTTATTATTAAACCATTTTCTCTAATTTCTCACTGGAGGTGGGGGAGGCAAAAAGTGTGCATAGCCCTCTCCACACTGAGGGAAGGAATGAATTTCATAATATATCTTTGCGTCTGCACTCCAAGGGAGGTAGATATGTGAATTTTGAGCAAGTCTCTTAAACTGAGGCTTTCCAGAGCTGTTTTGCAACTGGATGTGGCCCTGCCTGTGGGTGTGTTATATGAGGTTTTTAAGAGCCTGGCTCAGCAAGACAGGTAAAATGGGACCCATGCTGGAATAACAGGTAGACTCAGCGGTATCTCAGCACATCAGGTGGCTTCCCAAGGGGTCCAACCTGTCACGGATAATATACTACTTTCCTTTTAACTGTATTGCTTCAGATACCAAATTTTCACATGTTTAGCAAGGCTGGACTGAAACATAACTAGGGTGATAGCTCATCAAAAGAAACAAATCTGCTGAAGGAAAGCTGCATAGATTCAAGACTGAATAGTGGATGTTGAACAGTTGGCATTTTTATCTCTGAGTCAGTGCTAAGCTCGTGTCATAGCAAAGAGTGCGAGTGAATGTATTATAATAGATTCAGTCTTTTAAATGACAAGAAAAACTTGGGTGAGGGCTAGTATCTGTGGGATCCAAATAATGTCCATGCATCCAAACTATACAATTTGCAAGTTTGCCTGGAAGTGAGTAGAAATTGAAGAACCAATAGAAGCTCCTGGTTTTAAGGTGTCTATCTTCTGACCATGTTATCCATGAAGTGGCTAAAGGTATTCTCCACTGTTCTGAAACATTTATAAATGTTTCAATGCATTGTTTAATGGCTACTGCCTTTCACTTCATAACTATCTGAATTCCAGTGTCTGGTGAAGTGACCTATGTATATCTAGTGTGTAATCAGATTGCAAATACTATTTTTAATTTTGGAAACATTTTTTCTAAAATCCTGTGTAAATTACAGCCGTACAAGCATTTTTTTATTTTTATTTTCCCCTTTTCATATTACAAGGAAGAATTTCTCAAAAGTAATAAAGTACATTCTTAAAATATTTCCTATAAATAATTTATCTGAATTGTCCTTAAAAACTGGTTATTTGAGTAATCAAAATGCAGACTTAGTCTTTTTCAATTTATATGACTTATGTTGCTAATAATTTAATTTAAAAACTACAATAGCCTTTTCCAAACATATGGACAATTGATTATCCTATTTATAGTCATAAAGTCAGATAATAATAGTTAATTAAGTTTATTTATAAGGTCTATGCTGAATTTCTGCACTTAGAAAATAAGGGCTGCTTACTGGCATTTTACTTGTTTCCTCTGATTCTGGCATTAATGTTAAATGTTAGTATATATAAACTGTTGGCCAAATTCTGCCTTGATGTATAACTGTAAAAGCCGGTTAAGTCAATGTGTGGCCTGAGGTATAAATCAAGGCAAAAAATGATCCTCTGTTATCAAAGAAAACAAACAAACCAACAAACAAACAAACAAAAGTGAAAAAGATCATGCCAGATCCATTGAGGTTCAAGTAGGGGAAGTATCACTACATGAGAAGTCCCAGGAAGTATTTTACTGCAGGAGAAAGCAGGTTTGTGCTCTCTGTTTCTATGACCACAAATAAGATACAACCAGAGAACTTCGGGAAAGGACTGTGATTCCTATTGGAAGTATTTCAATACTTCAATACATATATGGCTATATTTTTCCCAGTGTTTCGTGCCTACACCTTATTTGTAGATATAACAAATTTGTAGACTTAACAAGGAACAAGTCATAGTGTTTAGAAAGAGACAGAGGGAAACCTGTGCGTTTTAATAAAAGTGATGTTTGCACGATCTTTTTGAGTATTTGTGGAACATAAGTTCACAATACTGCCATCCAAATGACAGGGGAAATGTCTGTAGTTCACTCTTTACATTTTAGAAAAAATTCTTATGCCATCAATTGCATTTCTTGTCTTACTGTAGCAAAACTAAATCTAATTTAATAAATAGCATGGGAATATTCTGTTCTATTACAGACTAAACAGAGAATAGTTCTTAATCTGCACCTCAACAAATCAATAAACTGCATAAAATATGCTCATGCATGGAATACTTGCAACAGCATTAGCTTCTTGAATTGCTTGGTTAGGTGATATGCATCACAATTCAAATAATAGCAAGCTAAGTATTCAGGCAAATATAACTTAAGATAGCACTGTCATTCATTGATATTTTATTTATACATCTTCACTTCTTACAATTTCTTCCTTTTAAGCAAAAGTGGTTCATCTTTCATAAATTTGATAAGGACAGTCATTTAAAAAAGAGCTAGTGTTGCAGGGTACTCGGGGTCCCGTAGGAATGAGGCACACACACAGCTGCTGAATAGAAGTAGTGAGTTTATTGAAGGAAAAAGTGACACACCCGCAACAGGGGACTCCCTTCATTGCTGCCACTGAGATGGGGAAAGCCCAACGCACCGGAGCAATGCTCGGGGTGAAGCCCACTGCGCGTGGGAACACAGGCAGAGAAATAACAGGAACATTTGCATCTCATGCATACCTCATGAATAACTAATACCTTGTTTCTATCTTGTTAGTATTACATAATGCAAGCAGGTGTCTCATTAGTATTGCACAAGGCGAGCAGGAAATGAGAACCAGTTAACTCCGGCATGTGAAATATGCAATAACAGGGCAGGGACTGATAACAGTGACCGGTAGTACCCTTTCCTTCCCTGGAGTCGGGGGGGAGAGTGCCCCAGCAATCCACCGTGACAATGTCTTCCAGCCTCCTACATTCCCCCCGCGCTCTTTCAAAAGACTCCAGTGAAAGGGTAGAGGAAAACAAATAACGGGGGCAAAAAGCAGTAGCATTTTCAAAGATAACACACGTAGCCGCTGCCGTAACATTCGCAAAAGCATACATCTGTACGGAGGGCCATGTTAATGCCCGACCCATACTATAAAGATCAACATAAACAGCAGTCTTATGAATATTTGCCAGGAGCGTGTGATGCTGTAATGTGGAGGGCACTGCACTGATGCCTAGAAAGCAGGTCTCCATAACGTCGCCGACAGCATATGTGTGGGGGAGGCAAAAGGCAGTAGAGTTCAGGGCACTCTGGGCCAGAGCTACCCACATGTTCGCAACCATGCTCTTGGCAACAGACAGGTAGTCCTGCAAGAATATCAAAGAGAGCGCTTGGTTGGTCGGTGCCATGAGGCTCTCTGGGGGCAGTCCTCCTGCTCTGGTAACACAACAGCCCAGATCTCTCCTGTTGCAAGGATGGTCGCGACCTTAGCTTCCTTTCTGGGGGTAGTCCACCAGAGACTGGCCAAAGGGGTGCCCTCCAGTGTCGCTGTTGTTTTGCTTTGCACCTGTGAAAAGTGGGAGAGTGGACACAGATCACAGAGAAAGCGGTCCCCGCTTCCCAGTGGAGGGAGGCATCAGTCTGGTTCCCACAGGTCACAGCACCCAGCGCTTCGTCTCCGCTGTTACTGGCGCATTTTCCAGGTGAATGCAAACTGATCCTAACTTTCAGAAACAATAGCAATTGAAAAAAAAAGCATTAGCGAAATCAACGACTGCATGCCAGGGGAGGCCTGCAGGCCAAAAGCAAAGAGACCATACTGCGTCTCCACTTGTCGCCCCTGCAGAAGCAGTGTTCTGGAAGCCTACTTTCGCCTTTTCAGACTCAAAGAATACTTTCAGGACAACATAGAACAGTGCACTGATACACAGACGCCATCCCACCAGCAACACAAGAAGAACTCCACATGGACGCCTCCTGAGGGTCGAAATGACAGTCTGGACCTATACATAGAATGCTTCCGCCGACGTGCACAGGCAGAAATTGTGGAAAAACAACATCGCCTGCCTCACAACCTAAGTCATGCAGAATGCAATGCTATCCACTGCCTCAGAAACAACCCTGACATCATAATCAAAGAGGCTGATAAAGGAGGTGCTGTTGTTATCATGGACAGGTCTGACTACCAAAAGGAGGCTACCAGACAACTCTCCAACACCAATTTATACAGGCCACTTCCCTCAGATCCCACTGAGGAATATACTAAGAAACTGCACCATCTACTCAGGACGCTCCCGACAGTAACACAGGAACAAATTAACATACCCTTAGAGCCCCGATCGGGGATATTCTATCTATTACCCAAGATCCACAAACCTGGAAATCCTGGACGCCCCATCATCTCGGGCATTGGCACTCTCACTGAAGGACTATCTGGATATGTGGACTCTTTACTCAGACCCTACACCACCAGCAGTCCCAGCTATCTCTGTGACACCACCGACTTCCTGAGAAAACTACAATGCATTGGTGATCTTCCAGAAAACACCATCCTAGCCACCATGGATGTAGAGGCTCTCTACACAAACATCCCACACAAAGATTGAATACAAGCTGTCAGGAATAGTATCCCTGATGATGACACAGCACAAGTGGTTGCTAAACTCTGTGACTTTATCCTCACACACAATTATTTCAAATTTGGTAACAATATATACCTCCAGACCAGTGGCACCGCTATGGGCACCCGCATCGCCCCACAGTATGCCAACATCTTTATGGCTGACCTGGAACAACGCTTCCTCAAATCTCATTCACTCACGCCCCTCCTCTATCTACGCTACATTAATGACATCTTCATCATCTGGATCCATGGGAAAGAAACTGTGGAAAAATTCCACCATGATTTCAACAGCTTCCACCCCACCATCCACCTCAGCCTGGACCAGTCTACACAAGAGGTCCACTTTCTAGACACTGTGGTGCAAATTAATGATGGCCACATCAACACCACCCTATACCAAAAACCTACCGACAGCTACGCCTACCTTCATGCCACCAGCTTCCATCCCAGACACACTACACGATCCATTGTCTACAGCCAAGCACTGAGGTACACTCGTATTTGCTCCAACCCCTCAGACAGAGACCAACACCTACAAGATCTTCACCAAGCTTTCTCAAAACTACAATACCCGCACAAGGAAATAAGCACACAGATCAACAGAGCCAGACGTGTACCCAGAAGTCTGCTGCTGCAGGACAAGCCGAAGAAAGAAAACAACAGAACACCACTGGCCATCACCTACAGTCCTCAGTTAAAACCTCTCCAACGCATCATCAGTGATCTACAACCCATCCTGGACAACAATCCCTCTCTTTCACAGGCCTTGGGAGGCAGGCCACTCCTGGCCCACAGACAACCTACCAACGTCAAGCATATTCTCACCAGCAACAGCACCCTGCACCATAACTCCTCTAACTCAGGAACCAATCCATGCAACAAACCTCAATGCCAACTCTGCCCACATATCTACACCATCAATACCATCACAGGACCTAACCAGATCAGCCATACCATCACTGGTTCATTCATCTGCACATCTACCAGTGTAATATATGCCATCATGTGCCAGCAATGCCCCTCTGCTATGTACATCGGTCAAACTGGACAGTCCCTACGAAAAAGGATAAATGGACACAAAACAGATATCAGGAATGGCAATATACAAAAAGCTATAGGAGAACACTTCAGTCTCCCTGCACACACCATGAAAGACTTAAAGGTCAGCATTTTGCAGCAAAAATCTTTAAAACCAGACTGCAAACAGAAACTACAGAGTTGCAATTCATTTGCAGATTTGACACAATCAGTTTGGGACTGAACAGAGATATTGAATGGCTAGCTAACTACAAGAGCAGTTTCTCTTCTCTCACTGTTCACACCTCCAGTTCAGCTGCTAGAGGAATACCTCACCCTCCCTAATTAGAGATAACAGCTGGTTCAGCCTCATTGGACTCACCCTGTTATCTTTAACCTGGCTCTTGCCTACCTATTTATACCTGCCCCTGGATTCTTCCACTGCATGCATCTGACAAAGTGGGTATTAGCCCACGAAAGCGTATGCTCTAATACTTTAGTTAGTCTTTAAGGTGCCACAGGACTCTTTGTCACTTCTGCAATACCCGGAATGTACTCACCGATGGGTGCCACTAGCACCGTCGTGCGGGAGGGCAGCACCTTACCCAGGGTGAGAGTAACAGTCACGGCGAACGCCCGCATCTCCGAGCCACCCAGGCCCCGTACCAAAGTCGAGCGCCCCACCGCCTGCGTGGAGTGGAGGATGGTGATTTCAGCTCCCGTGTCGAGCAAGGCCAGGATGTGCTGGGTCCCTCCATGCAGCCACTGGATCATGAGCGGGAAGAAGGGGCGGCGGTGCCCCACCTCCCGGGTTGGGCACATGGCCGCGCACTGGACGGGGGACCCGCCTCCCCATCACAAGGCACATGGAAGACTCCAGTCTATCGGGACGCTCGGTTCCACCAGGCGCGCTGGCTTCTGCTCCTCTCTCCTCCCCCGGTTCCTGATGAAAAGTTTTCACAATCTCCTATAGCTCACTCATTTTGAAGGTACAGACAACCTCCTGAAGTGAACCACCCTCTGCTTGCAACTCTCGCACCGGGCACGCCTGAAGGGGGGGAGGGGTCAGCCTCCTCACTCTCTGAAGCTGAGGAGAAACTCCAAATGTTGCCATCCCAGGTCTCAGGGTCCCACGAAGGGGCTGCTGTGACTACCCTGACCTGGGTTACCGTGACGGTCTTTCGCCCCTGTTTCACCCGTCGCTTATTGGCAATACACGCTACAAGTGCCTCACAGCGGCGTGTGAGGGCTTGAGCCCTCTCTGCCTGCGAGGTCACCACCTTCTGTGCTACCGCCCGCGCCTCTGGTTGTGCCAAACACTCTTGTGTTTTACCTTCTACAAGCCTCTCCAGATGCAGAAGCTCGTCGTCCTGGGCCTGAAGTGCAGTTAGAAACAGCCACGCCAACTCACCCATAGTGCATCGCTCCGTCCCAGACTGCCGGCTGACCTGCAACCAGTACAGCCCCTCTATGAGCTGCACTGGCGTGACCCCAGCAACCTGGTGGTATTCAGGCCAATCCACAGGGGCCACCAGCCGGCAACCACCCACGTAACCAGCCCCCATAGCTCCATGGGGGGCCTTCCCAGTATGCGCTGCAGGGACAGTGACAACTTCCCTGCTTCCCCAGCCTTCGTCCAAAGGGGCATCGTTCCACGGGACCCTGGTCGCTGCGCCAAATGTTTCAGGGTACTCGGGGTCCCATAGGAATGAGGCACACACACAGCTGCTGAATAGAAGTAGTGAGTTTATTGAAGGAAAAAGTGACACACCCGCAATGGGGGCTCCCTTCATTGCTGCCACTGAGACGGGGAAAGCCCGACGCATTGGAGCAATGCTCGGGGTGAAGCCCACTGTGCGTGGGAACACAGGCAGAGAAACAACAGGAACATTTGCATCTCATGCATACCTCATGAATAACTAATACCTTGTTTCTATCTTATTGGTATTACATAACGCAAGCAGGTGTCTCATTAGTATTGCACAAGGCGAGCAGGTAATGAGAACCAGTTAACTCCGGCATGTGAAATATGCGATAACAGGGCAGGGACTGATAACAGTAACCGGTAGTACCCTTTCCTTCCCTGGAGTTGGGGGTGGGGGGAGAGCGCCCCTAGCAATCCACCATGACAATGTCTTCCGGCTCATACAGCTAGAGAATAAAATATATTGCATCTAATTTCTGATGTCTGAAGAGTCTTAGGTATTACAGAAAACATTTATGTCATTCAACCATAGCATCCCTATCAAAAACTGAAAAAAAAATCTTTTTTATGTTCTTTTATGTAGTCCTTTGTCCGTAATTGTGTTACTCAGTCTACCTATTATTTAAGGAGCTACTTATTCTTCTGAGTAGTGAGACAGGCAGTACAATCCATGTGCAAGTTACATCTTACTGAGGCAGACTCCTTTCAAGCAAATTTGAAGTACGCTCCATGGACAAAAACTGAAAGTAGGTATTTCATTACCTGTATGTTCTATGCTTCACGGAATGGGAAAAAGGAGCAAAAGGAAGCAGAATATCCATGGAAAAGCCTTTCACTCTGTAACTTTCTGTGAGTTAAAAACTATTATTGCTAATTTAAAAGTGCTAAAAATTCCAGCAACATGGTGAATTAGTTTGTAATATGTATTTGCAAAAAAATCTCATAATTAAAACATGTTTACTGGTAAAACCAAATTTTCAAGTGTAAAGCCTTTCTTTTCCTTGCTCAATATGCTTCCACATTTTATACCAATAGTTGAATTGCAAGTTCTGCTTGGATTGTTAAAGGCTCAGTAACCTGATTTGTGCCCCCTCAATTAATTTTTCAGATATAAAATTTGCCATTGCATATTAACCCCTCCCGCCAGGGTCTCAGTCTTTTTACAAATGAGCCTCAAGATGTATAAACTGTACACGGAGCACCTTTCCTCTTTATCCGTGTTTCCATGACTTGGAATGCTGCTGTACCTTTATAATTTGGTCTGTTTTTAGAGTTGCTAGTTTTAAGTTTAAAAACACAAAACATTCTAATGACCATTGGTGTCACAAAGTATAATGACAAAGAAATCGGTAGTGTGCCTGTTTTCTCAACAGATCACAAAAATAGGTCATTTTCATCATCTGCCTCACTTGTTGTTAGACAGGACTACAGGAAGGTAATAATAAAAATGCACTCTCAGAAAATATGATCACTGCTTTATAACGCATAAAGTTCAAAAATTAACTCAGCTCTACTACACCGTGATGTTTCACCTAGGCCCTGCACTTGCTTTGTTCCGAGCTCAGGGATGGGCAAACTTTTTGTCCTGAGGGCCACATTGGCATTGCAAAACTGTAACGAGGGCTAGGGAGGGAGGGCTGTGCCTCCTGAAACAGCCTGGTCTCCACCCCCTATCCTCCCCCTCCCACAGCCCCCCCGAGACTCTCCAACCCACTCATCCTTCTTCTCCTTGTCTCCTGACCACCCCCTCCTTGTACCCCTGCCCCTAACACCTCTCAGGACCGACCCCCTATCTAACCCTCCTGATCCCTGTCCCCTGACTGCCCAGACCCCATTCACACCCCTGCCCCCAGACAGGCCCCCCAGGACTCCAACACTGATCCAACCACCCCCTGTTCCCTGTCCCCTGACCCCTACCCTGAACCTCCACCCCATCCAACTTCCCCTTGCTCCCTGTCACCTAACTGCCCCCGGAACCCCTTGCTCCTTATCCAACTCCTTCTCCCTGCCCCCTTACCACGCTGCTCAGAGCAGCAGGAACTCGCAGCCCTGCCACCTGGATGGAGACAGCCACGCCGCCCGCAGTGCCTGGCAGGAGTAGTGGGTCAGAGTGCTGGAGGCATGGCAAGCTGAGGCTGCGGGAGTGGGGGACAGCAGAAGAGGGGCTGGGGACTAGCCTTCTTGGCTGGAAGCTCAGGAGCCAGGCAGGATGGGCCCGCAGATCGGATGTGTCCTGTGGGCTATAGTTTGCCCACCTCTGCTATAGCTGGCTCTCCCACCTCTGCTATAGCTTTCACTATCAGAAGCTATTTACCCAGAAGTCACTTGATCAGTGGAGTTGTACTGCCTCTACATACAAGTATTGTACTGTAGGTAAAAATGTTTCAAAACAAAAATTTAAGATTGATCTCTCAGTATCATATGGGCCTCTCATATGCATGGTAGATGATATATTTTTTCTAAAGTTAAACTTCATTAATGATGTCCAGGGAATGAGAAATATTTGCATCTCATTTATGAGAGCAGTAATTATTTATTATATAATAATATATTAAATTATTATTTATAATAATTTATAATTAGTTTAAACCTGAATTACTGAACTACAATCAGCTTTTGGTATTGCACTGTCCTATTCCAACTCATGTTCCTATATGAACTCTGAATATGTGTAGTTTCACCCATTTTCAGTATAAAGTGAATTTTGTTAGCTTTAACTTTATTTTCTTCTGGAAACCACTACAAATATCACACTCACTCATGCTTAGCTATTTAGTTTTCTTCTTATTCTTCTTCATAATGACATTATATTGACATGATTTCACCATTATATTCACATCTCATTTACAATGAATGTTATAAAGCATATTAAAATGACTCTTTAGTAAACCACTTCTTTGTTTACTGGAAGGGGCAAGATGTAACTTAGTAATACTCTCAGATATACAGCCATTTTAAAATAAGTTGTATATTAATCATCTAGTTTAGAACTGCAGTATACAAGATTTTGGGAAGAAGAAACAAATAATCAGAAGGAAAGCTAAACTTCAAACTAAAGTTCAAAGAGTTGAAATTTAAACTAATTTCGCACTAGCATCACAAAGTAAATACCAAAAAAAGTGAGTAGTGTGCTGGTTATCTCAAGAGATCACAAAAATATGTCATTTTCACCATCTGTCTCACTTGCAGATAAACAAATTGAGATGGAATTGGCACTCCTGTAAAACTTAGATGTCTTCTCTATTCTCTGACATCATTGTTATAGGTAGACTTGGCAGAATTCAATTTTTAAAAGTATTTTAAATATTTTTAAGCATTTTAAGCAATATTAAGCATTTAGTATTTGTATTGATTTAAATTTTCACAGTTGTGCAAAATTATGGTTTTTAAGCATTTTTTATAAATTTACATTTTCACAGTTGTGGAAAATTATCTGGGATGTCATTATCTGGGCTTATCGTGAGTTGGAGTGTGGATGTTGCCAGCCCAGTCACAGTGAGAAATCGCTTCTCTGGAACCACTCAGATATAAATATCTCCCCTCCTTCAGTCACCTGGAAGGGCAGTGTCACCTTACGTGGTCTGGCCATTTCCATTCCTGCTCACCCCATCCAGATAAACCTTCCCTGCTTCTCCCCCTGCCACTCATTACAGAAGGACCTCTTATGTGGGTAACAGCCCCATTTCTTTTGGCTAGCCAGACAAAGGACCCACCTCATACAGTTGTAGTGAGCAGCGAGTAGCCCCACTGAAGTTAATGGGACTGCTTATGAGAGTAGGTGCTCATCAATATGAATAAGAATTGCACAATCTAGAAATATGGTAAATCTAGCTTGATAGCATTCCTAACCTTTTGAACCACTTACATGACTTTCAAGCCCTTCCTTGAAAGATAATATTTAAACAACAAAAACAACCTCCAGTCCTTGTTGTGTTATGTTATTGTCTGAAGCATTGAACGCTGGGAGGCATAGCTTAAAGATAAATTCTGTAAAGGGCTGTGGAAAATCAGTAATATTGGAAACTGGCAACCATACAGCATGTGTTACTAAGTCTGCAATAAAAAAGTCACTTGTTAAAGCCAATCTCGAGAGCAGTTACTTCAAACCAGTAATACAACATTATTGATCTGTCACTAGTAAAATAAATAAATAAATAATGTCAAGCTAAATCTAATACAGTCAGCTTCAAAAGGCAGAATAAATTGAGACAATAAAAGCGGAAAGGTATCAAGTCCTTGTCTGGAGCAAGTTAATTCATATCAGATTACACTTCGCTAATTGAGGCACTCTTACTTCTATGAATATGCTATATAAAGTCAATATTACTGTTTAACTTCTTTTTGTGGATAGCACAAAGGAAATAATTTAAAAGTAAAATCAAAAGAATTAGTCTTTTCAGGTGAACTTGATGATATATTAATTTTTGCATTGGGGCATACATGCTATAATGATGACTGAATTGTTAAATTCAGTGGATCCAAGGTAAAGTTTAGCTTTACTGACACACTACTTGGGAAGATCTATTTATCTAGTAGATATATTTGAAAAATAATAGCTGATTCTTTTGTATACTGTAATTCACTGCTATATTATGAATTTGGCCATATGTGCCTTATCTGCTATGCCCTATTGTCTATGACCTTGATCCTGCAGACATGTACTTTCATATCTTTACTCACATGAGACTATTATATTTAAAAAAATATTTTACCACCTGCAGACTTTTTAATTGGCCTTTGATTTACACATTTAAGATCAAATTTGGTACTTAATTTTGAGTGCCAGTTGTAGAGGCAGAATCCATTATAATAGTTAGTCATGCAACTACCCTTCTGGCTGTGTTGGAAAATCAATGTTTAAATAATTTTAGTTTTGCTTTCCATTTTTTTCCCTTTACATGCAGGTGCAAAATTACATCCACCAAACTGGAGGCAATTTTTCAAAATTTGTCCATATGCAATCAGCAAACATGCAATTTCCACCCCGCTGCCCATCCCAGCATACTATACCTCAAGAGGAAAATATCCATGGCAAAATAGCAAAATATATAAATCATAAAGAAAATGTCAGAAATCTGGGTCAGGTGTAAGTTTGCATGCTATATCAGCGTCAGTAGGAACTGACATCAATTATGATATATCTTGGTAGGATCAAATTCTGGTCCCCTCCCCCAGCCGGGATAATTGCAGTCCTTGTTCATCCATCTCCCCTTTTCTCCCAGGAGCCCAGGTTTCCCTCATCCAAGGAGTCCACCCTTTCTTATCTACACAGTGCATGAGCCCAGTGCAGCCAGGCATTGAGTTCTCAGTAGACTCCCCTGCTGTTCTCCGCCATACAGGAACAGACTCCCTGTGTACCAACTCATAAAGCCACTTGGCTTGGCCGCACCACCATCTGGATAGAGAAATGACTGGGTTAAATATTATTGGCATTGTGACCCCGTGCACCGGGTCACAATGTCATTTACTGAAATTTGACCCATCCACCTCTACAGCTGGGTCAAATTTCAGTGGCATTGCAACCAACCAAGAAGAGGAATGCTCCAGCAGCAGCTGTGCTGATTTAATATGGGTCTGCTGCTGTTCCCTCTGGCTCCGCAGCCTCTGGAGCTTTGAGAAAGTGCTAAAACGTTGGGGTGGGGGGCATTGTCCCCTTCCTCCAGCCCCTGATAATTGGTACAACTGTCAATAGAACAGCACAGCAAAAACATTGTTTTCATTACTGATTATTATCATTAAAAAAATGAGTCCAGTGGCAATTGTCTGTAATTAATCTTTAAGGGTCTTCTCCAGAATATAGTAGGTACATTTAAGTAATGATATTTGCTTCATGTTATAATTACCTGCGCCCTGATTTTGCAAAAAATTACATCTGGCTTTTGCACAACATAAGGTCATGCAAACTGATTATTAGGGCCTCCACAGCATAAATTATTTTTGGCTTAATCAGGCTCTTTTGAAGAAATGCCTCAAATCAAAAGACTGTGTTGTCTATGATACATTTCTGTAGATAAATAGTTCTTATGAATAGCTCTCAAGTTTACTTTGATACTTATTATGTTAATTTTAATACTCCTAACATGAGTGCAAAAATATAGTACCCTATATATGGAATATTTGGTTTTTTATCCTTGATATACACTGAACTGATTATGACTTATTCTGGAAATGGGTCTGTATCAAAGTAAAGAAACAAAACGTTTCCTTCCGTGGTTTGTAATTTCAGAATTGGGGAGAGGCCATGGAACTCATGTACACAGCTACCACAGCCCAGAGATTCATGGCTCGCTCTCCACGACTGGGGACACACCAACACTCTGCAATTCTACAATACAGGACTCTACTAGTTCTGTATGTCAGCAGAGGAAGGAAAAGAAGGAAAGAGAAGAAGAGGGAGGGGAAGGGGGAGAGGGAGGGAGAGGAAAGGTAGTTAGGTACGTGAAGTGCCTGATCCACCTCATTTGATGAAAAAAAATGAAGTTCTTTATTTTTTTACTGTCTTTGTCAGCAGTGTGCCTGGAGGGCCAGGGGGAGGATGGGTGAGAGAGGGAAGTCCTGCGCCCATTCCTTTTTCACTGTTGTGACTGAGAAAGGGTGGAGGACTTGTCCAGTTTAGGGTGTTTTTCCACATCTGATATGCTGGTTGAGAGTTAGGTGATTTTGGATACCAAATCACTTACTGACAGTGATGTAGAGAGTAAGCTCTACCCATGATTACTGTTGTTGCAGGTATCAGAGTGGTAGCCATGTTATTCTGTATCCACAAAAAAATGAGAAGTCCAGTGGTACCTTAAAGACTAACAGATTTATTTGGGCATAAGCTTTCGTGGGTAAAAAACCCACTTCTTCGGATGCATGTAGTTAAAATTACAGATACAGGCATAAGTATACTGGCATGTGAAGAGGAGAGATTACCTTACAAGTGGAGAATCAGTGATGACAAGGACAATTTAATCAGGGACGATGAGCCCCACTCCCATTAATTGATGAAGAAGTGTCAATACCAAGAAAAGAAAATTGCTTTTTATTAGTGATCCAGCACTCCCAGTGCCTATTGAAGCCCAAATTTATGGTGTTAAATTAGCAAATGAACTGTAGCTCTGTAGTTTCTCTTTGAAGTCTGTTTTTGAAGTTTTTTTTTTTTTAAATTGAAAGATGGCTACTTTTAAATCTGTTATTGAATCATAGAATCATAGAATGAATCATAGCATATCAGGGTTGGAAGGGACCTCAGGAGGTCATCTAGTCCAACCCCCTGCTCAAAACAGGTCCAATCCCCAGCTAAATCATCCCAGCCAGGGCTTTGTCAAGCCTGACCTTTAAAACCTCTAAGGAAGGAGAACTGCTAGTTGAAATACATATCTGGAGCTGCGTAGCCCTCAGGTAGGCAAGCTCTCATCCAAGTTAGCTAGTGGAAGAAGGACAAGATTATGTGGATGGGTTAAAGAGATTAGCCTTTGAACATTGTTAGTACAGCTTCCCAGTCTTTGAAAGCACACTGCACTGAAGAATCTTCAGTCATATCTCCCTAGCCCTCACCCTTCACTACCAGTGCCTTCCAGTTACCAAAGCACGAAATCAGACCTTTATCCACTTCCTTAACTTTCAACTCATTGGCCATTTTCTTGTTTGTTCTCCCTAGTTAGGCATTAGTGATTGTTTACCATAGTGATAGTTAAAATTTGAGGTAACTTACATAAACAAGCATGTTTTTTAGTCAATAAGGCATTTATCTACTCAGTAGGAACTGAGTAAGGTCCATGGTCATCCCATTGAGCTATTTCTGCCTTCATTTCTTCTGTGAGGGGCATTGGTTTACAGGAGGTTCTTAAGTTTCTAAACTGTCTAAAGTTTTTCCTGTGAAAGGGAAGAAATAACCTTTCAGAAGAGGAAGTAGGGTTCATGTCTGCTACTCCTCATAAGTTTGTGGAACAGTAGCTACAGAGCAAGTTTGTAAATGAATAAAATCTTTAAGGTCTACTCTTTCAAACTCTTAGCTACATGAGGTAAAGACACAATAAAAGTTGCATTTTTGACCAGGAGTGTGCCTGGTATTTCCAAGAGAGCAAATGTACTAGCAAGACAGGCATTTAATTTTCAAAAGAGGTTAATGTACAAAGTTCAAGTCAAACTGCATGCTCGTTTTTCTGATTTCTTGGGTTTATACTGGACATGAACATAGTTCTCCATATGTATGAGCTCAGTATTCAACTAAGCCATCCTAGAAGAACACTTGAAATGTAAATGAAAATATACCCACATAAATAGCTGTTTATCTCACTATTATTATTAAATCCAGGTGTCCCTCCTGTTAAAATGTCATCCCTGATTTCCTTCCACTTCAATTGCATACTGCTTCAGGAACAGGGAAGACAGATGACTGTCAATGCTTGTCAGTGGAATAATAAATATCAGATTTCCATAACAATGTCTAATTTTATATTTCTTATGTACTTGTACAGTAGTTTTCAAATAGCTCCCCCTCACATTCTGAACAATAAGAGAGAGAGGGGAAAAAACCCTACAAAGACTGAGGTTAATTAAATATAGTCAGAGTTTGGCTTCAAAATGAGGTATAAAATGGAGCAATAATATTTTTTGTAATATTTAGGAAAGCAAACTAAAGTGAAAAGAAATAAAAGTTTCAGAGCAATATTAAAATAATATTTATATTATATTAAATAAGTACCAAAATTAATATCTAATTTCAAAGTAAAGGCTGAATATTTTGGTGGTCTGGCTGGTCCTGTACGAACTTGTGAGTGTGTACTAAATTGTGATAAAGGCAACATTAAACGAAATAAGAGGAAATCCTCTTATTGGATTTCATGCTACCATTTCTTTTTCTAGCTCTCTGTCCCTTATGTCCTCCCCACCCAGTACCTACCTTCTTTCCAGCTTTTTATATTAACAGAGGTAAGGTTAGCCTATTCTGGGTTCGAATCTGACCTGCAGCAGAGAGATGTTTGGAGAAACTGAAGCAAGGAAGGGAAAAATAATTTTAAATCACTTTTGTATTTCCCCTCAGTTTTGGAGTCAATTCATGACCGTTTTTGTCCTTTGCTCCCAGGGCTTCTCTAAGGTATTTTTAGTTGTTCATACTGCAAGAGGATATTTCAGGAGCCAGACCCTTCTTTCACTGGTATATCTGGACATGACACAAAGGAAATATATCAGATGCACAGTACCCAGAGATTCCTTGATGTCAGGAGATGCTTAAGAAGCTAATTAAGATAGCTTTCTGGTGTATTTCGCACCAACAGACTGGCAAAGAGCTACTAGTGTCAACTTGAGAATCTAGAGCATGGAGGGTGGGCCCATTCAGAAATGACTGATTAAATGAACATCGCTACATTCACTTTGAAAGGAAGATGAAACAGCACAATTCTTCTCAGATCAACTGGAAAATCTGCTAAGGAATATAAGTAATCTCTTGAGATTTCAGATAGTACCAGCATGATATTCATATCTCCATATAGGTGTGATGGGAAGAGCTAAGCCAGGATGCAAGAGAGGGAATCACTCCACAGAGGAAAAAAACAGTATATATGTATAATAAAATCAGATTTTTCAACTTATATAAAATACTCATGAGGGTGCTGGTCATTGTGAACTTAAAAAGAAATAATGTTACTCTTATGTTACAAAAAATAGTTATTCAATGGGCAAGTAGGAAATGGTGGTGACACACTCAGGGCTGGTGTAACCACTAGGCAACTAGGTGGCCACCTAGAGCACCAAGATTTGGGGGCACCAAAAAGCAGTGCCCAAAAATTTCTTTTACACTATTTCTGGACCACAAATGAATAAAGAAAAGAGAAACATTTTTGAACGTGCATTTTAATTTGTCGTTCGCTTGTACATTACAGCTATAGCCTAGGCCAGCTCTATGTTGCAGGCACAAGCATATTGCTTCACTATGGTACAAAGTGGCAATGACATCATTTTTCTCATCGCACGCAGCCGTTACCTGTTCTGACAGGCTGTTTATAATGCTAAGTTCACTAGTTTTTGAAGGTTGTCGACTGAAGCTAACCATTTTTGTTGAGTTGTTTCAGATCTAAAACTCTGGCAAGTGCTGCTGCATCATTTTGATAATACTTTGTGTCAATTGTGAGTGTATGTTAAGTATTTGAGAGTACATGTTTATGCGTGAATATGCGTGTGTAGGTTGCTGAAATTTGTCATATTGATATTGTCGGTTGTTATATGACGGAGTATCTGCCATTCTAATTTTATAAATTTTATTGCTAACAATAATTGGATATTCTAAAGGTATAATAAAAGGTAGTAGATTTGGATATGAAAGAATGAAGGAAGGAAGTATATGTGACTAAAAAGGATGTATTTTTGAAAGTATTTTGGAAGTATTTTGAAAATTTATAATAAGCAATGCTCCGGGGGGAAGGAATGGTGAAGAGGGGGTGCAAGGTGGAATTTTCACCAAGTGGTGCAAAATATCCTTGCGCCGGCCCTGGACACACAGATGCAGTTAGCAAACAAATCTCATGAGAGTCCATCTGTGGTATACCAAGATAGCATCATAGGTGCTGACAAGTACAAATGCCATTTCCTAATGTGATTTTTTAACTAAAGCAAATGTGTATCACAGTCTTTCCACAGATCTACTGATTATTATACTTGCTCTTACTACCAGACCACAATAGTTTTATATTTTAATATTATCTTTATTTTTCTGCATTGAAAGACAACAATGTCCTCTGGTAATGTTAAAGGGAAAAAATAAGGAGAAAAAAACAAAACAAACAAAAAAACACCAATAGAAATGTACCAGTGTTAAAATCAGATTTTTTTTTGAGCTAGAGTCATTGTATTATTGAAAAAAATACCAACCCAGAAATCAACGATCATTGTCATCTTGACCCAGAAAATATTAACAAATCAATAGAACAAAGTAAAAGATGATTTCAGTTGGGATAGGATCATAATAGCATGCTGTAGCTTGCATATACTTGGGCATTTGGGAAGGAAAAAGTAAAAAAAATGCTCAGTGTGCATTTTGAAACTTTAAATTGGATCTAAACTTCAGTAGATTTGGATTACAGTTGATAAGGATAAACATATCCACTTACTATTGAAATGTGTTAAGCATACAGTCTATGAACAAAGAAAATTCATAATGCTCTTCTAAATGGTTTTTAAGATAAAAAATGTAATTTTGTTATGAAGAAATTGCTAATTACATTTGTCAGATTAATACATTGGGGGTAAAAGAGTAACAGAAATGTAGCCATATTACTGTAATTAAAACTAATCCACTGCAGCCAGGGGAAAAAACTTGAGCAACTGAATTAGCACTGTTTTGTATTAAAAGGGATGCTAGTAAGTAGTTTAGGGCTAAAATGTATGTTTATTTCTGTGAGACAGAGGAACAAAGACTTTACAAAATTTCAGACAATCCCACAAAAGCTACTTACATGAGAAAAGGTAGCAGTCTGCCATTAGAGTGAAAGCTGGCCTTGTTTAAGGCAGTGTTGGGGTTTTTTTTTGTTCCAGTCTAGGCAGTGCTCTTGCAAGACCATCCTATATGATATAACTTCATCTTAACTGAAAATATTGTCAAGACCATTTGCAAAGGAGATGAAGGAAATAAAGGAAAATGGAGAAAGCTGACTGGCATTGGGCTTTTATCTTGCAAGGGTAAGGAATTTTTTTGCTGGGCTGGTATCACACAACTCAGTACGTGCTCATTGTGCATTCACTCCCCTCAAGGAATTAAAGTTCAGAACTGAATTTCAAACTCCAGCTCTCTGGAAAAGAATCTAGCATGGAACAGTCAAAGCTGTGCTCTTGCACATTTTCACTGTTACTTTATGTCATTATCATTGTCCACACAAACATACTACAGGTGACTGACTAACTGAATGGTAGAATGCTTCCATATGTCTAGATGGTAACTCTGTCTATATGCCCACAAAAGGGAGAGATGGGGAGTAAGAAACCCCCTGATTTACTTGTACGGGCTACTGTGATGCTGGATATGAGGGCAGAACTGTAGCCACTGAAAGCATAAATATGCCTCCTCCTTTCCTCCCCGTCCATGAGTAACTTTGGAATCTCAAATTTTTTTGTGAAACTATTTTTTTTTTTTTGACTGGCTCTACTTCCAGTGCCTCCCTTTGGCATATCATAATGGCCTTAGGAGAAAAGATATATCTTTTTATCTGTAAAATGGGAATATTTATCTACTTCATAAATAAGCCATTTTCTTAAAGTATTACAAAATATTAACAGGACATGCAAATAATATCTTGTAAGCACATCCTTTTGTGGTACTATGTCATGTTGCTGTTTCTAAAGATGAAGCACCATTATTGTGAGATATGGGAGTCTTGGAGGAACTCTGAGAGTCAAAAACTGAAGAAGTAGGGGATGTGTGAAGCACTAAGAAACAGCATGAAGATTTACATCCAGTGAAATGCCCTTATTATTAATAAACAGAAATAAATGAATGCCAGCTGCATTATGATAATATTAAAGGCCAATTTAAAACAAAACAAAACAAAATTACTTAATTTGTACATATAAAATATGAATATGAGGATGCAAAAACTTAGTTACATAAATGTTCTGTCAGTTGTATGTGCGGTACAGGTAAATGTTCACAGTAACTTATTTGAGACTTTGGTCCAGGAAAACACTGAAGCATATGTTAAACTTAAATTACACAGATAATCCAATTGACTAGACATTGACTAGACACATGCTTAAAGTTAAGATGTATTGATGTATTGATGTAAATTTATTGTATTTATGAACTGAAGCCTGAATCCTTTGCATCCCTTACTCAAAATACATCATGTCTGATACATTATATACACTATATAATATACTGAAATGAAACACTGACCATATTGAAATGAAGCATAGATAATTTGTCAAATTTTTTATCAGAATTGATGCATCCCCATGTAATGTTTTGATTTCTTGGAATTAGCATTTTCTGCTTTAAAAAAAATCATCAAAACATTTTTGAACAGCTCTACTCATCGTCTTGACATTTCTTAGTAAAAGCCCACAAAGGCACAAGAACTTTAAAAGGAGAAGATTTGACATTGCAAAGATTTAAAACAGCCTGGCAAAAATGCTCATGAACATTGTAAATTCTTCCACACACTGTTGCAAATCACTTGAATCTAATGCTTTTCTTTCAGAACTGTTATGAATGTTTCAGAACATTCATGGAAAATGTTGGCCACAGCAGAGAACTCACAAAAAATAATACATCATAAGTCACCATTAATTAGCACTGCACATTTGTGATGAGTACTGAATAAGGCCAAGAAACACTTATAATTGAAACAACTGAAGTACAGACAAGAGACCAAAAATGAACCCTGAAGATGTAAAGTCAGATTGTATAGACATTTTGGCTATTGTCATGATAAAATGAAACATTGCATTTTTTTTTCTTTTGAAGTTTTGGCACAAAGATTTCCATACTATCTATTAGTCTAGCCTCTACATTCCTCCCATCTCCATCACTGATTAAATAGATGTCCTTTTAGCAAGACATTTTTAATTAAAATGTAACACAATATTCTTCAGGTTCTTTTTTTTAAGCAGCAACAACTATCAGGGTTTCCTATATCCTATCCCATTATTTCACAGGGGACTTTCCTTTCTCTTCAGTTTCTGTTGCTTACTTAAGGGTGTGTTGAACCTTAAGCATCTTAATAGTTTCATTGGATTCAGTGGTATAACTCATGCTTGAAATTAGGCACTTTCTCTTGCTAAATCAGCCATAAATATCGCCTGCTACTTGTTTCCATCACTGTCACTGGGGCCGTTAACCAAGCCTAATGTTGGCCTAACATGTGACATCACCTGTTGTTTGGTTGTAAGAGACGCCCTGAAGCACCGGGGACTTGCACCATAGCAATTGCTATTCTTTTCAGCCTGCTCCTGAGCCACATTTCAAAACCAACAACAAATATTAGCAGAAAATCAGGATAATTAACATAAATGTTTTCACTCCAAAAGTATCAAAACAGTAGCTTGGCAAGGTAGAATGTATTCTTATTAGGATTTCCTTTTCATTCTTTGTTAACCCTACAGTTATATCTTATTATCAAAGAAGCTTTTAATAGAAAGAGAGAAATTTTACTCCCTCATAAAAAGCATTATATCCTAATCTTTTCCAGCGCTTTTTAGCCTCTTCAATTATAGCAATTTCCAGACAGTCTGGAAATAAGCTTTTTGTATCACCCTACACCTGGTTAAAAAAAAAACAAAAACAAAAACAAAGTAAAACAACCTGAATAAATTCACAATTAAAAATATCACAATGTTTTTTAAAAAAAATTACCAACATATTTTGATTGTTTTGTAAACAGACTAACTCTAAAACTTCTCCTTCCTTTGCCCCAATAGTGAAAATTCAGTCAACTTTAAATAGTTCTGGTGTAAATCAAAATTTAAAATAAACATTTACATTTGAAAAATAGTGATGAGATTATTTTCAGGTGGTTTTTCAGTAGCTTTATTTTTCAAATAAGAAAATTAAATTCTTGTATGTTTCATAGACATGTTAATAACATCTAAGGGAAGTTGCGATTATACTATATCTGGATAAGCTTAAGAGTATAGCTCTATGAATCAAAATGCTTCAAGAACCTAGTTGGAATAAATAAATTATTATCAACCACAGTGAAGGTGGATAGAGGGACTGTGAAATATACAATAAATACTTCTCCTCTAACCTTATTTTCTAAATTTCTCTCTCTTACTCATTCACTCACTTTCTTTCTTTCTTTCTTTCTTTCTTTCTTTCTTTCTTTCTTTCTTTCTTTCGCTCTCTCTCTCTCTCTCTCTCACACACACACACACACACAAGTACTTGGTCCATCTGTCTTCCTGCAACCTACATAATGTTGATAGATGAATGAAGATGGTATAATGCTAAAAAGAGAAAAGAGGGAAATGAACTGGACCAGATTTTTATAAGGAGGCCAGAGGCTCATGCAAAATTATGTGCTTGTAAGCATAGAATGAGAGCAGTGGGAAAAGTCAGTTTGTTTTTCTAGTGATGTTACTAGGTCTGGTATTCTCCATTTTAAGTGCAGGAAATATCACCAGATCCAGCTTCTCAATTAAAATTAAGTCAGTTTACACCTCACTGACTGTATACAGATGCCTTAAAGCTGATGAATATAAAATGTAATAGAAGTAAAGCTATGCTAGTGTTACTAAGAATCTGATCAATACCTCTAATCATTTCACTATGCTCGCTGCAGCTGTTAAGAAAGCAAGTACAGTTATTGCTTTTGAATGGACAGTCACCCAATTTGTGCATGCAATTGCAGAAATTGCATGTGTCAATGGAAGCATTCAGTTGTGTGCATCTTTGCTTGAAGACCTTAAAAAAAATCTTGCTCAAAATCCAGAGTTAAGTGCTAAAAAGACAGGAGCCAACAATGTAAAATTCTTTGTGTCCTGACATTATATGTAAGCAGAGGCTTTTTTGTGACTTTTGATTTCTGTTTAAATGGAAGTTCAGACAAGATGTGAATTACATGAAGAGAATCTGTAAACACTTTGTATCCTTCAACTCCAGCCAAGCATAATCACAAGCTCCCAGAAGGCACATTGAGTGACCACTTGTCACAAAAAATGTTTTCAGCATCTTTTCCATATCAAATTACAGTAAAACACTGTGACAACTCCAAGTTTTCAAATACAATATGTTCTGAGGGGGAAAAAAACCCCACACTTATAACAAGATATTTGAGGACAGATGTCCACATAGCTTTTATTTTTCACACTAGGAATTTAGAGAGAAAGAGGCAATAAAGTTTAAAAAAACAGTATGAGTCCACAGTGTACATTTAATGCATTTTTTAAATTAGGATTTGTGCACAGTGCACAAGACTATAGGTGTAACAGTTTGCTAGCACTAAACTGAAGCTGTGTTACTTCAACAGGAAACTAGCCATTTTTACCTTTTTTCGCCTTTTGTATTATTGTGATACCACTGCTGAAATTTCACTCTACTTCTATCAACTCTGCAATGAACTGCTTTTCCAAAGCATTTTCTACCGTGTACCTCAGTAATGGTGGATAATTTGGTCCCACTTATGCTAATGATTGTATATTTATTTCTATTTCTATTCATTTTAACAAAAAGCTTATTTTTTCTTTTGCTTTCTCTCAGAAAGTGAACTTATTTGCAAATTATTCAATTTTCTAGATAACACAAATGAAACCACTTGGAATGAATATAATTGCAATGAAAATAAAATATGTCAATCATGTCCTTTTTCAAACAGACAAAATGGGCTAAGGGCCCATTTCTGAAAACATTATTAGATATTGTTACTGGACTCTAACACATCAGTGTTAGGTCCCAATTTCATACTCCACATTGAAATAATAGTGATTTTTTAATGAACAATTCACATGGGTACATCAAATGATAAATATGTGTGTAGATATAAGTGTAGTAAACAAAGCTTTCAGTTTTATATTAATTCACTAATTACATGTGTGTCAGATTCTGAAACCCATAATAATACTGATCCTTCTAATTTATCCTCTGATTTCCTCTAATTTATCACATTGAAATCAATTGATCTTCAGAACTTTTGAAGTAAAGTGTAATTGACATCAGCACATGGCCATCTTCTTTCATTTTTAATTTTTTAAGTGCTGGTAATTTTCTCAAACTAATAGACATACAAATGTCCAGAAAGCTTTGGAATCAATAGATTTTTAATAAAAAGCACATAACTAAAGATAAGAAGACAAAATATGACAATCTAAAATCAAATTATATATAAACACTGGAACTGGAGAAAAAGCTGTATTGATTCAATCAAAATATATTTAAAAACCAATGTGGTACATCTAATTCCTATAAACAACATATGAATTATTGCTTTTGATCGATCTTCTGTTGGGATTTTTTAACCTTTTACTAAGTTTTAATTTTATTTTCTTTAATTTTAGTAATAATTTATTTTTAATTAACTTGTGCCCTGATCCTGCAAGAGCTTAAGGATGTGAATTACATTATACATGTGAGTCATCTGGTTGAACCAATTAGGAATATTTGTGTGCAAAAGTACTGGTAGGATGGGAGCACATACGTGAATGATAGTGGGTTCAGAATGTCTTCTTGAATATTCTGGGTGCTAGCTCTATAGTATCAAAAGGAGTGGGATTTGAGGGTCAAAACTAAAATCTGTACCTCTTAAAAAAAAAAAAGAAAGGAACTTGATGAGAACAAAACTAGGAAAATCTTCCCCATCCACTCAGATACTGCCACACAGCTGTACTTTCTGTATTTGTCCTCCCACTAGTACTCTGACAAGAAAATGGAGAAGACTGGGGGCAGCAGAAGAATTGGGAAAAGGAAAGTCAGATTGGGAAACAAAAGAGGGACACAGCAACAAGACCACAAATTGGATCAATTAAAAGCATTTCTATGTTTTCCAGGACCACCTATCACCATAGTAACTCCCTAGTTATGTTATGTGTGTCTCCCACACTGAGGTATAAAAGTGGCTGTTGATAAAATAATCAGCAGTTGAGAAGAAAAGAAAAACAACCAGAGGCAAATGACATTAAGAGTATAAAATTGTCTTTAGTTTTGGGAAAAAAAAGATAAAGCAACTTTTTAAATATTTTATACAAATAATATTTTATACGAATAAAATAAAGTGCTAATGTAATATGAATAAATGAATAATGAACCATAATACAATGACATTTCTGAATGTTTAGTTTACAGTTGATAAACTTCAAATCAATGTGTTAAAAAAATCCCAAGAGAGAAAACTTTAATAAAGTATCACTAATAGAGATGCAAAACAATTTCTCAGAGAAACCTATAGAGAGAAAAGGCCTACAGGAATCCTCTGAACAAAATCAGAAGGCATAAAATAATTAAAAATATCTGAGCAGTTTCTATTCGTGTAATTTGAAATGCTCCCTTGTGCTGGGTCAGCAGAAGGCCTATACAACATTTAAGTCCCAGTTATGGCCTATTTAGAGGGTTTAAGTGGGACTTTAGTGATGACTTTGTTTTGTTCTGTTGCTAGTACACTCCAGAAAGGCTCTAATGTGCAAACCGATATTTACATCCAACCATTGACTTTAGTAGTGCTCAGAATGGGCTCAGGAGACTGCACAAGTCGATCTGTTTACAGAATCAGGACCATAGCCTGCCTTTCTTAAATAGGCAAAACTCCTGTTGATTTCCTTAATAGTATGAAGTTCAGGTGTGAGCTCATGTAGGACTGTGTTTCTCTCCTTATTTGTTCATTTAATGATTATATCAACGAGTAAGAATAATCCTTGTATACAGTAAATGTGAAAGTGGAATGTACCTTTATAGGTGTTCAGAATATTCTACATGTATTTATGACAAGAGATAAATAAATAAGTCCACAAATTTCACAGATACACACCTGGAATCAAGGCTGGAATCAATCCTGGACTGTAGATAGAACCACAAAGTGATGCCATATCACCATAGAGGATATTTGGCTGGGGGAGACAAAACACTGGCGAGTTCTTTTCTCCATATAAGCTTGACATTAAGATACTATTTATATGGTATTTATATGATTTTTTGACAGGTTTTTTTCTCTCTCTTTTCCACCGTATCAGTGCACACTGAGGTCCAGATTGTCTCATCATTATGTTGGGAACCACCTCCATCCCTCATGTACCCTACACAGAGACCTGTCATGGCTGTAGTGCCTGAAATAAATAATGGGGAGCACAGGGATCACTCCTAAAGGCACACAGTTCCCTAAAGTGTTGATGAATGGAAAGGGAC
Source organism: Dermatemys mawii (assembly GCA_007922305.1). Classification (NCBI taxonomy): domain Eukaryota; kingdom Metazoa; phylum Chordata; order Testudines; family Dermatemydidae; genus Dermatemys; species Dermatemys mawii. The sequence goes on along the minus strand of ML677348.1, from coordinate 46,624,862 downwards.
AAATGGAGCTTCACTGCACCAACTCAGGTGGTGCAGTCTAAACACTCCAATGTGCTCTGCGGAGTTAAGGGAAGGACTCAGTTCCTACAAAAGCACAGTCCCTCCCCATGCTCTCCCTGGGGTGGTGTTGCTCAGCCCTCCTTGTGTATATGGTACATGACATGGCTGTGAGTATCTACAGTTTTGTTACCCCAAGGGTAAAAAGAAATAGCACTTGTCTGCTTTTGTAAAGCATGCAAACAAAGTCTACATCCCTAAAACTGCTATATAAGTATTGTTTCCTTTGGCGATATTTATACAGCCTTATACTGTTCCCTTTTTCATGTAAAAATGCATGCAAGTTGAGGATTTAATATACTTTTGCTTCCCACTGTTCAGCAGATGGAAACATAAAAACCTTATTGAATAAAAAATATCCATATGCAAAATTGATGTGGTAATTTATCAGCACACATGTTAAGTAATAGAAGAAAAATAAAAATTCAACACTATACCTTGTGCCTACCAGAACTACTTCTCTTGACTTTTTCTCTTGGGTACGGCTGCTTTCACAGCCTCTCTTTTAATTTTACTAGAGCTAAACATTGCACTCTGGGCAGAAAGTTGCATTGGGAGGAATAGACAGGCTCAGAATTACTCACTGAGCAGTAAGCTGAGCAGTAAGCTGAGCAGAACTTTATTGCAATAAGACAGTCATGATAACTTTTCCTGGTCCATGTGCAGGTCTCCTCTTCATACAGAACTCTTCCAGTTCTTGATTTGCACTGAATGCAATACTGACAATTTTAAATATTTTACCATTTCAGAACTTGTGATATTAGGTTTTTTTTTTCCTTGAAGCTCCAGTTCTAGAATCAATTAGGTGAGAATCTCAGATTTACTTAAACTAAAATCAAAACCAAGTAAGTTTCTATCCCTCTTGGTTGCAGTCTAGAACACTTCAAAAATGACTCCAGTCCACCCTAAAGACTCAGGAACCGGAAGGTAAGTAAAAAGAAACCTTCTTTTAATCATGCTTTTTAAGCCAATTTTATGATTTGGGGGCCTGAATCCTGATTTTTGAAGGTTTGAGTTTGACAATATAGTGAACTCCCTTTGGACAGGGGTTCAAAGACTGTCTAGCCATTTATCCAACAGATGAGGGCAGTCAGCCAGTCATACTGAAGGGCCTAGATATTTTCCAGCATACTCACTTATGTCCTGTATACTATTCCTTCTTTTATTTTTGAATCTGAAGGTTACATTTTCTTCCATTCCCCCCTGTTACATATCTCTGAACAATATAGTCAATGTAACATTGTTTTAAACACACTTCTAGGCTATGAATACCTCTGTGCTCTATATAAATTACCACCAATACCAAGAATTTGGCTTTTTCTTCCATGGTTCCACATCAGGTCCTTATTTATGGCTCAGTTCAACTACAGTCCATAAGACACTGAGATTCTGATTTAAATAGACACTGATCATTGCTATCTTCTTTTTCCTGAAGCATAAACAGGAATTGTGACCCCAAAAACCTCTTTTTGCCAACTGGAAAAAAGAAACACTCAGCATTTGTTGTTAGAATACTTATCCAAGCAATGTCTTGTAACACTGCTCTACAGCCAAAATGCTTCTGAAATAAATGTAGTCAAACTTTACTAATGCTGGGTCACTGAGAACGAAGATGATGCTTAAAATTGTTGATTGGCTCTAGTTTTCAAGATTGAGTCAGTATATACGACCCTTGACATGAGAATGGCGGAGGATAAGTGAGTTATAAAGGGAAGGGATCTCAATTTAAACCAGAAATGACTAAAATACATCTTTGACTGGATCTATGAATAAATCTATGACTGGGTTTGGACAGTACTTGCTTTTTAGGAAAAACAATGAATGATGCAATCTGAAGCTGGTATTGCATCATACATGATATGAATTGCATCATGTTATTCCTAGAAGTCATGGATGATGCAATCATAACGAAGCTTACATCACTCTGCTGAACAAATTGCCCTATATCAGCTCTAGAAATCATACAGTGTCGTGCTCTCTTATTTGTCAGTGTTTGATTTTGCAAAGGGACACATTTGTGTTTAGCCAAAGTGAGCAGAGATGCCTCGTACTTGTGTGAACAGTGCAGATAACTTCTGCTATGTTTGTGGTGAAGTGACTTTTGCATCACAAAAGCGCTATATAACCACTATGGTTAAGAAAGCCTATCGCCTTTATTTTGGCTGCAAAATTGGAGATCAGGACAAGAGGTGGGCCCCACACATATGCTGCAATACTTGTGCAACAAATCTTTGCCAGTGGTTGAACAGGAAAAGGAAATCTATGCCTTTTGCAGTGCCGATGATTTGGAGAGAGCCAACAGATCATACCAGTAATTGTTACTTCTGCACGGTGCCTCCAGTTGGGAAAGGTGTGTCAAAGAAGATAAAGTAGACTGTGCATTATCCAAACATTCCATCAGCTAGACGCCCAATACCCCACGGAGAAGGACTGCCGATTCCTGATGCACCAGAATGATTCTCACTTGAGTCAGACGAGGAAGAGGAAGAGGATGAAACTTCTGGTCCTGAACCATCAATGTCACAGGACCCACATTTTCTCCCATCCTCCTCCTCTGAACCACATCTCATAGCACAAGCTGAACTGAATGACCTTGTCAGAGATTTTGAACTACCCAAGAGTAAGGCAGAGCTGTTGGGCTCTAGACTACAGCAGTGGAATCTCCTGGCAGGTGATGTTAGGGTTTCCATGTTCCGTAACCATCAAAAGGATCTTGTCCCATTCTTCTTCATGGAAGGTGATCTTGTAGCCTGCAACAACATCAATGGTGTGATGGCAGCCCTCAACATCGTTCACGATCCAGGTGAGTGGAGACTCTTCATTGATTCATCGAAGATGAGTCTTAAAGCTGTTTTGCTGAATAATGGCAATGTTTTGCCATCAATTCCAGTTGGTCATGCAGTCCATATGAAGGAAACCTATGACAACATGAAACAACTTTTGAGGTGCATAAACTATGACCAACATCAGTGGCAGCTTTGTGGCAATTTGTAGGTTGTTGCTCTCTTGCTTGGTCTGCAGACTGGATACACAAAGTCCTGCTGTTTTCTCTGCGAATGGGATAGTCGTGCAAGAGATTCCCACTACATCAAGAAAGACTGGCCACTCCGACAGTCATTGGAGCCTGGGAGGAAAAGTGTTCAGCAAACACCACTTGTTGAATCAAGGAAGATTTTGTTACCACCCTTACACATCAAGCTGGTCTGATGATGAACTTTGTCAAGGCTATTGACAAAACACAAGCAGCTTTCAAGTACCTCCGTGGAAAATTTCCAAGGTTAAGTGAAGGTAAGATAAAGGAAGGTGTCTTTGTTGGTCCTCAGATTCGTGAACTTCTTCGAGATGATGCATCTGACCATGCACTGCGTGGCAAGGAAAAGACGGCATGGAAAGCCTTCCAGTCAGTGGCAATGCATTTTCTCGGAAACAACAAAGCAGACAACTACAGGTTGTTGGTGGAAAACCTCCTCAAGGCATACAAAAGCCTTGGTTGCAACATGGCACTGAAGATACATTTTTTGCACTCTCATCTAGATTTTTTTCCACCAAACTGCAGAGCAGTGAGCGACGAGCACGGCGAGCGATTTCACCAGAACATTGCAACAATGGAGAAACGCTATCAGGGCAAATGGAGCCCATCAATGCTTGCAGACTATTGCTAGACAGTGACAAGAGATGCTCCATTTAATGAATACAAGAGACAAGCCAAGGAGCACCGAGTAGACACTGAATAGGACTAAACTATGTACATAATAGTTTTTTGCCTTTTGTTTCATAATACATTTTATTTATATAACCCTTTTGCTGATTTTTAAAGTGTTACATAAACAGGACAGGTGAAATATTATCATGTAAAGCAACCATAAACACATGAAAAGACCTAGGTTTACAATTTATGATTAAAACTCTACTATCTACACAATATACATAGACATAAAATGTAAAAACTTAAATGTCTTAGAAACAGTAGCCAATCAGTTGTTTTAATTGTCATATTTGAATTCAGCACATCAAAATAAATATCACATTTTATCTCTGAAGCAGACGACTTCTAAAAAATTGTAGACCAGTGTAATCAGTATCTTATAAAAACAGGTGACATGCTCCTCAGGGATATCATTGTGTATAAAGGGGAATATCAGCTGTGTATAAAGAGTTACATATGTGTGCTGTAAATATGTTCTTAAAATATCTTGTGAAGGCAAATTTGCCTTAGATTAGAGGAATATGGTTTTACTTGTCTGGATCAAACTTTGTAATCCATGAACAATATATAAATACATACAATTAAACAAAAGCATCCTCTGTTCTTGAAGGATGGAGATGCTGGTAGCTTGATGTAAGACGTAAAATGTTGTTAGGCAAAGACATAGCTTGCCATAATTAAGTTGTAAGTACTAGAAAACATGTTATTTTAGTTTGTTTATTTGTTTTCATAAACATTTTCAATCTCTTTTATTGGTATCACTTAAATTGGTGTTCATTATCAATAAACGTATTCTTGTTTTATTACAAAATCATCTCAGTGCTGCAAATTAAAGTAATGTGTGGGACTTCAGCTAAGCGAAAAGACTGCTGACTCTTTGGAGGCAGTAAACATCATAATTTATGTGTGTCCAGTGAGAGTGACTGGACACAGTAGAGAAGCCTTTCTTGGGAACTCAGGAACTGGTGCTGACTGATTGCTACCCGCAAGGCAAGATTACACTTGGAAAGTCTGAAGGAGTTTGCTGTTAAGGTAGAACACAGTGGAGTGGTAGGTAGTTGTCTCATGATCTAAGCTCCAGCAAACCTCCCATCTACTGAGTCAGAGAGCTAACACAATTCTGGGTGCACTGAGGAGAGCATCACAGGAGTAATTCTGAAAAGCACAGGATACAATAAGATCAGTATTTTTTTGACTAAAATTAAATTAAACTATAAATCTGGAATTGATGTTTCTAGAAACAAAAGAAGTGAATGAATAGTGATGAGGTTGGGAATCAGGGGCTAACGTAAGGGAGTACGTATGGGTCCCTCTCCTTGGATAAAGCAGAGGGATCTTCTTCCTCCTCACTGTGTTGAGAATTCCTCCCCTATTGCATGGCTGGTCAGAGGGTGGCAGGGTATAGCAGGACTCGAGGTTGTGTGTAGACTAGGGGTAGAAATCATTTCCCAAAGTAATAATGGGGGGGGGGGGAAAGGAGGATTCCCCCATGTGAGGATGTGGAGGGGGCTTTCCACCTGGTTCATGCATAAAGTCTCCAACTGTGGTCACCTAGCGACCCTATCTGTGCAGTGTTTGCATGACTGCAGCAGAACCAATGGGAAGGGGGCTTGCTGGGTTAAGGGGACTGGCAAGCCTGGGATCCACAGCAGCCTCTGATCTCCCAATGTTTGGCACTATGGTAAGATAGGCTGGGGACGGGGCATCTGGAGCTTGGACTCCTCTCATCGAGAAATGGAGTATGTGTGTGTGTGGAGCCCTATGCCACAGATCCCCTTGACTGATGTGGGCGGCAAGGGTAAAGAATCACCATCCTGAAGGTGGGAAAAGTCTGGGGCACCAGAGAGTGGCAGCTGCTGGCTGAGCAGCCAGCTCTGAAAGCAGGACTGCTGCCAGTAGCAGCACAGAAGTAAGGTTGCCATGGTATTGCCATCTTTGCTTCTGTGCTGGTGGCGCGTGCAGTGCCCCTCAGAGCTGGGCAGATGGAGAGTGGTGGCTGCTGGCTTGGAACCCAGAGGTGCTGGGACTATGAACTACCCAGTCTACAGGTGCTGAGGCTGAGCCAGCCCTGGCACAAATTAAGCACCGCTGGGCTCTGACACTCAGTGTCACAGATTTTCCTTGGCAGTGTAGACATACTCCTGGTCTTACTCAAGCCTTAACACAATAGAAAATAGTGAACTCTCAAGTCATTTTCAATATTACTCCCCTCTATAAGGTCTTGAATCCCATGTTTTTTTATCACATATTCTCTTAGTCCTGAACCTACTGAAATTAATGGGAGCTTTGCTATTGCTTTCAGGATGCAAGAGGAGGCCCAAACAGAGAAGTGCTGAAACCAGTGTCCCAAGGCATGATAGTATGATATGCAGACTACCACATAGGAAGCTGATTTTTTTTTTAAATCAGCCATATATCTCCTGTTTCACAGTAATATAGTCTGATAATATGCTAAGCATATGCACAATATAAATTTACAAAATATAAAACAATTTAATACATTTTGGTTCCTGATTCTGTGAGTGACTGCAAGGAAGTCAACCAGTTCACTCTCATAGGGTCCAATTAGATAACAGTTTTTCTTTGTGTAATTTCCTTTCATTGTTTGTTTCATTTTGTTTTTTTCCCCTCTACAAACTCTAGGTCTATTAGGGAGAACAAATTTGTCTTAATGCAATAGTAAGATTATACAGCTGAAATCAGAAAAGGCTAGAAAACTCAGAAGCTAATGTTCCAGTAACAATGGTAACTGAAGCTCAGTTCAGCTTTGCTGACTATATTCTCTTCCCTGAACCACACTGCTTGACTCACATTGAGTGAATAACATTTTACATTTAATTGTTATAAAACATGTGAAAAATGAATAGGCCTTTAGATATTGTGTGTGACATTTGAGTGTCTGATTCATCATGCCACTTAGATTGCCATTCCCATATGAAAGCATCTGTTGGCTAAGAAATACAAGGCCGTACATGGCAGAGAATAGCAAGAGTGAACTCATGCCCTCCAGTTCCAGTACATAACTCATACATATCTAAGAGGGCCATCCTCTTCAAATAAAAACAGCATTGAATCATTTCCCCAAGTGTCATGTTCACAGGCATTACTAAGGGTGTAAACATTCTGCTTGACAATTCTACTTCGTCCTCTCCTCTGGATGGCTAATGAAGCTAAAAGAAAAGACAACACACACATAAAACAAGCCCTAAAGAGATGGGTTCATTTTGCATGATTCTTCTCCTTCCTAATCATTATTAATTCAGCAGATGCTTTATGTAAGGCTGCTATCTTCATATATTTTCTCCTACCTCTGCTAATTTTATCTGAACACTTCTCTTCCTTTCTACATCACTCTTTTTTTTCTCTGTTCTTTTTAGCAGAGGTAGATGGTGAATAAATAAAGGCCAATAGCACATATGTTAATACTTGTCTATCTTTGGTTTTTCTACTATACCCTCACCATTGTATCCCAGTGCTTCCCAGAAAAATTAGATCAGCATGACAAGATTACTAGTGGAACTTCAAAAAACATCTGCTCTTCTCCATTCCCTGGTAGAGGAAGCATAGTTTGAGATTATGAGAGTTTACAGATAATATTATGTTTTCCTTCTCTTCTTTTCCTCCCAAATCTGCTTGTTTATAATAAAGAGTCCTGTGGCACCTTAAAGACTAACAAAAGTATTGAAGCATAAGCTTTCATGGGCTAATACCCACTTTGTCAGATGTAGCTCACAAAAAATTATGCTTCAGTACTTTTGTTAGTCTTTAAGGTGCCACAGGACTCTTTGTTGCTTCTGCAGATCCAGACTAACATGACTACCTCTCTGATTCTTGTTTATGATAATAAAGCTTTGTCAAAAAGAAGAGTTTTTGATACATTTCCCTGAAAGTGATCAGAGTATGGAGTTATTTGATTGCCTTCAGAAGCTTCTTAAGCCATTAAACACACTTCACCAAGTAATATTTGTCCCTGGCTCTCTTGTGCTTCTACTGGGATTTTGAAAATTGAATTGTCCCAGAAGACTGTGGCTGTATTCTTGGTTTATGAGTGGATATGAGGTATAACATGCCCTGATGCATTGAAAGCTTTTAGGGACCAGGACTTTGAACTGGAAATATAAGAGAGCTGGGAGACAGAGAAAGGACAGGAAAACAGTGGTGACATGCTCCTCCTACTGAAGAGACAGGATCAGGGCCGGTGCAACCACTAGGAAAACTAGGCAGCTACCTAGGGTGCCAAGTAGTTGGGGGCACCAAAAAGCACGCTCAGGGGAGGTGGTGGAGCAGAAGTGAGCTGGTAGGGGGGCCTGGGAAGGGCCACCTGCAGCAAGTAATGGGGAATGGGGGAGGCATGCAGGGGAACCTCTCCCCACCCCTGCACACCTCTGCTCTGCCTCCTCCCCTGAGTATGCCTCCACTTTGCTGCTCCTCCCCTCCCAGGATTGCTGTGCTAAACAACTGATTGGCACTGCAAGCCTGGGAGGCGGGAGAAGTGGAGCTGCAGTGGCGTGCTCAGAGTAGGAGGTGGAGCAGAGGTGAGCTGGGGAGAGGAGCTGCCACAGGGCTGCTCCTCGGGCGGGGGCAGGGAGCTACCACAGGGTTCCCGAAGAGGGGAGCTGCTGCAGGGCCCCCCAGGTGGGGAGCTGCCACAGAGTTCCCTGGGTGTGTGTGGGGGGGCAGTTGCCACAATGCTCCAGAGGACAAGGGGCTTGCAAGGTGGAAGTTTCACCTAAGGCACGAAATATCATTGCACCGGCCCTGGGCAGAAAGCAAGCTGTATCTGGTCAAACAAATATTAATTTAAATATTGATATTTTATATTGAAATAAAATATTATATATATCAACCAGCTCTAGCTTCTGATCCTGCATGAGCTGGAGCCTTCAAAGCAGTGGTGGACAACCTGCTGCCCATGGGCCGCACAGGGCCCATCAGGGTAATCTGCTCATGGGCCGCTAGACAGCTTGTTTACATTTTCACAGCTGCGTGCAGCTCCCAGTGCCATGGTTTGCTGTTTCTGGCCAATAGGAGTTGTGAAAAGCAGTGGCTAGAACATTTCTATGGCCCGTGCTGCTTCCTGTTGCTCCCATTGGCTGGGAACAGTGAACCGTGGCCACTGGGAGCTGTGGGAGGCCGTGCAAATATAAAAAAACTGTCTGGAGGCCTGCCAGCAGATTAGCCTGACAGGCTGCATGTGGCCCGCGGGCCACACGTTACCCACCACTGCTCCAAAGTGTTGTCACATTTAGATCCAGATACAGTGAGTTACAATAATCAAGTCGGAAGGTGAAGGGACAGTCTGGCCATGTCCTACTTCAAGAGGAAGAGATGAAGCTTCTTAGCAAGTGAAGATAGAAGAAGGTATTTTTCTTCACAGATGCTATTTGATCATCTTGGCCAGATACTGAGTTAAAAATGATCCTCAGATTTTACCCCACTTTGACGAAGAGGGGGCAGATGCCTTTAATGTAAAGAGAGGACAGTGACCCAGTTAGTTCTTCAGGCTGTTTCCTGCTGATAAACAGCATTTCTGCCTTGCTTGAGTGACTTTCTATCAGCGGCTCTTCATCTACCTATTGACCTCTGTGATGTATTGAAAACTGTGTTAAGATTGTGAAGTGCTGCTTTAAATATTCAGGGATCTGGTCCTACTTGCATGCTAGTGTCTCTGTAGTGAAGTGTGCAATGAGAGTCAGTCTGCAGCCAACTGGCCTACTGTAAAATGGGCTGAGTTGTGCCACTATGTTTTAGGGAGCAGCCTACTTTGCCTCTCAGTTTTGGGTTCCTGTGGGATATCATTCTGAATTCTAGGAAATAAAGTAGTGTTATGTTGCATCTTTTCACCAAGAGTATTTTATGCTTTTATCTAACTTCTCTGTTTGTATTCCATGAAACAAAACCATCTCCCCAGGCATTGTGAAATCCTTGTTATGGTGGTGTTTGTGTCGATAGAAAATTAAATAATTTAAATAGGCTTAATTTGTATAGTTTTTACAGAAAAGTAAGGGCATCTCATTTCATATAGATAAGGAAAAAGTAGCAGGATGAGGGGGCATGTTAGATCAAAGTTAATGTTGGGAACTTGGTAAACTTTTTCTCCTCAAAATGGGAGATTCCAACAAGATAGAACATGCAGAGTTTATTAGCATGGAGTGTTGTTATTCTTGGAGGAATGAGTAAACTGTGCTATTTTCCAGGATGGTGCCAAAATCTCCGAAGGAGGTGCTGATTATTTCCAATAGTAATAGACATAATTCTTCACTAGCTTTCCATGCTCCACCCTTCTCTAGTGATCTGCTTTTCAGCTGGTGGTTCAAATATTTGTGAAGGCCCATGGTGCTTCATTGTATATGAAGGAGGACAAACTCTGTTAGGGTTGTGAGGTGATTAATTTTGACCAGTCTGAATTCAAATTTACTACCTGAGCAAGTACCATTTGGATGTGGCTGAATTTTTCTGCAAAGTAGCATGAAAGCTCTTCATGGAAGACGAAGCTTTGGTCTGATGTTTCAATCACACAATGCAGACTGGATTAGACAGTTCAATGATGAAGAATAGCTCTACATCCTCCTCTCTATTGTTATTCTTAAATCTAGCCTGAATGTGTGTAGTTTAACATGTGCTGCCCATATTCATCCATACTTTAATATTTATACAATAACAATCACAATTACTTGTAATAATTGATAGTACAAATACTAATATCATCATAGTTATTGGCTTATGTTAACACTCTTTGAGAGCTTTAGATAAAAATGTGCTTTATAAATTAAAAGTAGTTTCATAAACTTCTATGCAACATGGTGATAATTTAGTTACAAAAGCTTCTTAGTTTCCATAGTTGTGCATCTGCTCCTGCACTGTATACCACCTCTCTCCTCCTTCATCCCACTTCTTTACTACTGAAATAGAAAAATACTGAGAACATAATGTGGCCTACAGTTTCAAAAGACAGTTTAGTATAATAAATTGCACTAAAAATAAAGAAAGCAGAAGGTAATCAACAAGAACATATCAAATCCATTATGGCTTGGAGAGAAAATATAAAGGGAAGGAAAAATCCCCACAAAGTTAACATTAGCCAATAAAGTTAAGGGAAATAAGAAGGCTTTTACAAATTTATCAAGGGAAAAAATAAATGCTAGAGTGAAAGCAAACCCACAAGTAAATGAGGAAGGAAATAAAAAAAAATGATGATTTTAAAATGGCTGAGCTACTGAACAGCTTTATTAAATCAGTAGGTAACACACACACACGCACACACACACACGCGCGCGCACACACACACTCACACACACACACAAATAAAGAAAAGGGGTATGCACAATTACAAAGTAATAAAGACCTTATCACTGTAGACGATGGCAGAAAGCTGGAGAAGGAATATGGTACTCTTAAAAGTGAGTGTGTACAAATCAGTAGGTCCAGCTAAACTGCATTCCATTGTCTTAAGAGAATTACCTACTGAAATTATTAAACCACTGGCAATTAATTTTGAAAAATCATGAAGAACTGTAGAAAAGACCAGAAGGTTGGCAAAAACCGAAGTTGTGATGCTAATCTTTATTAGTAACTGATTATAATGATTATTACTGTTACATGGATTTCTCAAAATTCCACCACTATGGGCTACACTGTGATTTGGACTCCACGCCTGTGCTGTCATGGAGAAGCAAACAGTTCCTTGTGTATCAGATTATTCCAACTGGCATGGGTTTGTGGGATGGAGAACAGCAGGGAGTGGGTGGTGTTACTCCATATATCAATTGATTTCTCTGTTGGTCAGCACAGCTGAGCTAGAACAGGCAGTTTCATAAAAGTCCAAATTTAGTACCACTCCAGAAGCAGAGATAAAATTATAGGTAGAAATGTAATTCAGATTTGTGTCTGAGGTAGAATGTCTCTCAGGCCTACCAATAGGCTTGTGTAGCTTATGTATCACTCCATGCTCAAAGCTATACATAAAGTCTCAGTTTACCCCCCACACTACCTGGGTATTGTCTGTAATGGTTTGGCAAACCTTTAAACATTGTGTGTATATGTGCGTAAATTTCTAAGAGTTAGCTTCTGGTATGTGTAACTTCAATTCCTAGAAAAATAACAGAATAAATACTAAGAGAAAAACATTTCTAATGACTATATGAACTTGTGGGGTTTTTTTCTAATTAAACAAAATTAATGGACCATTGGTATGTTTGTTATATTTTATACAATATCAATTTTATATAATTATATATTTTATATTATACAGTATTGTATTTTTTTGCAGCACTCAGAAATGTGCTATGTGTTTTGCAAAGCAAGTGAGAAGATATATCTGACCTATGAGGACTTTAATTATAGTAGATGTAATATAGCTCAGTTGTGGTACAGAGTTTCATATATTCTTTCTTTTAAAATTAATTCAAATTGGCTTGGACAGAAGCATTGACATATGGACTGAAGTATTGTCAATAAAGAGTGCTGATAGTATCCACTACTGGCTAATTGAAGGATATATTATGTGCTTTGCCATGTCATGATCAGCATGACATGAGGAGCATTTTTCAGAAACAAAAACCATCTACAGGCCAAATTTAAGTGTCACAATCCCATCTGCGATCCAAGGACAACTCTACCATTCTTAAGGATAATGTGCGCCTTAAGCAACATTGGAAGGAGCATTTTGAAACTCTATAGAACTGTGAATCTGACCTCTCAGCTGCCACTATTGAGTCCATTCTTATCATCCAGTAATAGAACCTTTTGCTGACCCCCTGCCTTTTCTGGGGAAGTTTGGCAAGCCATCACTCAGACTAGAAACCACAAGTCTCGAAGACCAGAAGGTATCCCAATAGAAGTCTTTAAAGCTGGTGGAATAGCACTTATGCAAAAACTTCATCAACTTCTTGTTAGAATTTGGGTTAATGAGGAAATGAGAAAATTCCACCCAACCTAAAGAATGCCAATATTATGAACATTTTTAAGAAAGGTGACAAGTCAATGTGTGGGAATTACTGAGGTGAAGATTATATCGTCAATGAGTATCAACCACCCACGTCAGCCCAGGAAATTGATGTTTCATAATCTTCTTTTTTCATGGATATGTGCTATTTAAAACAAAAAAAAACCCAAAACAAAATAACAATGTCACAGCTGTGGGTAGAACTATGACTACTACAGTGGAAGTATCCAGGGGCAGATATAAATAGGTAGGCAAGAACCAGGTTGGAGACAGCAGGGTTAGTCCAATGAGGCTGAACCAGCTTGTTAAGAGGTGCTGGGTGAAGGGACCAGGCGATATTAAGCTGGTTCAGCCTCACTGGACTAACCCTGTTATTTCCAACCTGGTTCTTGCCTACCTATTTATACTTGTCCCTGGATACTTCCACTGCATGCATCCGACAAAGTGGGTATTAGTGCACGAAAGCTTATGCTCTAATACTTTAGTTAGTCTTTAAGGTGCCACAGGACTCTTTGTCACTTCTGCAATTCCAGACTAACACAGCTACCCCTCTGATTCATTCCACTTTTGGTTATATAGTCTTAAAAAAGCACAGGTCCCTTTGTTTAAATGTAGCAAAGGAAAATCAAGAGTGTAAAATGGGATTTAATTTATTTTTAATATAATTACTTTTCTCTAATTAGTTTGCACAGATTGTAACCTGGTCCAGGGTTCAATGTGAGTGGGAGGCATAGATTTATTTCATTCCCTACAGTACCTTTTTGTCATATTGGGTACCTTACAACATGAAGTAAAATGTTAAATATCAGTTTTATGCATGTTACTAGTATTATAACTGACATCAAAGATTATATCTTTGGCATTCATTTGAATGAATTTCATGCCTGAAAGAAGAATGATGTGTTGACTTTTATATGATAGAACATAAGAAGTTGTTATTCAGGTATCTAATTTAGATAAAAATGCAGTAAGATACAGGAGCTTTCTTTTAACTCAGAAAAGATAAGTGCTAGTTAAAAAATAATTATATCCAGAACAATCCACTTATATAGTGAACTCAGATGTGAAACTACAGGGAATGTAAGATGAGTGCAATGTATACATGAAAATAACAAAAAATATAAATAAGTAGAATGAAAGTATGAAATAATAATATTTAGCATCTAATCTGAGAACTTTGGCTCTTCAGAGGTCTTACAACACCAGTGACTGATTCATCAAACCATCACTGTGTCTAAAGTAAAGAGATATCATTATCTTCACTTTACAGATGGGGAAAACAATGCAGAAAATCTAAGTGACTTTCCCAGAGTTATACACCAAGACCCCCTGACAGCAAGCATTGACATCACATGCTTAAAGTTAAGCATTCAAAAATAAAGTACTTTGTTGTAATGGGGCCCAGATCAATAGGAGAAGCAGGTTTAGAATTTGTGAAACAAAGGGTTTTACTATCTCTTGCTAAGAAAATTGCATTTCAACGTTCTAGTTTTCATTTACAATACAATAGCAATAGCATTTTGGTATCTAGCTACAGCATGGGAATCTTGAGACATTTTGTGGCTACACTGCAATGAAAGACCTGTGGTATGACTGCAGCTGACCCGCATGTGCTGACTCAGGTTTCCGGGGCTTGATGGTTCAGGTTTTTTTTTTTTTTTATCTCACTATAGACATAGCCTGGTAAAGAATGGTTTTACAGCATGGGGAGATATGAAATCCTTCCTCTTTACTTTACCAGAATGAAACTGGATCCACCTTCCCCCATCCTTTCATGATTATGAAAGGGGATAAAACTTGCCAAAATGAAGCTCCACTATGTAACAAATTCTGTAACAATCAATGGTAATGTGCCTGAATAAGGACTAAGTAAAAAATCATGTCAGGGACTCAGGCTGTTAGTCTATATTAAAGAAAGTATAATAAAATGCACTGATGTAATGTGGGACAGATACTTCCTCACACTACAATGGAAGTTTCACTAGGCATTGGAGTATACAATAGACCCAATCCTGAGAAGTGTCAGGGCTCCTATAGACTAAAAATGGATTCTACTCTCCATAGAACTGGAACAGGGATACAGCTTTCCCTGCAATCTAGTCAGTGTCATGTCAGAGCCACTGATAATCTGTTAATGTTATTAAAACATGTATTCATACTTTTGAAAGGCAAAGTAATTGAAGGTATATTATTTTTCTACAGGGACATACAATATGAAGTGTTAAAGTAATGACCATTGTGAGTTAATACTTAAAACTCAGCCATGGTTCAAATTTATAACCATTTTATTGCCATATTAACATCACTGTATTGCTCATAGTGATTATTTAAATTAATTCTGGGAAGTAAAGATATTCTTTTCCCACTAACTACTGTAGGTCTGTGATTTGTCTCTATGGTCCAGTGACAGACTTTTTAGTCTCAGACAAGATAACAACACAATTTTTCCTTGAATGGAATGCAGTCCACACCAGCTGAGTAGTTGTTAGTGTCCTGTGCCAAATTTTTCTTCAGAATTTGGAAACATTGATCTCTTGCCTGATAAATCTGTGCAATAAGAGCAGAATGTTGAGAATAAAACAACAAAGGCTTGGATTGTCTCTTGGACAATGACTGTTAAAAAGCCTACGGAGTAAAAAGAAGTGCCAATTTTCACCTCAGCATGAGCTATTGGACCTTGGGTTTCGGCGTCTAGGTGTAAATGGCTTCTTCGTACATCTCTGAATAAGTGAGAAGGAAAAAATCAGGAAGTGGATGTAGTCTTAGATCATCCCTGTAGGGCCAATTTCTAAATCACCATTTTGTTTTACTTGGGTTGTTGTTTTGCCTCCATATTGGCACCCCTTCTTGTTTGTTAAATTGGTACCTTTTTTCAAACTAAGGTGGGAACTGATCATGTAACAAGTATAATCTGGCTGGCAACAGGAAGTTATATAGGGACTGAGCACACAGTACTCTGTGCTGTCTGTCCTAGTGACAGCCCAGTACCTAGTCTGTGATCCAAGCTAAGATGTTGAGTCAAGACCAGAAGATCTACTTACCTGCTGATCCTGATTGTTCCGGATTCCCTGCACTGTTCTGTGCTCCTGATTTACTATCTCCTGCATCGTGTTCCTGGGGTCTCAGCTTAGGCCAAGTCTGTTCTGTCCCCTTGTTCACCGATGGCATGGTGATGTATTAGTTTTCTTGCTTGATTGTATACCCACCAACCACCTGTACTGTCTGAGGTCCTTGGCTTCAGGCCTGGGTGTGTGTTAACATCTGAGTGCTTTACCGTTGTTCACTATTATTGCTTGTGGAGTCCCCTGTTAATAAATCTTGTTTTGTTTACACATTTGTATTTGTCTCCTTGTATTTTAAGGTTCACCCCGGTTATAGATATGGGAATGCGGGAGGACAAATCTATGTTGGGAGGGAGCAGTTTATGGGTTCAAACATTAGCTTCCTATTGAAATCGCCCTCTTAAGGCTTTAACCCTTTAACATTACCACCAATCCACTGATCAGCACAAGTATGAGAGCAACTATACATTTTCATTTTTGTAGCTCTTGCACATTTGTGGATTTTGGAGCACATTAATAACTCCTTGGAGCAACTGAAGTGCAGTTAGGGAATTGTCTTTTTCTGAGACAATTAGGGAGACAAAATTAAAAAAAAAAATCATGTAAAATATTCATTGTTGAGTAACCACATTAATTTCCTTAACAGTTGTGAATTGTAGGCTTACCTACACCTGTGATAAATTTGTTTCATGTTCAGATTGCACTATCTGAATTAAAATATTATCCATCTCATTACTAAAAGGGCAGGTCAATATGTTCTCCTGAACAGCTAACAAGACAGGTTAACAACTAACTGTACAGTTGACATGAAGGTTGGTACCATGCATCACAACACATAGCATAGCATACCTGCTAGTTACTGTGCCAGCCTCAATTTTCTATGCTCCACAGACGAACTGGAGTTTCCCAGCTGGCAGCATAATGAGCTGCACTATTCCAATTTCACAGAGACTTCCTGGAAAATAAGATTTGAACTCTAAGGGTGGCAAACCTGAGAGATTTATGCTATCACGGATGAGGCTATATTTAATAATTTAAAGAATTGTCACCAATACTGGTTCACCTCTTCCCTAGCTTAATCACTAGTGTTTGATTGTTTGCCTGTCAGACAAAAGAGGAACAAGGTAAGCATTTTGAATTAATCAGAATATGAAAAATAACTGGCCCAGCTGTATCAAAATCCTGAACTGAATTGCCTTTACAGTTGGCTGGCACACTGGAACACTATATTAAGCAACAAGATGTTCCAGCTAAGCCTGGGCAGATGGTCACTATAAATATCTGTAGAATCTCAAATGGATGAGGTCCTCTTAAATAGATACGCTAATTTCATGACATTTAATAATATATTTTTTCCCTTCTCTTCTGCCACTGAATTATAAAAGCATCCTTCAGAGTGGTCAGGTAAAAGAAAAGTGACACACGGTAATATACTGAATGCTTCTGTTTCAAAAAAGTAGCACTACTAAAGTTAAACAGATCAGCAAAAAGAGAAACTATAAATTTACTACAAATTTTACTGAATATTTTCCACTTTCAGCAAGACGTATGACAGCATAAGTAGTCTGATGATTATTGGCTCACATGGCTCATGAGTCATGAAATTAAAGTTTCTCTCAAAAAAAATCTGATTCCGCTGAAGTTTTGGTTTCCCATTAATCTAGTTTGCTGAATAATTCAAAGCTAAAGTAATTACTCCATCTCTAACTCAGTTGTGCCTGGTATAGCCGGGCAGTCACCCCATTTTGGCCCTGAAGGGGTTAAAACAGCCCTGGGAAAGTGCTGCCCTGGGGAGTCAATAGAGTAGGCTGATTGGGGAAGCAGCCACAGCTGAGCTACACCCAAATCAGAGCACATCTGGCCCTGATAAAAGAGCTGTGAGCCAGGAACCAATCATGGACAGTCAATCAGAGCCTGGCTGGGCCAGTATAACAAGGGTTCCTGAGAAGAAGGTAGTCAGACTCTCTCTTTAGCTGTGGAGAGAGAAGGACCTGGCTGTCTGGGAAAAAAAGGGTACCTGGAGTAGAGCAGATCAAAAGGGAAAGGCCAGAGGAGCGGCTGCAGAGGGCAGCCCAGGGATAGGCAAGGGCATCAGGTCCTAACCCCTTGCCAATGATGAGCGTCCATTACAGACTTCATTCGGCTGCAGTGAGTGGGGTCTAGATGGTGACTGGGTTGGGGGTTTCCCTGGGAGGGGAGACCCAGAGCATGGGGCACTGCTGAGGGGCAGCATCCCAAGGTAAAATGGGCACTGGGATCCAGGAGAGACATGGAGGCCCTAAGGCAGGCAAGCTACCACCAGCAGAGGGCACTCTGCATGCTGGAAAGAGCTAATCCCAGAGATGACCAGCAGGAGGCACTGCAGCAGTGCGTCATCGCTTCACTACACTAGTCCACTGATGAAAAACCTTTGTCACATTTGCCTGCCATGAAATGTACAAAATCTATTCCAGTGGTTCGTGCACTGCTCCACTTTCAAATATGAGAGAAAATGATGCAGAGAAAAGTGTATCTGGGACAGTCCAGTACATGTGCAGGAGCACCCCATTGGGCAACTAGGAATCTAGGCTTCAGGACAAGTGGAGAAGGGGGTTAGGAGTATGATTTGGAAGTCAACACACTTCAATAGATGCCACAATGTATTTCCACATGAAAATCTCTAATTTGGGCCTCAGAGCCAGCAAAATGGTATTCAGTATGAATTGCCCTATTGTATGGCTCATTCCCTTTTTCATGACTCTCAACTGTACCCAATTACATATGACATCGTTCATTACTGATCCAAATATTCACACATATAAACCTGATACCGTCTCTTTGTTAATAAAGAGATTCAGAAGTCAAGAAACTGTGATTCTAGAAAACACACCTCCAAAAAAAAGTTTAATATAAACCTGCAGATTTGCCTGGTGATACTTAGATCCCAATACTACAAGATGCCTATCTGAATAATGACAACAATATAGACATGCCAAAATGATCTAATTCAAATTGAAAGAGCTATAGTATTTCTCATGTACAAATAGCAAAGTCTTCAGAGCTATATAAGTGGGTAGCTTGTGGCATGCCCAATCATGGAAATAAGGTAATTTAGGCTTAACTACCACTATTGTTACTCCTAATTGCTAAGCACTGATCAAGCATTACAAGATTCTAGCCTACACAATTATAAGTAGTAGATGTGCTGAAGAAAGCTAGTCTACAATGCAGCTAAACTATTGGTTTCAGTGCATGGATAACTGGGTGAAATTTAATGGTTTGTGGTACACAGGAGGTCAGAGTAGATGATCTAGATCAGTGGTGGGCAACCTGCAGCCGGCAGACATGTGGCTCATCAGGGTAATCAGCTGGCAGGCTGTGAGACAGTTTGTTTACATTTATATGGCTGCCCGCAGCTCCCAGTGGCCATGGTTTGCTGTTCCTGGTCAATGGGAGTTGCAGGAAGTGGCATGGGCTGCACAGACATGCTGTCCGCCACTTCCCGCAGCTCCCATTGCTCAGGAATGGTGAACCGTGGCCAGTGATCTAGATAATTTCACAGAGGATAGGTCTTCAATGGCTATTAGCTAGGTTGGGCAGGGATGGTGTCCCTAACCTCTGTTTGCCAGAAGCTGGGAACAGGTGATGGGATGAATCACTTGATGATTACCTGTTCTGCTCATTCCCTCTGGGGCATCTGGCATTGGCTACTGTCAGAAGACAGGATACTGGATTAGACGGACCTTTGGTGTGACCCAGTATGGCCATTCCTATGTTATTTTCTTATCTAATGATTACTTCCAGTCTTAAAGTCAACCAGTCTGTGAATATCATCAAGTTCCCTCTGCATGCAGTTGAATATTCACAAATAAAATATATTTTAAAGGAAATGCCTGGGTTATGTTTTTTTGTTTCAGTCAGGTTAATTAAATAAGCTTTTCAGCTACATCATTTTTCATTCAAGATAATATTCTAGCAGGTAGATGAAATAGTATTTGAGATATAACCAGATTTTACCATTAGTGGCTTGGCAGCAGGTGAGTAAATATTTATTTGTCATTGCTACCTTGCATAGACATGTAATAAAGCTCACAACTTAGTCCAATGCTACCTATTTTAGCATGCTACCTGTGCAGCCTTTTTTATTTTTACCTATATGCATCTATTGGTAGTTTGTCTTTCTGAGAAGTGAAATAGCTTTGTTATAATTTGTGATCCATTGTATGTGCAAATTGCAGGCCATATCACATCACTATACAAGTAAAATGACATAAGATCATGTATTGAGTGATTCTGTTTTTCAAGCTACTCTAAATGGCTCCACTATAATTGACCAGAACAACAAGGTGAGAAACTGTGAATAAACCCTATACTCTCCACAGGGGACTACTTTAAAACTGATGGCTTGATATGGCCTCATCTTTATATACAATTTTCTTAGTTCTATAGTTTATTTGTTTTGTATATTCCTGATTAGATATCTTAATATTTCCCTCAATATGTTACCTACAAAACCAAACAGGAATGAAGGTTCAAATTAGTTAAAATGAATTGTAGCCAAATCAATATTTGCCCTAAATACAAATATTACTCAAGTAACTAAGCACGGGTCCAGGACAGCATCTGACTCAATAGCATTTCTAGGTAGAGGCTTATAAATTCTTTTGGAACCTGTCCCGTTACAGAAAAATGTGTCCCTGTGCATCCCTGTAAAACAACTGAAATGGGATCACACACATTTCAAAATTGCCTCAGGTTCAAACAATTTATTTATCTTTCTTTGAGAACGCACTATATAACATGAGAAACCATGTTCTTGTGTTAGCTCTAGAAAGAAATACAGTTCTGATCTTGGCCTCAATATTCCCCTGAAAACTCGCAAGGTTTACAGTAGGTCAATGCATGTTTCTTTATAGCAGAGCAATAGTCATTTTTAAAAAGGCTTTGATATCAAGCTATCAGTGGCTGAGTCTCCAGTTCAAGGATTCAACTTGCATCTTGCAAATAGTTTGCCTGTTTCTTAAGTTATCAGAGTGTAGTTCCTTAAATGAAAAAGAACAAAGGGCCAGAATTTCAGTTGGTACAAATTGGCGAAGCTGCATTGACTTCAGTGGAGCTATGCCAAATTACACCACTTGAGAATCTTGTCAATAGTCTTACTTACTGGTCTGCTTCGTTGAAGAATACCTTTATTTCTGTTGAAAGTCTGATGGGAAAAAAAGCTCAATATGAATGTCTCTCTCTCTCCTTTGGGTTTCATGGAAAACATGATATAGAACACACAAAAGTGAAATACAATGTATATCAATGTAGGTATTTGAAACATTCACAATCCGACCAGTGTTTTTCATATTGTATATTCAATCACACTTCAAAGTTATTCTTGCTTTCTGCAAACCATCATAATCAGTGGTGCAAGACATTAATATATATATGCTTTTTACATAATTACTAACCACAGATAGGTGAGCATTACTATTGCAATCCTGAAGACAGCTATTTTCCCTTCTAAGTGCTATCAGTGTCTCTCTTAACTCCAGTCTTGAGAGAGAAATATTTTCAGAAGGAGGATTCCCATATTATGTAGTTTAAGGTGTAATGGCAGTCAAATTGGTGAAAATGGTATGTGTTGGAATCCGTTAATCTGTGAGAGGCAATGGGAATTGCAGCCTATGGTGTAGATGGTTTGCAATGTCTCATGTGACTGAATAGTACAGTCCAAGATTTGCACGATCTTTGGCAGTTACTACAAATGTATGTGTCTTGGTTGGGAGTTACCTACTTACTACAGACTCTTTTCTCTTCAAGCTGTAGGAGCCAGCTTCTGTCATGAATTTTGATATCCTGAAGGACACGATGGTGCCACTTGTTACAATCACTTGCCAAGATTTCCCACTGGTCAGGATCTATTCCAAATTCCTTCGTATCTCACTTGCATATGCCTTTATAACGAAGCTTGGAACGTCCTATTGTTCTTGTTCCTCTGATAGCTCCCCATATAGTATGGGTATGCATCCATCTTCCAACCTACTCAGATGTCCCAACCAGCGCAGTCATCTTTGCTTGAGCAGGGATGTCACACTTGGTAAATTTGTCTTTTGAAGAACCTCTGGGTTGGTGACTTTATATTGCCATTTGGTGGTTGAGTATATGGCATAAATAACATAGATGGAAACTGTTTAACCTTTTTTTCCCAATGAGCATAAGTTGTCCATGTTTCCCCACCATGCATGAGAGTTCTGAGGATGCAAGCTTGGTACACCTGCATTTTGATGGTAAGCTTTGCGTTGTTCCAAGCTCTTTGAGTTACTCCGCTAAAGGTGGTGGTAGCCTTTGAAATGCAATATTTAGTTCTTTATCCAGTGAAAGATTAGTGGTCACTCTAGAACCAAAATAGCTGAACTTCTGGGCTACTTTTAGCTGGCTTGCATTTAAGGTAATAGAAGGATCTTTGGAACCCTGGTCCTAATACAACCATGTTCTAACCGTGATGCTAATGGTGACAGCAAATGCCTGACAGGCATTTGAAAGACAAAACATGAGTTTTTGTAGTAGATCTTCATTGTGGGCCATAAGGGCAGCATGATCAGTAAATAGGACTTCCCTGATTAGCACCTATTTGACTGAAGTCAGGACAGGTTGAAGAGTTTCCCTTCTGATCTTGTGTGGAGATATACTCCATCTTTTGTGATCTTAAATGTGAAGTTCAAAAGTACCAAGAAGAATATTTCAAAGAGTCTAGGGGCAAGAACAAATCCTCCCTTCACTCCACTTTTCATCTCAAAGCTGTCCAAATTTGACCCATCAAACTGGACAGTTGCTATCATGTTATTGTGGAATGAACATAGAAGACTTAACAGGGTGGGTGAACAGCATTCATATAGACAAGCCATAAATGACTTGACCAAAGTCACACAAAAAGTCAGGGAGTAGGAGAAAGGAAGACCTTTGGAAACCCAGGGGTGAACATGGGATGGGAGGAGGACTACTCACCAAGAGAAACACTGAAGTAATTGCCAGTGAGACAAGGGAGGATAATATCATTAGAAGTCAAATAAAAACAATATTTAGAAAAGGAAAGTATGATTCAATGTCAAAAGCCATAGATAATTCCAACATAAGAAGTCTAGAGAAAGTTTCTTAGATTTAGCCATGGCATAGCTCTTGAATGCAGAACATTACACAGAGCTCTTGCCAAAGTCTGAACATTGTAACAGCTATTTGAAAAGTTTTCATGAAAACATAGTCAGGTCCTGATCCTGCAGGAATTTCCGGGTGAGTTGGCCCTTCTGCCAGGACACAGATTATTTCAGAATTAGGCCCACATTTAGAAAATTGGTATAGTATAAATTTCCCAATGCCTAGCTCCAGACAGGATAAGAAAAGAAAGTGAGTAGAAAGTGAATATTCACTTTAAAAAACAAATGTCTTTTTTTAAAAAGTCTTTGAATTATGCATCATCACAGTGAATTAGCTAGCATCACATTTCTTCCCCACTCTCCCTTTAATCAAAATCTAAATGAAATAGTTAGATTAGTATCAATTCTAATTTTTGGAGAGGATATTTTGAAAATTATACGATTTATCCCCCTCAAAAGTGTTCAGGATTTTTAAGAAAATTAATGATATATTATTCCCACATGTTTCACTGAGAAGATATCTATTACTGGACAGATCAAAAGCTATTTTCAGTAATACTCAGTAATAAAACATATCATAGTCCTTAACGAGTGTCCTTGATCAAAAAGATAAATTAGGTTGCTTCTATTCTGTATAGGCTTGATTGGATATATAAAAACTAAGTTATGTGACAGCAGCAGTAGCTGACTCTTACAAATGTGCCTTTACCATGGCTGAGCTTTTCATAAAACCCCAATAGGAGAGAGAGGTTTTCTGTTGTAATGAGGTTTCCTGATATCAGATGACTTTTAAATAAAATTTACATTAATGACTGATCAAAAAAAAGTTAACCAGTGAATTTAGAAGGATTCTACAATTTACAATTTAGATGGATTTGCAATTTAGATTCTACAATTTAAAAGGATTCTCTGGACTGAAGTTTTGTGAAATACCACTGAGTATTCTAGTGGTACAAAGATCTATCCCAACAAAGAGACACAGTAAACGAGAGAGTAAACTGGGTTTTGATCATGCAGAAACCTAAGACCTTATCCAAAATAGACTACATTTGACAGCACCAAACATCGTTTGTATGATGGTAGCATGTAGGACCATCAATCAGGGATCAAGACCCCACTGTGATACATCTATACAGTTAGGTAACAAAGGACACTGTCCCTGCCCCAGTGAAAATTTGGTGAACTCCTGACCCCATGTAAGTCAACGGCCGGACTCCCATTGACTTAAATGATACAGAATTTCACCTGTTGTTTCATAGCCTCAGGATCATCTACCACAAAATGATGGAAACAAAAACAGTGTAAAGAAAGAATATGAAATAAAGCAACTTTTTTTTGTATAAGCATTAACACAATATTTTGGGTTGCACAGTAGAGGATGCTACATATATCCATGCATCTTGGGTGTATTGTGAACAGAAGGCTTGAGGCCAAGTGCCATGAAGTGATAAAACGTTCTTTGGTGCAACTGCACTTTTCTGGAACTGTACTATTGCTCGTGTTCTGGCTTTGATAAAATACTGTAGGAACAAGTGGATGATGAGTGAGGATTGCTGTGATTTTAGTGGATATGAAATGTAACATTTGTCAGATTTCTCGTTTTCTTAAAACTCCTGATAAAAGGGCTGAGTGGGAGTGCATTTAGAATGTTATAAGCTATTATTATATTATAGGCTATCACTATATTAGAAGAGGGTTATCACTGAGGATTTGAGGAACCAAAGAGGGCAACACTTATTTTAGTATGGCAGGGCATAATAATCAGACTTGGCCAGAATAGCTTCCAAAGTAAGGAGTATAAAGGTGATTATAGCCTGAATCCGTATAGGAAAGGAATGCATTAAGCATAATATAGCATTATAAGATGTCCAAGGAAATTACCAGTTAATGTATAAAAAATACAAATTTGTGCTATAGCATAGCAGGTAATTGCCAGGTTGTATTAGAGTTGTTCACAATGTGCTACAAATATGACATTTGGCATAGACCAAGGTTTTGGAGCTGTAAAACAGGAAATAATGTTTGCCACCTGGATAGCTGCTGTTTTCCAAGATGACCAAGTTATAATCTCTGTGCTGTGTTTTTCATCCTTAGCAGAGAACATTACGACTAATTTCAAATATGCAGTCATCTTAATTCGTGTG
The DNA here is from genome assembly GCA_007922305.1 of Dermatemys mawii. Classification (NCBI taxonomy): domain Eukaryota; kingdom Metazoa; phylum Chordata; order Testudines; family Dermatemydidae; genus Dermatemys; species Dermatemys mawii. The sequence continues at coordinate 46,599,831 of ML677348.1, read as the reverse complement.
CTTGCAACATTATAAATCCACTGATGGCATTTCTAGTTGAAGCAAGATGTTATAATATCAAATTAGACATTAAAAATATCCAAATAGGGAGATGGGGAATATAACAAAATGTGATATGAATATGTGCCAATAAGAGAGTAAAGTCTATGTGTTACTATGGACACGCTGGTTGAATTCATTACTGTGAAATTCTGCCTAGGAGCTCAGTTTTGGATAAACATGTTTTATCTAGTCTCTCAGATGCTTTTGAACAGCATCAGCTATACTGCAGAAATATATGGTACATGAAAAGGATCCGATTGTGACAATCAGGGTGCAGACACTGAAAAGGGATAATAGTGGTCTGAACACCAAAGAGCAAGCAATTGAATCAACTGGTTGTATATAATGCTATTGTGTGTAAAAATATGTCCAGGTAGGTCTTCTATGAAAACTTGTAATATTCCAAAATTGAATACGAAACAATATATTTGTGTATATAGAGTGATATGATCCTGACCTGTACTACAATTTCAAAAACACTTCACAGCACAGATGGGCTCCCCACAAGCCAGGTGTTTACACAAAACCAGACACAAGTAATAATCCATGTAAAAGACAAATGATGAACCATTACAGTTAATGAGAAGACATTGAGATGCCCCAGCTATCAAGTCAAGAGGAATTCCCCCCCACCAAAAAAACCCATGACTTATCATAGGTTGTTGGTGGTGCAGAGTGTTGCTACTGATGTACAATTGTTAGTGCTGCTGTTTTTGGAGCTCCTGTGTTAGCTGCGTAAGCAGAGACTACAGCATGCTGATTCAACAGACCTTGAGGTTATTCATAAAGAAATACCACGGATTAGATTTTGTGTCAAAGGAGTTCGGCCAGGTATATTGTTGACAAAGCATGGTACTATTATCCCATAGGAGCTATCGGTACACTAACACATGCATACCCACAACAAGATACCAATACAATCAGCACACCAGGACGCTGTCCCCTAGTTTAGCGTAAAGATGCCCTTCCGATGATTTCTCCTTTTATACATTGATACAAACAAGTTACATATTACACCCCAGGTTTTGTTAGTTACCACCCTTTGACATTGTACGTGCTAGTCCGAACAAAACACCCTTGCCCATTTTCCTGTCATCCCCTCCTTATCTTTGTGAGGGGTCAGTGTTCTCGTGCTATCTTTTAGGAGTTTGCTTATGTTGTTACTTGAGAAATCTGAGTGGTTTGTACCTTCCTCTCCAGTCAAGAATGTTCTTACTTGGTTAGATAATGCCTCGTATGTTACTATTTTGCCAAGGCCAGCCCTTGTCTGGTTCACAGCCCTTGATTCACATTGCCTAGGGCTCCAGTCTGAGAAAGAGAAAAAAATCCTGCAAACCCTGTTAAAGGGATAGGGGTTTGAAGTGAAAGGTACACAGAAATTAAGGGGTAGCCTCTCTGTGAGAAGCTGTCTGTGAAATACTCGATCCCCTCTGTGGCAGGGAGTAACCTGGGAAACTGAGGGTAATTGGTAATTCATAGGCAATTGGTAATGTATTAGAAAAGGCTATTCATCTAATATATAAGTGCAAAGCCTGATGTTGCATCTTCATGTTTATTTTCTGTGTCACTTCTTTGTGTTTTCTTCCTTTGATGTTTCACCTTTGTCATTTTTCTATTAAAGAAATGTTTTGTTTAATTTGACCACAAGTCAGTCTGTTGTGTTCAGAGTGTATGTCTCAAAGCGAAGTGATAACTGGAGGCTGTTTTCACACCTTCATAGGTGACAAACCAAAGGGGAAAAGCTCTATCTGACTGATATTTAAAAAATGGTATTTAAAAACACTAGATAGATTTTGGGAGAGGTGGACCTGGAAAGGCTGTCGGGGGTCATCCCACAAGGAGTAATTAGGTTGGTGGAAGCAAAGTGAGACCTTTATGCTTGAGGCCTGGCTATTGACATAGTATGAAGACACCCAAAAGTACAAGGCAAGCAGTGACAGAACCTCTTACTGATCTGTATAATTCCCAAAACCTCATAGATTATTTAATTTAATTAGCCATGATTAGCATGACAAAACACATAAGTGTCATCAAGAAGCTAAAATAAGAGAGACACTAAGAGGTCTCCGATACGGAATGGTAAAATCTGCCCAGAATAGGATTAGTTATGCATTGCACATGGGGTTTGATCATTTAGGATTTTATCCCTGTGTCAGCAATGTCCATTCTCAATCCTATAGCAAGTTGCTAAAAAGCATGAAGCTGTTTCTTCTCTCTTTCCTTTAAATCAGGGTCCAGCATGGCTGTCCATTATCACTCTGTGAAGATTCATGATAATGTGAAGAAATGGCTTTCTGCCTTATATTTTCATATGTTGGAGTTTTTTAAAAAAATCCCAAAATAAAAAATTGGTTTGTTCCTCCCAATTAATTGATTCTGTATTTGGGCAGATCCTAACTTATATACATATATATTAGACATATCATCATAGACAATTTTTGAGGAAATAAAAAAGGATCCGTATCCTCCTGTTCCCAAGATCCTTGCATAAACAAAAGAATAATTGACCTTCTGACTAGAATTAACTGGATGTTTAAGGTATAAGGAATGAGCACTCAGGGAAGTGTTGGTATAAAAGAATTGCTGTTGAGATGTTTGAGGACATAATATAATTGACAATTATTTCAAAATGTGAACAATTAAAAATAAGCAACCTGGAGAAAAGTTGCCATTTAAATTCACAGTACAATTTTAAAATATTTTGCAGGATCTTTAACTAGCATGGATTGGCAGAGCGCTATTGGCCAATTATTTTAATAGTTGACATGGTGCCTTGACTTGAAAAATATAAGACATAAGATACAGTAAAGATTTCTAGCACCTTTTCATGGACAGACCCTTCCAAATATAAACCCCTCAGTAGAGGTGAAACTCTGTTATGATCAGCCTTTGAGATCAAATAAGGTTGTGCTTACAGACACCCTGATTTTATGGGGCTGGAGAGAAGGGAACCTTAACTGATCTGTGATTGTGGTGGAGTCTCAGACAGCTGTGTGTATACAGCAAAACTAAATAGGAGACCCATCCACTCCTTACTATCTGAACAGGGAGCAGCCCTAAGTCTGAGAGAAAAGAGACAATGCTAGGAAATTGTCCTTCTCACAAAGAAAGGAGGGCTTCAATGGAGAATAGTGACTTCTTGGTAACAGAAGGGAATTCACTCCAATCAGAATTATTACACATTGCTATTAATTCACTGTAAAATATAATTCTGCCATTTATTGTTTGTCTTCATTGATACATAATGAGACAAATTCCTCCCCATAATTATATCAGTGTTTACCATGGAGTTATGCTGGAGAAGAATTTGTCACAATGTGCTTACAAACAATTTTCTTTTTTGTATCTGCAGGTTCAATGTCTTGGTGTAATAAACTCTCAACCTGAACACTTTTGAATCCTGGCAAGATCCCAGCCTGGCAAGGTCATTTTCAATTTGCATAATTACAATACAAATTGGTTTGCAACTACTGTTCAGCATTGTGACATCGAGCTAAGAAAATAATGCCAATGGCTACACTTCACTTCAGCAGCATGTCAAGAGTAGTAAAATTAGTAACAATTATAAGTAAAGAGGTCTTGGTGGTGCCTAAAGCAAGAAAAGCTGGTGGAAGCCTTGATTAAAACTAACTTTTAGAGCAAATGGAAATCTTGATCAATTGACACTAATGAAAAGCAAGACAATCTGCATAAAAGTAAAAATTTCTCAGAACTGTGACAGCTCAGTTTCAAAGCTTTGTGAATTCATAGTGCTAGTTCTTGTAGCGTTATGGGTATTCACACTTAAATATTATCCATTTATAGACATATAAAACTGTTCTAGTTGATATGGGATTAATTGCATATATTGTGTATTATTCTATCACAAATATATTGAATCAAAGAATGTGACTAGGTCAGGGACATATTTCCTGGTGATTAGCACTTGAACTCACTGCATTTCAGGCCATAATTAATTTACCAAAAAGTCTGCTAAAGCATAAATTTTAAATTATTGTATCAATGAATGTCTAGATCTTGACATGTCAGAAAAGAATGCCTTGCACTGAAGAGAATGTCAAAGTTCAAAGACAATCTCATGAGTTTAGCCACTGAACACAAATAAGTTCACAGTAGTGAACAACTGTGTTCTGAAAGGAATTTCCATATTGAATATAGAAAGGCCTGAGTAGGTTTTGCTAGGGTAGATAAAGTGTTCAATGTGTGAATCTGTATGTGGGGCCTTCTGCTAGGATGGGCCCTGACTTTTGGAATCCAATTTTATCGCTGTTTAACCTGAAGTGACAGTGTCCTCAGTCTGGCAATAAGTTAATGTTTATTCTCCCAGTTTTGCAATCCCTTGATTTTGCAAAAGTTTTGAGTGTTCTCTAAGACATTTATAAGTCTGAGTTTCTACTGTACTTGTCCTCACAAAAGTGAGGCATTATTATCAACTGCACTGGATTTCTCTGTTTGTCTAGGTATGAACTTCAGGGGTCAAGTAGTTCAGGGATATGAGGCAGGATGAATAAATGGAAGGTAAAAGACAAAGCAATTTTAAGTATTGGTGTGTGTTTGTGTGTCTTACCTTACCCCCTCTCCCACCAGTCCCCATCACTGGCTCTCCCTTTTATTACTTGTTAGCTTTCCTGACACATCCAAGGCACCACTACGACCTCTTTACTTATTGCTAGTTTTACTGTTGCTGAAGTGAAATGCATTCATTAGGATTATTTTCTTAGTTCTATGTCACACTTAGTCTACAGAAGCAATACAGATATGTCAAGGGTAGTTTCCTAACAGGTACAATAAAGATGATACAGTTAAAGGTATGTGAAAAAAATGCAATTTAATACACCTCTGGAATGGTGGATGAAGTGACATATGAATCTTTAGCACATCTGACATGTAAATATCTTTCAGTGCCATCTACAACAGTGCCATGCGAACACCTGTTCTCACTTTCAGGTGATATTGTAAACAAGAAGCAGGCAGCATTATCTCCTGAAAATTGTAACCAACCTTGCTGTCTGAGTGACTGGCTGACCACAAAGTAGGACTGAGTCAAATTGTAGGCTCTAAAGTTTTACATTGTTCTATTTTTGAATGCAGTTTTTTAAAATTAATGCTACATTTGTAAGTTCAACTTTTGCAATTAAGAAAGTGCACTACAGTATTTGTATGAAGAAAATTGAAAAATATATTGATTTTTTACACTGCAAATATTTGTAATCAAAAATAAAGTGAGCATTGTTCACTTTTTATTCTGTGTTGTAATTAAAATGAATGTATTTGAAAATGTTGTAAACATCCACAAATATTTAAAATAGTATTCTGTTGTTGTTTAACTTTGCGATTAATTGCACAGATAATCACAATTAATTTTTTTAAGACCCTCTAATTCCTTCTAAAGCAGTTTGCAGATAAAATAAAGATTGACAGAGTGGTAAAGTAACGATGAGCAATCTGGGTTGTGTGATAAATTGCTCCTGTACCAATAAAATGCATTTTAATCCTGACAAATGCAGAGTGATACATCTAGTACAGATCATATCTCGTTGCCGATCCCTTGAGATCGAGGATGATCTCTTTTACTGGTTTTATTTTCCATGGGTCCTCTGGTGACTGAAGAGTCCAATTCTTGAACCACAGGCTTGTTGGCAGACATTGCAAGTGGTGTTGGAAACAGGACTGGGCCACGATTGCTGCATGACAGTTGGCTTTCCTTTCTTTTTTGGCATTTTTTGGCATTTTTGGCAAGGCATGAAAATTTCCCTCAGAAGTGAACATTCCTTCTCTGACAAGTCTTCACCAGCTATCCCTGTGCTGAGCTGCTGTCTCCCATTGTGCAGTATTGATGCCACATCTCTTGATATTTATCTTGAGGATGTCTTTAAAGCGTTTCATTTGGCCTCCCTGTTTCCTTTCTCCTTTGGTGAGTTGGGCATATAGCAGTTGTTCTGGTAAGCATACATTAGGCATGTGTCCACAGTGCCCACTCCATCTTAGCTGGTGCTGGATAATCAGGACCTTAAAACTGAAGATGTTGGTCTTTGTGAGGACATTGACATTAGTGTAATGATCCTCCCACTCTGTGATGAGGATCTTCTGAAGAAAGTGCTGCATGGAGGACTATATATTAGAAAATAGTTATTCTGTAAAGGGTTTAGGGTAGGAACTACGAAATTCAGCTTGCAATATTCAGGAGAATTGAGAGCATGCTATGGTAGATAGAGTATTTATGAAAATCCAGATGGAGTGGAGATGTTTATACACAATTGGAGGCTAGAGACATTGAATATGGCATCAAAATCAATTTCTGACATCCTTACATTATAACCAGGATAATGGATATTAACTGATTTGTTTTACAAAGCAAATAAAGCCAAAATAATATGCATGCATCCAGAATGGTTGGCTCTTATACTGTGGAGTCTAATGTATATCAGAAATCCGCAGTTGTGCCAGTGATTGTAAGCTAGTAGATTATCACCCTTCCAGCACCACTGATCTTTGAGCTGGCAGTCTACGATTACATGTAGGCTATGCTTCTTTGGCAGGGGAACATGCACAGCACATGCAAAACAAGCCAGTGGTCTATAAATGTTGGCTTTTTTTTCTTTATTTTACTGTCTGCTGTGCAAAGTGACTGTTTAGATGGCAGGAACATTTCTATGCTTAATGTGTATGCAGTAAGAACTGCAAGAATTTAATAAACTTCTAAAAGGGCAAAAGATTTCCAGTTAATAATAGATAAAGTGATGAATGTAATAACAGTTAAAAGCACTCTAGGTATGAAAAAAACTAGAGCCAGAAACCTCCCCTTTGGCCATGGCAAGTTCAAATTTAACAACAACAACAAATACAAAAGAAATTGTAGTAGTAGCAAAAAAGCAGCTTGTTCAAAGCTAAGGAATAAGAAAGAAACCAGAAGAAACTGAAACAAGTTAATGGTAAATTGGTTTAAAAAAAGAAGAAGAGACAGACAAAGAAGTAAGTATGTACAGAAAATATGTGCCTGATAATGGCAGAAGTAGAAGATATACAAGATGTATACCTGGTGCCAACTATACATATTCCCCTTCTAGTTTATCCTCAAAGCAAAAAATTCCCATTATGGGACTAACTTAACTCTGGGCATACAGCCATGTGAGTTCTAATTCCAAATCTACCATCAGCAGCTCTTGCCTTCACTAGACCAATCATTTGTACCACTGCAACTATTTTGAATTATGAATGTGTTTGCTAAAAGAAGTTAGAGTGGAATTAACCAAGATTGCCCTTGGCAATGAGTAATATAAGATTGTTACTGTATTTGACACTTTTTGGTCTGTTCTTTTTAAAATTCTGCTGTTATTTAAGTAATTAAAAATAAAACAAAGGAAGCTGCTTTTAGGATGAGTGAAGTTCTTAAGGCAAAATAAGAAACTACATAAGCCTTTGACAAAATAATGCAAATTAGACCTAGGCTCAGATTTTTAAAGGTATCTAAGTGGTGTTCTGCTTGGCATTGCAACACCTACCAGATGTAGAAACCTAAATCTCATTTTTCAAAAGTAAGTTAGGCACTGCGAACCAAACTCCCATTGGAAATAGGGATTTTGGATCCTAAGTGCTTAAATTCCTTTTTAAAATGATTTAGGCTCTTGAATCAGTTAGACACGACAATATTGACCACAGCAACTCCTACATGCCTTTAAAAACCTGGCCCCAAAACATTTTCAAGGTTTGAGAATATTGAAAAGACTATAATGTGGATCCATATTTTCTTCTTTCACTGCAGCCTGCGATTCAGCAGCAAACAAAACTGAATGGATAGACACAATAGGTCTGTGTGGACAGAAAAAGTGATTGTTGTTCCATTCTCTCTATCCATTCTATGAAAAATTGACATGGCCGTTTAGCCTTCTGAAAAAGTGGGGAGGAGCAGTTAGAAACTAACTTTCTTCTTCTCCTCTTGCACAATACCTCCAAAAAATTTACAAGCATGCAGTGTTAATGCTGTTTGAAGCAGCGTTATTTCCTGCTGGGACAGTCTCAATAGTTTTGCAGTCTAAGGGGAGATTTGGGTATCTCGAACAACAGTAGGACATGGATTTTCCCAGCATCATTCCTTTTGTGAGGTAGTTGTCCTAGGAAATCTGTAAAGGGTGCTCAATACAGCCATCCAGTCTTCCGGGGTCCGGATCTTCCCTGATGTTTTGGTTTTGCACATCAGAGGTGGCAGCCTGTGACTCTCTGTACCTTTGGGGAACCCCTTCCACCTCCATGTTCATTTTTATAATATGATTGTGTGGTATCCAATGCAGAGTTTGTCATGTTGGAGGTCTTTAGAAGGCTTATGATGTACTGAGCATTGTTGTTATAGTGATGTTACGGGCTATAATGACATGTATATTATTATGAGGTAAAAATATGTCCTCAAGGCTTAAAGCAATCCCAGACAAAAACTCTCCAGAAAGAGAGGGGCAATTCACACCTTATGAGGGCATGGATGGGACAAACCCAGCCCAGTCTCACAGGAACAAAGGGTGCTGGCCTAGGCAGCAATAAAATAATCTGTTAGACTCTCAAGGGAGTTTGGAACTGCAATGAAGTAATGCTCACCTGGCTCTGAAGGGGTAGGAGGCAAAGGCAAGGTGGAAAACAAGGACATGATACAATGAAGAGGCATTTGCCATTCTCTCTCTCTCTTCCACCCACATCTGAAAACACCACACCAATCAACTGAATAGCTGATCAAAGGGGAGAACGTGGCTGAAGAGCAATCAGCCAACCTATGGTGAGAAGCATCTACGTTTGTGAGGACAATGAAAGTGTTAGTTTGCATTTTGCTTTTATTTCATTTGACCAAATCTGACTTATGTTTTGACTTATGATCACTTAAAATCTATCTTTATAGTTAATAAATCTGTTTGTGTATTCTACCTGAAGCAGTGTGTTTAGTTTGAAGTGTGTCAGCAGGGCTGGTGTAACCACTAGGCCAGCTAGGCGGCTGCCTAGGGCACCAAGATTTGGGGGCACCAAAAAGCGGTGCCCTGCCCGGGGGGCTGTTCCCAGCATACCCATCCCCTGCTGGGGCGCCGAGTGCTCCCTGCTGCACCAGGGCTTCCCAGGCAGCTTGTGCAGCTGCCCAGTTCAGCAGGGAGGAGCTGCCTTCTGGAGGCACCGGAGAGCCAGATCATTGCACTTGAGGCACACGGAGGAGTCGGTGCGATGCAGGGTGGGCAGAAGAGGTGCCGCTAGCAGGGAGCAGCCATGCCCCCCACCCTCCTGCCTGGGCTACTGCCCAGAGCCTCCCCCCAGGGGACTCCTGCAGGATCTGTGGCTCCTGGGCATGTGAGCCGCCACTTCCGCTGCCCCTCTCGGAGCAGGCTCGGGGACCTGCTCCCTGGCAGGGAGATGCTTGGCCTCTGAGGGCAGCCTGCTCCTGCCACAACCAGCCACTCACCATGTGCAAGGACAAGGAGCTAATGCAGGCGGTGAAGACGGTGGATGTCAGCACGGTATAGAAGCTGTTGCAGCGTCCCAAGCCGGCAAAGCCAGTGAATGGACCCACGGTTCAGGGCAGGGGTCCTCCATGATGGGGTGGGGAGGACTTGTGGGGAGGCTGTGAACCCCCCAGGGAAGCTCAGGGGATGGGGAGGGGGAACCTGGTTTGGGGAGCAGCCCCTGGGCATGGCTGATCCCTGTGGTCTATGAAGGCTCATTGGGATTTGCCCTTTAATGAACTGATGTGCACAGGGGATGGGGGGACGCAAGGTGGAAGTTTTGCCTAGAGCGCAAAATATCCTTGCATCAGTCCTGTGTGTCAGAGTCTCCCCTTGGGAATTGCAAACCTGGTACATATCATTTTTTTGTTAAATTGATGAACTCATAGAAGCTTACACTGTCCAGAGGGCATAACTGGACACTTCAAGATGGAAGTTCCCAGGGTTGTGTGCCTGCCACAAAGGAGACCAACTCTAAGCAATTCCTGCCCTGAAATTAAAGCAGCCTTGACCTGCTGAAACTTGTGCCAGCTGGTTGTGGGCCCCCATAGGACATACAATATCTGAAAAAAGCAGGAGGTGAGTGAATTCCAGCCATTCTTCCTCTCTGCCACAATCCCCTACCACATCCATCAAAGTGCTGCAGAAAAAGAGGCATAGGAGTTAGCTCAGCCAGCACTTTTTGTTGTGGACTTCACCGTTCCAGATGAATCCCCACCAAGGGACTTGGAGGTACCTCCTCCTTTTCCATTTTTCTGTTGATTTTAATGTGATACACTGCAGCAGTGAATTTGCCTCAGGAGCTTTATGTCCATTTTCCATTCATGGATAAGGCAGTTCTCTCAAACTCATACCAGCTAAACTTTTAAAAGAGGATTTGCAAAAAGAGCTTGAGAGTTGATAGAGAGTTTAAGGACAGAAAGGACCATTATATCATCAAGTCTGATCTCCTGTATAATACAGGTTATAGCATGTCATCCTATACTGAGCCCAATAACTTGTGTTTGGCTAACTCATACCTTTCAGAAAGGTATCTAGTCTTGATCTGAAGACATCAAGGGATGGAAAAATCTTCTACTTCCCTGGGTAGTATGTTCCAGTTGTTAATCACCCTCACTGTTGTGAATTTGTGTCTAATTTGAATTTGTCTGGCCTCTGCTTCCAGCCACTGGTCTCAATATGCGGTTATCTGTTTTTCTAAATTAAAGAGCCCTTTAGTAGTTAGTATTTGTCCCTGTGAATGTTCTTATACACCATGTTCAAATCACCTCTCATTCTTTCTTTTTGATGCACTAAACAGACTGAGCTTTTTAAATCTTTCAATGTAAGATGCTTTCTCCAGCTCATGAATAATTTTTGTGGCTCCTTTCTGCACTCTCTCCAGTTTTCAAACATCCTTTTTTAAAATGTGGATGACAAACCCAGATGAAGTATTTCATTATCGGTCTCACCAGTGCTATATACATAGGTAAAATCACTTCTCAATTCCTACTAACTGCTCCCCTATTTATACATCCAAGGATTGCCTTAGCCCTTTTAGCAACAACATTGCACTAGGATCTCATGTTCAGTTGCTTGTCAGGAGGTTCAGAAGGTGTTAAGCCTCAGAGGGTGCATCTACAGAGCAGATGAGAAGATGCAGACATCTATTAGACATGTACTAGTTTCACTCAGGCTAAAGCACTAAAAATAGCAGTGTGGCAATTGTTTTGGCTAGCACAACAGTACATACCAAGCTAGTCAGGTAAGCCTGAATTGTTGCATCCACACTGCTATTTTTAGTGCATTAACTTGAGAGAGAATGCATGCCTGTCTGCCCTGGAAACCACCCTGGAAAGCACCGTGTCAAGTTCTGTGTAAATGTACAACTCGGAGTCACACTTCCTTCCTGCTTCCTTATTTTTTCAAGGAGGAAATAATTTACTATTGATCTGTGCCAGCTCTAAATTACTCCTTCTTCACATCCTGGCCTACTCTAGGAGGGATTCAGTGAGAAGACAGTCCCAAATACTCCTAACACAACTGGATACATGGTGTATAAGTAAAGTTCTCACTCCTTCTTATTTCCTTACAAAGGCACAGAGTCGAAGTCAGATTCTCACTCTCTGATAATATCATAATGGACCCAAATTTTTGTGAATCCAATAATGGTAATTTTAACAAATAAAAGCCAGAGGAACAGAAATATCCAAAATGATGTGTTTGACTAGAATGTGTCTGTATAGCTCCAGCCCAACCCTTGTTCAGTACTACGGCATCATCCACCTGACAAAGATTATTTTTTTTGTGGGGGATTTTTTTAGTATAACTTTACAAGTTTTTTTTCCCAAACAAACCCTCTTGTATCCACAAGGAAGCTTGTTTTAAAAAATATCTGGTATTAATTTATCTGCTTTAACGAATCCACTCCAAAGGCAACATAATTCTACCATAGTGTGTTAAACTTGTATAAGGCTCATGTAGACACGCCCTTATTTTAACTATACTGCTTCAGGCAATCCTTTCACTGCTCTCCCACAATGCATTACCTCTTAGTTAGACAGGGCTGACAGTTTACCTGTGTTCCTTTCATGATTCTGGGTTAATTTTGATCAGATGTCACCTTCCTGTTTAAATGCTGGACACAACCAGATGCACTGCTCCATGATTCCAGATTGTGTCAAAGTTCCCACACATGGAGTCCATTATTGAAGCCATCTCCCATGCTTCTGCATGGACCTATGCGGAGGTCCTGTACTTCCTTTCCTTGTAGGTAGGAGAGCACGTCCTGTCCCATCTTAACAGGAGTCATCATAATGCAAAGATCTACAGGTTTCTAGCATAACAAAGTGCAGGAGCAGAGTGACTTATGGAGCAGTACAGTGCTGTGCCAAAGCCAAAGAGCTCCTATGGAATTATAAAAATGCCAAGCACAAAAACAAGCTCTCCCATAATGCTCCTTGCACACGTGCATACTGTGAGGAGCTGGAGACGATTTTTGCTAGGGAGGCCTCTACAGAACCCCTCTTTGCTGTGAAAAGTTTGGAAGGCATCCAGCCCTCCACAGACTCTGTAGTGGAGAATATTCCTCTGGATAACCAAGATCTCTTTGATCTACCTAACTCTGAGCCAGAGATCCAGGCAGAGATGGCACTAAAGATGGGACCCAAAACTCAGACAAAAATCTCATTATGTTGTATGAGGCTAATCTCTTTGGATTAAAAGACCCTATACGTGATTAAATCATTTTTCAGTAACCACTGATCATAGAGTCCAGTGTCTGGGTAGTGAAGCAAGGGCTGCCTAAGGAGACTGTATTTTTGACTTCTTGTTAAACAGTGGCTGAGACAGCAGTTTATCTTTGTTACTGGCATGATATATTTAATGATACAATAACCACCAGTTTGGGGGTGAGTCTGCCCTATTTCTCAGCAGTTTGTCCTGAATATGGACCTATTGAGGCACGGTGACAGTTGTACTGGGTGCCAATAAGATACCTTGTTAACGCGAAGTTATCTTGACCTAAAGATGCATATAGAGACAATGAGAGAGAGAGAGAGAGAGAGGGGGGGGGGGGGACTACACACACAATCTCTGATTGATTCAGCCTTCACACACTCCACTAACAGATCATTTCTGAGGCTGTGCTGGATACAGTGCTTCTTCCACTGGTATCTGTCTACATGACGTTTTGCTGTTGCTTCAGTCTTTTACCTGGAATTTCTGGCCCAAACATGTCAAAGATGTTACAGGTCTTTCAATCAAAACTGAAAACATGCTTGTTTTCCCTTTTGCTTTCCATCATTATTTGGCACCACAAATTATATAATCCTACCACTGTATATGTCTTGTAAAGAACCTTGAAATGTCTTGGTGAGATAAGGTACTGTGTTTCGTAAATTTAAATTGTTGTTTCATCCCCCTTCATCAAGAATGACTCCAGAGCAAATAGTTTTTTTTTAAAAAAAAGTTTGCTTTACAGTCAATTGTATAATATGTTTGGGTATTATATGCATTAATACTATGGGTCTCATCTTCCACCCCATAGTTTGTAGCAATTTGCACCTGTGCATAGGGGATATAGAAGGGTGACGGTCTGTTTCAGTAAATGTTTATGCCACTGTGCGCTCCCTCAGCACAAGTACAAATTACTACATTAGCGACAATGCAATGGAGAATCAGACTTAAGGGCATGATTAGTATTCCACTGATAAATAAGTTAGACATAATGGATTACATTTTTTGGGGTGTGTGTGTGTGTGTGTAGTGGTATGGAAACAAAGGAGAAACAGGATGAATAGCCTAGAGAGAAAACAATATTCAGAAATAGAAGCAGGAGAGTTTCTTGAAGGAATTTTTTCCTTGATCCTGCTGAGGTATTTTAAACCTAAAGTTAAATACCATTGGGCTTCAAAGAGCATTACAGACATTAACATTTTTAAAAAATATGATTAACTGTAGTTTCATGGCCCTGGGCATGTGGCTAACGTATGGCACAATGAGTCAAATTCATCCCTAACATCACTCCCTTATGGATGTATTTAGCCTAATTTCTCTGAAATTCTGGTTGTTTAGTCAATAATGAAATAAATAATAAATACAAACAAAATAATAATTAATAACCCAGCTTTCCATAGCAGGAAAAGTTTAATGGTTGTGGAAGTGCTAGCAACATTTCAATAAATGTTTACATTGAAACACAAAGAGTGGAAAAATCTTTAAAAGATTACAAACAGCACCACTGAAGGCAGTGCTGATTCAAGGATATTTGTGGTAGGCTTGGAAATATTATAGTTTTATCAGTACGTGTTGATTTCACTATGCAGACAAAGACAAAAAAAAAATTACCACTGATGATAATAAAAATTTACACATAGACAAATTAAGAAAAATGCTGCTTGAGAATTTATTAGACTTTGATGTAAAGGTATTTACTTAGTAGATTATGGCATCTGGCATTGACAATTTATATTTTAATTTTTATAACACTTAAACTTTTTGAATCTCAACATCAATTATTGTCCTACCTACCTCTCCCCATGTTTGATCTCACATAATTTTTTTAAAAAATTCATAGTTACAGGGCATGCTTTAAAATATACCGTTATATTATCCATCCAAAAATATAATGCAATCAAAATTTAATTCTGTCAATTAGGGACCCTGTGGAGATTTTTTATTAAAGTTCCTTCCTATGTAATAATTTGTCCTCCTCTTCTCTAGACTCATAATAGATACCTACTTCTTACACGGTGCTTTTCAGCTGCAGATCTCAGAGCACTTTACATAAAAGGGAAACTGGTGCACAGAGGTCCAGTGACTTTCCCAGTGTCACATAGCTGGCAAGTGGCAGAGCTGGCAATAGATCTTAAGCTTCCTGAGTCACAACACAGCACTCAATCAAACAGGCTTCACAGTACATTCTACTTCTTTAAAATGAAGAGCTGGTGGCAGGGATCTAATGAAGAGGCCTTAAAAAAGGCAGCAGCACCAGAAAGCATCAGGAATAATTAAGCGGCAAGGAAGTGATGGGGATTCAGGGCATATATCCGTACAAGGGGGGACTGTACACCAACAGGGGAGGGCCAACAGTAATAGGGCCGAGGGATGCACCCTGACCAGGACCATTGGAACTGCCAAGATTGAGGTAAATTACAGCCGAGATTAAGACTCAAATGCACCAGGTGTTGATAATTTTGGATTCTGAAATCCTAATTCATGCTGTATGAGAATAAGGTAGATTTAATTACTTGATTAAACCTCAGTCTTGTTTTCTGGTACTCAGACATATTTCCCGACATCTCAAGGCTTAATATCAATTTACATTCTATTAATCACAGCACTGGCTATTGCTACCATGAGAAATATACTCTATACTGATTGGAAAAGCTACATTCAGGACCACGGGCACCAGAACTTTTGTAGAAGTGGGGGAGAGGGCAATGCCAACAGTCCTCCTCCCTCTGTTACTGGCTGCTACCACTTTTAAAAGTGGGAGGTCATGGCCTCCTGCTCCCCCCATTCCAGTGCCTGTGTTGTGCACTCTTCCTTTCTCTTGGCGCTTCCCCTAAATGAATTTACATGTGACACCAGTGTTATACTGTGTCCTTACCTCAGGACAGTCATGGTAAATCTCCAGCAGGGCTATGGTGTGTAGATTAGCAATATTTCAAATGAGTAAGCTCGCTTTTTAAGGAAAAACGGGGTGGGGCATGGGGAAGGGGGCTAGGCTGACTTGTAGAAGGGAAAATAGTGTACTCTATTCAGATTTTTTTAAGAAATCATCCTATGATATTCTATAAGAGGGATATAGTTTTATTCTAAGTATCGTAACACTCCATGTAGCGCTGGTAAAACATTTTCAAACCAGAATGCTTTTCTGTTAGAAAATCTCAATCCATTCAAAGTATATTTGTACACAAAATACACAGGCATGTATTGCTTTTGACAAGTCTTTATTGATTAACATCTAGGATGGCATCATCATCATCATTACACATCTCACTGCCTAAATAGGTAAACTGAGCTCTTCTAGAGTTTCTTTGTCCACTCTAATGGTTGCATTGGAGACACCGTTCCCTTGGTGACAGACAAACCAAATTGTTCTGTTGTAGCTGCAAAAGGCTGTCTTTTATCCATTAAGCAATATATTGTAGTAGTCAGGACAATGTCATCAGCTAGGTCAGCCAATTGTGCTTGATCATTTGTCCATAAAATTCCCCAGTCATCTTCTGCAGTTACTTTCCTCAGTAGATAATCAATGACAACTGAAAACATCAGTGAGAACATCATACACCTTTGTTTTACTCCACGTGTCACTAAAAACCATTGGCTGATGTTGTCACCATCTCTGATTGCACATTCAACATTATCATGTAGATCTTTGGTTATCCTAGTTATTTTTGTTGGTACTCCATGTATGCCATAATTTTCCAAAGACTGTCTTTGTGTACATTGTCAAAAGCCTTCTGGAAATCTATAGCATATATCACAGTAGGTCCTTGCAACTCCACACCTTCTTTAGTAACATGTCTGAGAACAACATTATTGTTTGCACATTTTTTCAATGTTCTTAAACCTGCTTGTTCCTAACAATGTTGAAATTGTTTCTTGATCCATTCCAGGATGATATTGCACATGATTTTCCCAAACACTGGGAGTAAAACAATTCATTTCCAGTTACATTTTGATACTATTGTAATATAAATAATTAATGCTTGCAAATTCCAAGATTTTGAAGTTTTTGCATGTATAATTTTGTTTGAAAATTCGTAATTATGTCATCAGTATGCACTGTTTGCCATTCTGCACTTATTCTTCTACTACTTAAAAAGTTTCAAGCCTGCTGTACACTGAAAACTTAGGTCAATATAGCAGCTGCACTCAGGGGAGTGAAAATCCATAGCACTGAGTGCCATGGCCATCTTGACCTGACCCCTGGAGGACATGTGGATAGTTCAAATGAAGAATTCTTCCATCCACCAGCTACCATCACTAAGGGAGGTGAGGTTCTTACAGCAACAGAAAAAAACCCTTCCATAACTGTAGGCTGTGTCTACACTATGTGGCATAACCAAAGCACCTTCATTATGCCTCTAGATTCACTGTAGTGTAGACATGGACTTGGTCATCCAGCCACTGAAAAGAAACTACCATTAAACTTTGCTATTCAGCCTGATATTACTCATAATGAAATGCAAATAGTTAGTTAATAGTTCATGAACAATCCATAAGCAGAAAGTTCTTAGTCAAAGTATTTGACAAATATTTATGAACAAAAATACATTTTAAGAAAACTAGTAGTGATTTGTGAAGTATCTGGTACTAGAAATCTGTAACTACACCTGTAACTAGAAATTCAGCTGACTTCACATATGAATGCATTAACAATCTAAAAGGGGCCATGGCAAGAAAGAGATCCCTGTACTTTATAGTTAGAGGCAGGCTTCTGAGACTGATTCAAAGCCAACTTTGAATCAGGTCCTTAGTTGTAACTTCATTTATAGTACTAGCAAACCAGCTGGTCATTCAAAACAAACCACCTCATTTGTGCCTTCCAGTCTTCTAGCTAGCTTAGTCATTCTCTTTCAAGAGTAAACTGTTGTCAGTAAATGCGTAACAGGAAAACCTCTACAAATGAACATCATATCAGTCAAAAAAAGATTGGTAATTACTCATGTTTTGCATTGCAGCCCAATACTTTTTAATTTAATTAGCAAATAATTTGTGCACTTTGCATGGATAACAATGGACAAAAAAGACAAAATAAATGCTAAAAATAAAAACTCATTTGTGTCAATTATAGAGCACTTAAATACATTTCAATTAAGAAAAATTAGGAACACATTTTTCAGGCACATAAGATATGACAAGTTAAACAATAGAAGTGCATTAGAACTGAGTTATATTAAAGCACACAATGCACTCTGGCTAAATTTTTAGCTTACTTCTCCACCTCCTTCCCATTTCATCACTGCATGTTATATCATTAAAGGAGTTATATAATCTCATTTGCCCATGAGGCTTATATAGTATCTCATTAAAAACACGTATGCTTCCAAAGTCTCTATTTGCATAGCATTACATTTACACTAAGGACATTTAAGTAGCAGAAGTTGGATGACATGTTTTCCCAAAGAGGCTTTTATGAAATAACTCATTCACATTTATTTACATTCATTTTCTTCAAGCTATTCCCTTTCCTTTGCGATGTGGAAAATGCAGGCAGTAGTTCAAAAGAATCTGGATATCAAGGATACTGTGTGGACTGATGATAATCTATGTGCACTTAACAAGCCCTTGTAATGTTCTTCTCTGAGTACAGAGATCTCACTAGAATGTTTAGTTATTTCCTTTTGATACCAGCTCCAGTTTATTTCACATGGATTCTTGAAAGCAGATACCTTTTGATGTCTTTTTACCCTGCTGATTCAAAAAGTGGTTTTGCCAATGGCATAACTATGTGACTTTCCAAAAAGACAGTTTGAAACAAGTCTTCTAGAAGCTCTCTAACTTCCAGTCTTTTTTGCTGTTTGTGGTATCTAGTTCTATCTCAACACAAGAATTAGTATGATAGTGCAGGAAGAGCATGGCCAACTGACTGAATCTAATTTGAAAACTGAAATATATAGATCTTATCCACATTTTCAAATGAACTTTTATGTTTTCACTGACTATAGATCTTTTTAAAAAGTTTAGACAGAAACCATGCATTTTTTTTTCTCTCTGCAGACTCTACTCAAGCTTGATTTACCAGTTTGTGTTTATAGCGGCCATCTACTTTAACACTTATTGAGATCCAAACTGTCTAAAATAATAAAAAAATATGAAGACCAGTTTCTTATTTCCAGAATCAAAATAAATCTTAGAGCAAAGAAAGGTAATGTTGTGCTAGTGATATTTTCGACTGAGAGGATTTTGTAAAAAAATATTCCCCCTTTCCCCATTAAGAACAGCATCCTGAAGGAATACTTTATAAGGTCGCAGTAGAACTTTGTATTTTATGTAATTTAAAACTGTGTTAAATTGTGCAACAGGATCTATTTGAAAAAAAAAATCCTTATTTAATTCAATTTTGTTACATTGGCTCTGTAGAAATTGATATCTCTCCAGAACTTCATCTACTGTCATTGACTCCAGTATCTAATTTCTTAGAGTCAATTTCAGGATCTGACATCTGTGAATGATGGCAACACAGTGTGATGAAAATTTAGATTGTAAAGTGATCTTATCTGCATTGTATGAACTGGCTAAGTTTAAAGTCATAAAACCAAATTTTAACATATTCCTTTAATATCAGTTAAAAAGAAAGCTTGGAAAGACAGATTTTTTGTAAAGGGGAAATTATTAAACTAAATGCACCCCCACCCCTTCACTGAGAAGCAAGGGAGTGTCCAAACATGGCCATCTGCAACACAGTTATCATAGATATTTCTTGTTCTGTATATAGAGAAAAATTGACAGAGGGTGACTTATTAATTGCACCTCATTTCTCCCTACCAACAACCCAGTGCCCATTGCAGATTAAGATTTTTTTCTCCTGAACATTAATTTGCTATTATGTTTTGTGAATCTGTGTTCCATAACCAGGTTTGGCAGTCAAAGAATCAGGTTGTACATTGTTGAAAGATTTACTAAAAATTAGAGATTGGCCTCAACAAGAAGAACATGATCCAAATACTCAGCTCCTGGGTGTGTTCAAAAATCTAACCCACATATTGTAAAGACTCCAGTCTTTAAAATGAATAGAATAAAAAAGAGATTGGAGGTTCATCTAGCAGGCTGTATTTTGGGAAAACCATGATAACCATTTAAAATCCTTGCATTTCCAGCTTGTTCCATCAGTTTCTTTATCAATGTCTTCACCAATTGTATTTGGGAATGAAGTTAGATTAAGTGATTTATAGTTTCCTGGCTGAAACTTATTCTCCTTTCAGTACATTGCTATCACTCTTGATCCTAGTGACAAATTGCCTACATATGCTATCTTTGTTACTGGATCCTCAGAGAGCTTCCTTGAAGTGTAGCTGTAGTCTGAAAAGTGACTGTAAAAATAGCATGGTGATAAACCACATTTGTTGTTTTTTCAATGACTTCCATTTCAAATGTATTCAATTTTCAAACTAAAAGAAATTGTTTTCCTACTGCCAGACCTACAGATTCACTCTGGGATCTGAAAGTCAAGCTGTGCTTTTTCTGCTCCCACTCATCAGCAGTAAAAGATTCTCTAGGCCAAATAGTACCTTGTTACACCTGTGCAACATCACTGACTTCAAACTGTGCCCTCAATTATATCTGTGCATTCATATTGTCTTCGGTAGTGTTGCAGAGATTAGAAGAACATTTGAAGACAAAGGAGTTACAATGTGATTCTCCAACTGGAAATTAATTCAAAATGTTGCAGGTGGTGCTTGAACCAGAAAATAAAGAGTTTCAGTCCCCCAGAGCTTTGATTCTTCAAACAGACAAGAGTAACAAGAAATAAAAGCTTCCTTCTTCCCCTCCCCCACTAAAGGAAGCAAATGTGGTTCTAAATACACACAGGAAGCAGATGTACTGCATGAAAAGGTATGATTTCTGTATAGATATTTTTGTAGACAGTATTTTGGAGCACACTTTGTCAATTCCAGTGATTCATTGGGAAAAAAGGTTTCTTAGTTATGTAAGACCAAATCATTACTTTATCATCTTTGTTCACTAGCTATGTGTATTTTCCAAAGATATTAATCCTAAAATTGTACCCTACTAAATATATCTTTGAAACGTTATATAGCAATTCAGCCATTTCTTCACATCAGTCTCTACACTTCCAAGGCTCATTCATTCAGCTACTATTTTTCTTTTAATATAACTAAAAAATATTTGTTGTTCTACTGTTTTCCACTACCATGATAACCTCTTACAACTTTGCTCTAGTTATTATTCTCTTAAATGTCCTAAATAACTCACTGAGTCATTATGGCCTTCTTTCTCCCCCTCCCCCTGTGGAACTTATAGAATCTCCATCATTGGAATTTTTAATAGAAGGTTAGACACACACATGTGGAGGGATGCTGTATATAGTACATGGATCGGCAACCTTGGTAAGCACCCTTGGAGGGCCGGGCCGATTTGTTTACCTGCCGCATTCGCAGGTTCGGCCAATCACAGCTCCCACTGGCCACAGTTCACCGTTCTGGTCCAATGGGGGCAGCGGCAAGTGATGGCTAGCCCCCATAGGACCGGAGCAGCAAACCATGGCCAGTGGGAGCCGCGATTGACCGAACCTGTGGACGCGGCAGTTAAACAAACTATCCCGTCCCGTCAAGAGTGCTTACCCCAGGGGACCACGTGCCAAGGTTGCCAATCCCTCATATAATATTTAGTCCTAGTCTGATTGCAGGGGACAGGACTAGAAGACCTCTTGAGGTCCTTCCAGTTCTATGATTATGCCTTCAGTGTTTATGGCTAAGAAACAACTTTTATTTAGTTTTGATTACCAAAATGTATATGGGCAATTAAATGTCCACAACACACATTTGATATATTATAGCCTTATTTTACACAGATCAACAATATCACAATATCTTTTCATTGGCTTTCACTGTTTTAAAAATAAAAAATTAACATATCCAAAGATCTCCTGAGACTGAATTGACCTGTGGCATTTTCATCCCCTTCTTGGAAAGTCTACTGTGTGTTATCTCTAAAGTTGTGAACACACAGTTTGAGGAAGGAAAAAAATCCACATTAAAATTTTAGATACTTTCATTTAAACAAACACCACATTTTGAAATCTGTTCCAGACTAGGAGATTTTTATTGCCATAATGTATGTCTCTGAGATAAGCTCCATGTGACCAATGGTATCTCTTTTAATTCTATATTGCTGTTGTTTAAAATCACTCCTGATTGAGGCCAAACTCTCACTGAAATTAAGACAGTTTAAGTCAGTGGGAGTTTTGTCTACATAATTTATTATTAATTTGTTGTTACTGTTTTTATTTGCTGATGACAGTAATGCAATACATTTTTGGTTGCAGATTTCTAAAACAAGACTCATAACTACACATTTCACAGAATTTGTTTTAAAATAGTTATTTTTCTCTGTAGAAATCTTTGACAAAAACAAAGGGGTTTTCTGTTTGTTTTGTACAAAATTTCATTGGAAAAAGTTGACTTTTTGGGAAAATATATAAAAAAAAATTCAGTCAAAACCCAAAATGTTTTCATTAAAAATGACATTACAGTTTCCCATGAGAGTTGTTGATTGGATGTTTTTTGCTCATCTGTGAGCCAAGATCTCTAGCTGCACTATATCTCCCATGATCAACTGTGGCCAGGGACTCCTAAGAAACACCTTCTCTCTGCATTAAGAAGTGAGAAAGTGATGCATCCTGGGAGATGTAGTCCAACTGATAACAGATAAACTCCATCTTAAGATCCCTGGCTTCCATTTTTATATAAGCAAGAGTCACTCCACCATTAGATGGAAACTCCAAGTTATATAATGTTAGCAGAAAAGCCAAATTAATGGGGAAAATGGTGGTAACAGTATATCATAACATGGAGGACAATAACTGTGGCAGTTAGCAAGAAGGCTAAAAATAAAACTGACCATTTTGAATATGCTGACATGCATCCAAGGAATGGTGGCAGTTAGTATGCATCCAAGAAAGATGTGATAGAAAGATATTAGCCAAAATGTCTAGAAAATTCTGACAAAATGGTATATAAAGGTCAGTCTGTCCATAGACATACAGACAGGCAAGCAGCTGCAGCAGCAGCAGCAGCAACAATAGCAATAGGAGTCCTGTCCTGTCGCTAGAGGAGAAGAAGCTGACACCTGAGAGTAGAGACAGACTGAGACACAGTGGGAGAAGGGACAGGGACAAAGTGTGCAGGAAATATAGTGCAGTATAGTAAATCTGTCAAATAATTATAGTTATAGTATAATACAGTATAGTATTCCTAAACCATTTTCAGTGTTAAGTTATTTGGTTTTTTTAGGATATTTACTTACTGTCTTTTAAAACATTAAAAACAGGCCTAAAGTATATTTTCATTGTTTTTCAATGTGCCTAATGCTCAAATGGGCACTGTATTTGCTCTCCAGATGTAGCTTTGTGAAAACAACATAAGCCTATGCATGGGCAGAAGCGTTGTGCAATATTATCTTCCATTTGACAGAATTTCACCATTTTTTTAAAAATACCTTCATTTTGAAATATGCTGGGGCAACTAGTTGCTCGAAAAAAAAGTAAATGAAAGCCCTGATGCTTTTTATGCTACAGCTGCTGAATCAGGTGTATTTATTAAGAAGGAACACTAGTTTCTTGCTAAAAGCAAAACAATAGATCTTCAAGTGACGTTGATTACCATTTTACATGATTTTGAAACACTTGCCACAGCAAGAGAAGTGAAATGTAATTTAACCCAATTTTACAAAAATAAATTTATAAAAAGTATTTTGCAAACATCACTCTAAATTGGGATCGGCAACCTTTTGGAAGTGGTGTGCCGAGTCTTCATTTATTCACTCTAATTTAAAGTTTCACGTGCCAGTAATACATTTTAACATTTTTAGAAGGTCTCTTTCTATAAGTCTATAATATATAACTAAACTATTGTTGTATGTAAAGTAAATAAGGTTTTTAGAATGTTTAAAAAGTTTCATTTAAAATTAAATTAAAATGCAGAAATCCCCAGACCAGTGGGCAGGACCCAGGCAGTGTGAGTGCCACTGAAAATCAACTCATGCTGCCTTTGGCACACGTGCCATAACTTGCCTACCCATGCCCTAAATAGTGTTGTAGATCTAATTCTGTTTGATTTTCTGCACACATATATTTTCCAGGTAAAAAGAACACAAAACAGTCCAAAACCTAACAATTTATTAAGAGTGATTAACTACCCTCAAGTTGGTATAGTTGGATTGATCACAGGACATCAAACAGACAAAGAGGGTGAGGTAACAATTTTTTATAAATAGACACAAGTTACATAGGTGAAATAGAATTTTGTTTATTTTGTCATCATTTAATACAGCTGATTCTCCTCACACCAGTGGTACCCATTTTAACTCCACTGAAGTCAGCACAATTATTCCAGATTTATTTTGGCATATGTGAGAGAAGAATCAAGCATTTTGTATGTATTTTATAACTCCCTCCCAAGCAATAATTAATCAAATGACTAAAAAAGTTAATGCACTTGACATTATTCTCCTTCTCCCATCTTCTCTCCCCGGACACTTCCCTACCAGTTACACATGCCAGCTGCCTACAGTAAGATCAAAACCTTTGCTTGGCTTGCTATTGCTTAGTACATTAGGTACTATAGCTCCAAACAGCACATGACTTTAACAGCTGCGCCATTGTGATGTTTATGCATCTTTGCATTAACATGACTTGTAAAATACAAAGAATGATTAACTGATATTTCGAAAAGATACACAATGAGGGAAACCAATTAACTCCTTGTCCAAAGAGCCAGGGCATGTAAGTATCACCAAGTAGTATCACCTTAATATGAAATATGTCATTATGCAGAGATTTTAAAATAAGACTTTTTAAAAATTATTATCTGAGACTACATTATCTATCCTGACTCCAGCAACATCTTGTTTTGACTTAATGGATTATAAAGTAGTTTTGTTTTGAATATTTAAAGCAGTAGCATTAAACCCAAATCTTCAAACAATGAGATCCCAAATTTATCCCTGGTATTTGTCATTCCATGGACTTGAGAGTCCCAGAAGTGATGACTTAAGCCCCAAGATCGTTGTCATTTCCTGTTAGAAAGAAAGACTTACAGATTCTGTTTTTATCATCCAATAATCTTTCACTTTGACTCAATATAGAACACCACTTCCAGCCTAGAAAGAAAGCAGATGATTCTCAGTTTTTCCATTCTGATCCTAGAATCTCAGAGTTGGAAGGGACCTCAGGCGATCATCTAGTCCAAACCTCTGCCCAAAGCAGGATCAATCCCATTTTTGCCCCATATCCCAAAATGGTCCTTTCAGGAATTGAACTCACCACAGTGGCTTTAACAAGCCAAAGCTTAAACTACTGAGCTATCCCTTCCCCCTGTCAAAAAGGATGTGCTGTCTCTTCTGATATGTTAACTAAGTAACTCTCCCCATCCCTTTCTTTTTCGTGTGTCTGTGCACAGGCTGTGGGCTCCTTTGTGTTAATTATTTGATCATATTGCCTGCTATCTTTTTTATGTATGCTTCTCTGGCATGATAGTATCACTTGTTCCCCCTGTGCTTTGTTCCCCAAAGTTATACTAATTCTAAGCAACTTGGATTAATTTCCTGTCTATTCCATAAAAGAAGGAAGCAATCCTTTTAAAATATATTTAAGCACTAGAGATGCAGATGTGATTCCCAGTTGGAGAGTTACAAAACTGCATTATCTGGGTAGGCTGCAGAAGTTGAAATGGAGTCTAGAGACTTTCAATCAAATTGTGTATGTATAGTGGGGAGGGAAAAATCATTCAGACACCATTAACAAGACATGAAAATAATCATTATGGTCACAATCCTGCAAAGAGTTCCACACTAATAGATTCTTATCCCTGTGACAATCACTTTGTAAGATTGGGGCCAATTAATATGGTTAAAAATATGCACTGGTAATAAGTACATGTCATTCATAGAATCATAGAGTATCAGGGTTGGAAGGGACCTCAGAAGGTCATCTAATCCAACCCCCTGCTCAAAGCAGGACCAATCCCCCACTAAATCATCCCAGCCAGGTCTTTGTTAAGCCTGACCTTAAAAAATCTCTACGGAAGGAGATTCCACCACCTTGCCAGGTAGCACGTGCCAGTGCCTCATTGAATATCCAACCTAAACCTCCCCCACTGCAACTTGAGACCATTACTCCTTGTTCTGTCATCGGATACCAATGAGAACAGTCCAGATCAGGGGTCTCCAAAATACGGCCCGGGGGCCAGCTCCGGCCCGCAACTTCGATTTGTCCGGCCCCCCAGCTGAGCAGGCACACCGAGTAGGCACATGGAGAAGCTGCCACTCCCGACTCCATCCCTGTGAGCTGCTGCCAGAAGCCCCATGTGGGAAGGGGTGATTGCCCCCACGGCAGTGACTGGAGGAGCAAAGGGGTTGGGGGTCACAGCAGTGGCTGGAGGAGCAAAATGGGGAGGGGATTTTGCATATATTGAATTTTTTCACAGTCGCTTTGGCCCTCGTCTCATAAAGTTTGGAGACCCCTGAACTAGTGTATGCAAAATCTATATCTGAAGAAAACTTGGTACTTTAAAATATAAAATACATACCAACAGGCATGAGTTAAGGGCACAGACTCACATTGTTGCCTAAGAAAATGGTTTGTAATCAGATATGGCAATGAAGTTTAGTCTAAAAAATTTGGGCTCTTCTCACATTGTCTTCTCCAGCACAGTAGGAAGTAACTCGTTGGGTTACAGATTAATATATTTATGTTGGCCATCGTTGAAAAAGTAATCTAACATGGAATTTACAGTTGTATATATTATAGTTACACCAAAATTATCTATTTATATCATGGCATGGTAAATATGTTCACTTTTCAGTGACACTCCCTTTGCTATACCATGTTATCAGGCTGCCACCTCTCAGCAATAAAGAAATAATGATAAGGAATCATGAAGCTTAAAATAATACTGAGGAAAGAGTTAACAGAAATGACTGAATTGCAGTCTAATATCACACAAGCACATTGTAAAGGATAGAGCATGGAGCTAGGAGAATGCCGTATAGACTATAACTCCAAAAGCAACAAAAATTCACTATGGTCTATGTGCATTGATGCCTGTTAAGAGACCTATTTCTGATGCTGAGGTTTTAAGTCTTGCTGTGAGCCAGCCCATTCAAGAGGTCATCAGCTGGAACTCCATTTCCTGCAAGCTTAGATGCCAGCTGGAGAATAAATGAGTCCTGACTGTCTCCTTATTTGATGGTCTTAATGTAACCCCTTCTGACTATGTCATTGTGGACTCTGATTCAAATATTCAAGCTGTTTGAGGAGTTAACCTGGAAGACACTTGGCTTTGACTATTGTCAGGAAGACTTGTTGGCTTTGATTTTTGTTGCCTTTGGAACCTACAATGAGAGATATTATAAATTAAAGTAGATGGGAAAAAGCTGACCAAGGCAACACCTTTTCAGTGACCTCTCTTGTCTGAGGGCTAACACTTCATCAAAATACAAAAGTTCAGATCCCAGTATCATTGCAATTAAGGTACTATGCCCTATCATATCTCATAAAATAGAGGAAACCAAATATAAACAAACTTTAAAATCTGGCTTCTATTTTTTGTGCTGTATGCTTTGTGCTGTATCTTGTACTGCTGAGGATATATTTTATCACAGCTGCAGATTGCTTCTAGACAATGCAGAGAAGTCAGTGATTTTAAAATGGAATGTTATCATACTTGGACAAAAGTATTTATATGGTGACTCTCACATATCTATGCATGATAATTAAGTTGCCATCTTCAATAATGTAGGTACCTATACCTGTACGTCCAAATACCTAGTTTACTAATATTAAAATGTTCTTCAACTCATCAAACTTGTATTACACTCAAATCTTATAGCTTGCTTAACAGGAGGCTTTTTAGCTAGTTATCCAACAAATAGATATGTTCTGTAGTGTCATTTTCTAAAACTGATTTTTAAAGTAATACTGCAATGACAAGTGCAGAATCCTGCACTTAGGACAGAAGAATACCATGCACTGCTACAGACTAGGACCAGGACCGAGTGGTTAGGTAGCAGTTCTGCAGAAAAGGGGTTATAGTGGACAAGAAGCTGGATATGAGTGAACAGTGCACCCTTGTTGCCAAGAAGGCTAATGGTATTCTGGACTGTATAAGTAGAAGATTGCCAGCAGATCGAGGGACGTCATCATTCCCCTCTATTCAGCATTGGTGAGGCCTCATCTGGAGTACTGTGTCCAGTTTTGGGCCCCACACTACAGGAAGTATGTGAAAAAAATTGAAAAAAAAGTCCAGCAGAGGGCAACAAAAATGATTAGGGTGCTGGAACACATGACTTGTGAGAAGAGACTGAGGGAACTGGGATTGTTTAGTCTGCAGAAGAGAAGAATGAGAGGGGATTTGATAACTGCTTTCAGCTACCAGAAGGGGGTTCCAAAAAGATGGATCTAGACCAGGGTTCTCCAAACTTTATGAGACGAGGGCCATATTAGATTTTTGAAGGGGCTTCGCAGGCGGAAGCAACTGTGAAAAAATTCAATATATGCAAATTCCCCCCCCCCCTTTGCTCCTCCGGCCACTGCCGTGGGGGCACTCACCCCTTCCCACAGGGGGCTTATGGCAGCAGCTCCCGGGGGGCGGGTGGGGGGCAGCGGCTTCTCCACATGTCTGCTCAGTGTATCTGTTCAGCTGGAGGGATGGACAAATCAAAGCCATGGGCCAGATCCAGCCGTAGTTTGGAGACCCCTGGTCTAGCTGAATCTTACACCTTCCCATACAACCTTTTTATAACAGGAAGTAACATGACAAAATAGTCATACAACAGTCTTTCCCACATATCTAAGGATAATACACTCCTTTACTTTCACTCATTGATTTGACTGATTGATTTATTTGACATTTAGAGCAGAATTTGTCAGGGTGCTCCAATTGATTTCGTCAGGAGCAGGGAGTTCTGGCCTGTATCTCAGGGTAGAATTAGGAATATAGGTTTTACTGTGATAATAGCTTCTTATTTTTTGGCAGTTTAAAAAGAGCTCTGTGAAAGCTCAAAAGCTTATCTCTTTCACCAACAGAATTTGGTCCAATAAAATATATTACCTCATTCACCTTTCTCCTTTAAAAAAAATCCTGGAACTTCCTGGTTTTGGCTATGTGTCCAGCCATTTCAGAATGGATCTTATCCCTACTTCCTGGAGGGTAGGAAGATGATTTTATTCCAGTTTCTCCTTAGCTCCATCACTTTTGTTGCTAAGTTTTGCCTTATCATTTTCACTTCAGCCAGAAGCATAATTTTTATCAAGGCTCCCAAAAATATTTCTTCATAGATTCAGGGCATGCTGAGTAAGGCAACTGATAAGGACTCATTTCCCCAATCCCCCACCATTCACTCCCAGGAAACCAAGTATGTTACCTCCTTATTGCTGATGTCTGCCAGCCCCTTTAGTAGGAGTTCCAGGGTTACTTCCAAGTCCATGTCCAATGAGATAAAACAGACAAGCTGCTGCTGCCTCTCTGGGCCAAAGAGGATTTCTTTGTTCTGTTTTCCAGTTCGGATGAAAGTCAGCTCCACATCCCTTTCATTCAATCTAAGCTCTGTACAAAACTGTACTGTGGTGTCTGGTAGATAATAAAACAATGAGAATGTATTCATGAGAAAAAACATGTGGCACACATTTTTAATCCCTCTGTGAATAGATTAACCCATATTCCCAATAGTCTGTATAGGTTCATAAATGATTATGAATAGATTTTTTAAAAAGTCTAATTTTTTTCCCATTCTTAGTAATGGTTTGAATTCTTTTCCCCACAAGATTTTACTGATGTTCAAAACAACAACAAAAAATAATAATCCAATCCAATAATGGATGGTCTTCTCTAATGAGAGTTACCAGAGAAAGCAGGTCATGAAGGAAATTTTCTCAGTTTTATTGTGAGTTAAAACCATTGGTAGGAAATGCAAGTAGTCTGCATTTTTATGTTTTAACTGAAAGCAGCAATAACATTGAGTAGCAGGATATAAAGTATGGAATGGGAGAGAAATCAAATTCTTCTGCCAGAAGTCACTATTGTTTACGGAAAGAGTACATCATTTATCTGCTTGTTTCCTCATCTTTAAAATGGGATAAAGAATGTTATAGGATCATATCTGCTGAACAGTGTTGTTGTCAGAATAGATGTTTGCACTGTCAAGTGCTATTTTCTATTAGCAGAGGGAGAACTTTCCCTACTCTCACTCCTCCTGACCTGAGGTAACTATGCCCCTCAGGAGCACTCAATGTAGCCTTTTCTCAATATACCCCACCAGTCAGTGATAGGAGAAGTCCACAAAAGGAGGACAAGGAAGAGTTCTCCCTGCATTGACTCCCTTTCCCCACATGAGAGTAGAAGGAGCAAAATAAAAGCATTTTTTTCTTCCATGGAAAACTAGCTCAGGAAAGAACTGGGAATAAGGGAGAAGAGGTGAAAAAAGATAATATGGTAAGGGAAACAAAGAATCATGGAGAGAAGAATAAATGGGGGAAGAGAAAAAAAAACAGTATAGAAATGGGAGAATAGGGAAGGGAAAGATCAGAGAGAATGTTGAGAATAAATAAGGGGCCAAATTTTCCAGTAGCAAAATCTGAGCAATTTCCATTTACTTCAGTGTCAATTGCTTTTATGCTGTGATTAGAGAATTGAGCCTAGGAATGTGGAAGAAACATTAAATTGAATACATTAAGAATTAGAAAGACAAGTTAGAAAGATGAATAAAGAATGCTCTGTATGTTTCAAGTTTTAAAACATGGGAAAATTGAAGCAAAAGAAAATAGAGGCAAAACTGAGTAGAAGTTACTAAAGAGGGATGGGGGAATTAAGGGAATTGAGCCTAGGAATGTGGAAGAAACATTAAATTGAATACATTAAGAATTAGAAAAACAAGTTAGAAAGATGAATAAAGAATGATGAATTGAAGCAAAAGAAAATAGAGGGGAAATTGAGTAGAAGTTACTAAAGAGAGATGAGGAAGAAGAGAAGACAAGAAGAAAGAAAACTAGATTAATATGTTAAGTTAAAATAACTATTGCCAGACATTGGCATTGCCAGGCTTAGCTACACTTAGCAGTGGTTATGAACTTCCTTTCTGCCACTAAATTATTCTACTGTTTTAGTAGAAAATGCAATAGCATACTGATCTTCTGAACTGGAGAGCCTGAGATTTAATGGAACAGTTGGAAAAAATCAATCAAAATCAAGGTGTAAATTATGGTTATATTTGGTGGATAATGATGAAATTATTCATTTCAACTTTCTCATTTTGTGTTGGCAGTTTTGAAAACTTGTTGGAATTATGATTTCATACTATTTTGGATTTGTTTTTTATATTTCATTATGATGTTTTGATAATATCAATAAGTTTTTTACTTCCATCTTCCATTTCACACACACACACACACACACACACACACACACAAACATTTTAACTTTGCCTCAAACAAGGAGAAAAAATTCCATAATACTGGATTTTCCTGAAGAACAGAAATCCTGTCCCCTATACTCTAATATGTATCAAACTTCCAGAGACTATGTTTACATTATTCACAAAAGGACTGGACCTGGAAAGTGGCATGTCTCAGAAGGATTAGCCAACTTAATTTTGTTATTTTGGAACAACAATATTTTGCCAAACCTGGAATCCTTTGTGAAGAAACCTTCATCATCTTGATCCTCTCTGAAAACTCCATAGGGTGTAATCTCTAGGACAAACCTACTGTGTTCCTCTCTAGATGTGACCAATACTTGGAATTTCCATTCCATGGGAAATTGACACATTTTGGCATTTCTTTCCCCACTTCCAAATATTTGAGAATGTTTTGAATTCAGTTATTCAGGATTTTTAAAAAGAAGGAATTCTGCTGGAAAATAAATTGAACACTTCTATTCTTTTAATAAACTCCACATTTTTTTAAAAAATGAATCTATTACAAAGCCAAAACTTTCATGTTAGCTGCAAATCTTTTCACATAGTTCTGCTGAACTGTATTATTTTATGAAGTATAACTGGTTGAAGATTAAGTCAAATGTTTATTTTTCTTCTCCTTAAACTGTGTCTTATGTTATTTATTTTAACTTTATAACATCTAAGTACAAATCCATCTATTAGAATGCTAGCATTTGAAATATTGAAATGGCATTCAGGATACCTATTCAATTTTGCAGGAACTTGATAGAACTCTGAAGTGAGAACACAATTACAGGGCTAGCTTTGATTATTTAAATTCCTCAATACGTTTGCCAAATGCACTGCCAGTAAGTCACAGGCACGTACCTCTGGAGCAGGTGAAAATTCAGTGGCAGGGTATTGTGATGGCTCTCACTAGGAGTTTCTTGCCAAGTGCATCTGTTAGACTGGTGGTGCATATATGTAATTTTGTGTCATACCTCGTAATGTCTACATTTATATCTACACAAGGAAAGGCTACATTTGCAATTTCTATTCAAGTCTGCTCTTTTATTCTAAGTGCTTTGGTTGGTCACTCATTTAAGCTGAGATAATGTTACAGTTTTTGACAGGGAGAGAAAATTGTCAGAAACAAATAGTTTCAGAGAAGATTATTGAACCTGCAACATTCTGCTGCTAGCCCATGGAGTTGAGCTCCACAGGAGTTGCAAAGAGAGCTGGATGCCTGCTATCAGTTGAAGTGCTCACACAGTGGGGGACAGAGCAATATCAAAACAATAGATTTGTGCTATGCCTTGATTAGTCCATATAAGCTATACCTGGAATCCCCTGCAGGGCAGCGCACTATCTTAAAAGAATCCACTGTATTGTTTGTGCTCCAAATGGTGTGACTTACCATATCTCAGCGACAGCCACCTACTTAATGAAAAACCACCACTACATTTAAACAATCTAAAGCGGCTAAAGAATACTTGAGCTGGAAAAAAACCCCAAAAAACAAAACAAAAGCTATTGATTTATTCAGAGGCTATCCCAAGAGGAAAAAAAGCAGCAAAGTGTACACATCCAACTGGTCAGTGCTGTGACTGGAATATGAATGATGTGTAAAGATTTTATTTACTGATTACTGTGGTTTAATGTGGGTCTCACCAATTTCCAAAAACAAAATAATATACAGTGCCATTCTGAGATTTCAACATTATGTGCCAATGCAGGATCAAAACAAATTTCAAAATATAGAAATTTTCTACAGGATGAAAATTTGGATTTTCATCCAGCTCTAGTTATCAAGTTTAAACTAATTTTAATTGGGGAATACTGTTTCTCCTTGAAACTTCTCAGTTTGAGCCTTGCTTTGGACACATAGCATAGCTCCCATCATTTCAAATAAGAAACACTAGAACAAATCATTGTTCCCCTTAACTGGTCAAAATCTTCATTATCTGTCCATCCTCTCCTAGAATCCATCCAAACCACTTCAGGGGAAAAAAAAAATACCTTCACAGCAACTAAAGATACAGACATCTTTTCTTATTAATCAGACACTGTCTGTGACATGTGTCATCATTAGTCAAGTGTCCCATAACTGAACAGGCATCACATGCTTCATATCCTTCCCTCTTTCCAGTGCATGTTATCAAGGCTGTCAAATACTTTAAGAATGAAATATGATATCTTAATGGAAACTAAAAGCTGTCACTTACAATACAAAATGTATTGACAAAGTAACACACAACCATACAAGCTCTGGGGAGCCCAAAGGGAGTATGGGATTTGATGAGTAAGTCACTTTACTTTTTTAGTAGTACATTCTGCCCAAAATATACAGTGAAACTCTTTTGGGTATAAAATAAGCCGATCCTTCAATGTGATATTAACTCTTGGGATGCCATGTCTGAATTTCTTCCTTTTCCATTAGTTTTATTTTTCCTTGCCACCTTAATCAGCCCTGAGACACTGATCCCCAGCTATAAACATCTGAAGTCTAAGTCCAGACAGTGCTGATTTAGTAAACTGGAAACAGTTGATCAAATACAGTCTACAATAATCCACTTTAATTCTCTTTAATAAACAAATACTCAACTGCTCCCATTCGTTCACTTTTGCTGAGACCACACAGAAGAACAGCCGGAGCGGCAGGGTGGGGGGAGAATAGGTTGGAGGCATGCAAGTACAGGAAAAGTGCCTATATACAGAATCAACTGCATAACCACCATCTACAGCTGCAACTTGCAAACTTCAAGCACAATTCCCACTCTACACTTTTAAGCAACTGCCACACAGACAGAAGGACTTACCTGCCAAATAGTCAGCCGATGGCAACACAGCAGAGAAAAGACAGGCTGTAAGCAACTGGAATGAGTTAGGAGATGAAGGAGATCACCATACTGAAATGGAATGCCAAAAGGTTTTCTGTTTTCCTGTAGATTTCAACCCAATTGAGGTTTCACTGGCCCTTCCTATGTCCCCTCCTCAGAACGAGGGGACCAGTAAGAAAAGGCAATGCAGGAGCTGGCCTAAGAAATCTATAAAAATCTTTAAGAAACATTCTGCTTCCCCCCATTATTTGCAAAGGAGATATATAATCTTTGGTGATTGCTTCCTGCTCTATTTTTGAATGATAATGGGAAATGTGATAGCTGATTTTTTTCATACCATATGTAAGCAGTGTCAGGAATGAGATCTATTCTGACATCTGGTGGTGAATTATGGGAATTGCAGTGAGCGGTGGAAAATAACTTTGGGGCTGATCGATTTGCATAGGCACACCCACCACGCCTAGCCTGAGCTCACAGCAACCCACATGGCCACTTCGGCTGATGTGGGAGCCCCAGTTTCTATGTTATTGGGGCAGGAATGATAAAGTGATGTTACCCTGATCGTGTGAATGAAGGAATATGGACATGTACTTGGCCCTTGTTATGATGGAGGGACTCGCCATCATCTAAGTAGCACTCACTGGTCAAGGGCCACATGCTTCAGAACACTCTGAGATTGAGAAAGGCCATGGGTAGGTCTCTATACCTTCTGGTGAGGGACTTGCTTAAGGGGTCCCTCAGGTCTATTACCCTCCCCCTCCCCCTCCCCCTCCCCCTCCCCCTGTGCTGTGGAATGTTAGAGCTAATTTTGATTCCCTTAGGAGTCTAGGTTCAGCCTGCTAAGCTGAATTCACTTTGGGTCTGTGGGTGTACCTGTGCCAAGGTGCTGACCCCCCCCCACACACACAAAGAGCTGAAATCACTGAGCACTGTGTTAAGTGGGGGCGGGCCTAAAGGCATGTTGGTGGCACCAAGCAATTTGTGCAGCTAGCAGAGCAAAGCAGCGGACTCAGCTGAGCGGTTCCTGGGTGCAGTTTGTGCGACTGGCAGTGGACTCAGCCGAGCGGTTCCTGGGTGCAGTTCATGTGGCTGGCGGAGTGGCTGGCACAGCAGAGCACTCCGTGTGTCAACTAGCGGAGCCGTTTGTGCTGCTGACGGAGTGACTGGCACCGCAGAGCTGTCCGTGTGTCGGCTAGCAGGACGGCTAGCGGAGTGACTGGCGCTGCAGAGCAGTTCAAGTGTCGGCGAGCAGAGCAGAGCGGATTGCGGTGAGGGCTGCAGCAGAACCCCACAGAGAGATGGCACTGTCAGCCTCGGGCCACGTAAGGTGCCCCATGCCCTACCCTCCATTTCCACCCAGGCTGGGAGGTAAGACTCTGCCAATTGACTTTTGAACTCTGCACTGACCCAGAACAGAGACTCTTGGGCTGCTGGACTTTTGGGACTATTGAGTGACTTTTTGGGGTTGTGGAACTCAAGAGCCAAAGGGAAGGCCACGGCCTATTTGCTGGGAGGGGGGCTTCTGGTTCATGGTTTGGTTTACTAACCTTGTTTGTGGTGTTTCCCCAATATAATGCCACAGGCTTTTGGTACACTCAGACTCTGTGCTTGTGAGAGGGGAAGTATTGTCTCTTACAGACGCCCAGAGGGGTGGTATATGGTTGTCCCAGGTCACTGGGTGGGGGCTCTAGCCGGTTTTTGTATTGTGCTATTGGAATGGAACCCCTGGATACTGAACCCGGCCCTTGTTGCTGCCAACTCTGATGGGCAGAAGGGTTACATTTTTGGGGGCTCGTCCGAGATGTCTGGGTCAGTACACCTCGCAAGCACCTGTTGAGTGATCCACTACATTAGGAAACATTTGTGTTTATATGTTGAGGAAATTACTGTTTGTGTAATGACTAATATGTCAGGTTTGTTGGGCCCTGGCCATGCAGCTTCTAGCTCAGGGGCCGCAGCCTTGGCCGATGGCTGGGCAAAAGCACTAGGGCAAACACTGGGGAGGATCATACTGCCCTATGCTATGCCAAACTCTGGTCCTAAGTTAAGGTTATTTGCTGGGGAAGAGGAGTTTGAACCCTGGTTAGAGCATACCACTGAAATGCTGCAAGAATGGGATGTACCAGATGCAGAAAAGTGAAGATGTCTAATAGAGAGTCTTGGGGGCCCAGCATTAGATGTGATTCGCACTTTGAAGCTCATTGATCCTCGGGTCAGTGTGAAGGACTGCCTAGAGGCCCTTGCTCACACTTTTGGGAGCATAGAGAGCCCTGAAGACAGCTATTGCAAG
This sequence comes from Dermatemys mawii, assembly GCA_007922305.1. Taxonomy (NCBI): domain Eukaryota; kingdom Metazoa; phylum Chordata; order Testudines; family Dermatemydidae; genus Dermatemys; species Dermatemys mawii. The sequence goes on along the minus strand of ML677348.1, from coordinate 46,563,586 downwards.
TTTCTTAATTCCCGACAGCAAAGAGGTGAGAAGCCTCAGCCTATATACAGAGGCTGGAGAGACTACTTCAGAGAGCTGTCATAAGGGGAGCAGTAACTGCTGAGCAGATGGATCAGACCAGACTGGCTCAAATCGTGAGAGGAACCCAGTATCAGAATCCAATCCTACTTCATCTCCGGTTAAAAGAACGACAGGAACATCCCCCAAGTTACTCCCAGCTGATAAAAGAGGTCAGAGAGGAAAGACATACAAAATGAAACATTAAGAAAAAATTGTAAACAAAATGAGAATGGTATTAAAGACATCAATCTTATTATGTTACCTGGCCATTCAGAATGGTCATCAAAATTCTTAGCAAAGAAAGTGAAAAAAGCCAGAAAGACAAAGCTTAGTGAACTTTGAACTGCATGTTTTCCATATGCTGAATGATTTATACAGCTAGCAATCACCATCTTGCAATGATCTCTAATCATACGGATTTGGCTTTAGTTGAAGTGACTTGGCAATCTAAATTACTGTTTATGCATCTTGGGAATGACTAAACAAACAGTTGTGCTTCAGTGCATTTTTTTTCCCTCACAGTTTATCATTTCCACCGCAGTTTATCATCATTCAGGAAGGAAAACTGGACAAATACTGTGTTACATTTTTACACACAGATGCTTCAATAGGTAATACAGAAATAAGGAAAAGGGATCTGAGGCAGAAGGGGCCTCATCAAGAGCCCTTTCAAGGCAACTCATGTCATCAAAGGGCTTTGAACTAGACGTAATAATCCTTACATTTTAGTAAGGAAATATATTAAAATGCAAATGTGTATAATTCGTTTGCTGTTTAACAGATATGGCTCAGACCTGGAACTTCACTGAAAACTATTAAAATTTTGAAAGCAAAGGCTTTGGATTTAAGTGTCAGGATCTGTAAACAGCCAGCCATCAAAAAACAGAAGAGGCCTATTTTAGTTCTTCTTTGGCTACAACTAAAATCCTGTAAGAACACTCATTCCTGTAGGATTGCAGCCCCTTACAGAGTAATCTCACATAAGAAAATGATTTTATGAGATTTTTCCACAATTCAAGATGACAGAGATCGTTCACAACAATATGGTGGAATATTCCTGCATTTTAGAGCTGAAATTTTTTCACAAAGGACTCCTCAGCTACCATCTAATCAAAAACTGAGATTTATCCTTGAATCAACTTTAGATCCTTGGCCACTAGCCTAGTCTCAAATGGTGGGTCGGGACCCTCAAATGGGTTGCAACCCTGTTTTTAATGAGGCCACCAGGACTGGTTTTAGCCCTGCTGGGGTCAGGGGTTGAAACCAAAATCAGAGCCCCACCACCCAAGCCCTCAAACTTCATCTGGCACTCCTTCCCTCCTCTCCCCATTCCAGGCAGCAGAGCTCAGACTTCCTGCGGCAGTGAGACTCAGACGCTAGTCTCCCTGCCCTAGGTCGTGTAGTAATTTTTGTTGTTAGAAGGGAGTCATAGTGCAATGAAGTTTGAGAAAACCTGGCCTAGTCTAAAGCTATTTCCCAGTTCTAGTTTATACAGGTTATAATGACAGAAACATTGAAGTGTTATTTAAATAGTATACTATTCTTTATAATTAAGATGACAATTTCCCTATGTCTTCAGAGCTGAGTGGCCAGAATGATGGCTGCTGATCAAGGGCCCACCTCTGAAGGCAGAAATAAAGGTTGCAATACTATACCAAGATATCCTTACTTCTGCGCTGCTGCTGGCAGTGGTGCTGCTTTTAGAGCTGGACTACCAGTGGCTGCTGGCCAGATGTAAGGGTAGCAGTACCACAACCACCCTTAAAATTAACTTGTGACCCCCCCAACTCCTTTTTGGGTCAGGACCCCTACAATTACAACACTGTGACATTTCAGATTTAAATAACTGAAATAATGAGATGTAAAAATTTTAAGTCTTATGACCGTGAAACTGACCAAAATGGACCATGAATTTGATAGGGTCCTCTGTATAAGGGAAGTAAAAGTAGAACATCTTTTCCACTTTGCAGATTAATTGCAGGAGGACTTTCCACACATAAAGAGGAGGCACTGAAGAAAGCATGAAGATGCTTGTGGGAGAAGCAGACAAGTAAGTGATAAAGTCTGGCATAATGGACAGAGTAGAGAGGATTTGTGATCACGGGGGAACATGATAAAATATAAGACTTGATAAGTTTGAAAGGACCTTAAAGATGAGAAGTGTTTGATGAAGTGTGGATGAGGGAACCAGTGGAAAGATTTAAAGAAAGGGGGTGACAATCATAGGAATGAGTCAGAAATATTTTCTTTATTTAGAGCAGCTGTACAATGTATTTAAAAGCTTATAAAATATGGTTTTCAGCAATGTTTGTCAGTGATTATGAATTATTTGAGAGATAGTCGTGTTAGTTTGGGTTTGCAGAAGTGACAAAGAGTCCTGTGGCACCTTAAAGACTAACAAAAGTATTGAAGCATAAGCTTTCGTGGGCTAGCACCCACTTCCACTGCATTCATCCGACAAAGTGGGTGCTAGCCCACAAAACCTTATGCTTCAATACTTTTGTTAGTCTTTAAGGTGCCACAGGACTCTTTGTTGCTTCTTTGAACTATTTGTTGCTCCATACTTGTTACTCACATGTAACTGCTACTCTTAATGAAACTGGTAAAATGTTCACTAATATTCCATTAACCTTACATAGCTTAATTTTGCAATAATTTGCAAAGCTACTACCATATATGTTATTAAATGGATGTAAATCAGAACAGAGTTTAACTGATAGAGTTTTCAGTAATCTTCATTATTGCTGATTACCAAAACTCTGTGTGTATGTGTCTGTCTGTGTGTGTTTAAATAGTAACTCTGTCCTTGGCACTATCATCCCACCATGGAAATAAACTTACAAACTAACCACTATGTAGTACATTAGGTGCTATGTAAATTACAGTAAGTAGGGTAATCAGTACCTAATGCAGGCTCCTGATCCAGCAATCCTATTAAGCATATACCTTAACTTTATGTGACTAACCCACTAACCTCAACTGGACTACTCATATACTTCATGTTCACAATCAATATTCAAACACTTTTGTGACTTTGGGCCAGATTTTCAAAGGTTTTTAAATGTCTAAAGATGCAGATAGGTCATTAGTGGGATTTCCAAGTGGGAGTTAGCTGTCTTGGTGCTTTTGAAAGTCTCACTAGACAGCTGTGTGCAACTTTAAGAACATAAATACCTTCCAAAATCTGGCCCTGACTCCCTGATTGACTAACACAAACTGATCTGGCGAAAACCAATATCCCATTCCTTTCTGCCTTCTCACTTTATTTTGAAAGTAAACTGTTTCTGAAATGCATTGATAGTTTAACTAACACATACTGTGAGTAAACATAGCTGATATGGTGATTTGTAAAATCACACCAATGACTCCTACACCAAGGACATTGTCTTGTTTGTGACATTACAATTTCTTCTGATGAATTGTGAATCCACGGACGCTGGCTTATGGCATCACTGGGATAATGAACAGACAGAATAAATAAATCAGGGATGATGAACAGACAGAATAATAAGGAGAAAGATTCCACAAAGACCTGACACTGATTGTAAATACATGAATAAGGATATATGTTCAGATAATGAGTAACTGAATCCTGAAAATGTCAGGTCTTGCATCATGCAGCTCTTTCATATGTAAGCATTCATTACATTTATGGAAGTTGTGCCTACACAGGGATTGCAGGATGATCACAAGTGAGGTGGTTGCCCATCAAAAACCAAGCAAGATTTGCAGCAAGGCCTGTTAATTGAACTGATGCAGCTTGCACTGTCCTATCATAGATGACACCTAGGTTCAATTCTTGTGCTAACACTGAGTTGCTACGGAGGTTCTTCACTCATCCCTAGAGGAAGGAGAAACCATTTTCCATCCTTTAATCAATATAATCTGCCAGACCATTTCAAGTATAATGCTAACTGAAAAACAGAACCCTGTCTATTTTTTTTTTTGATAAGAGGTTGCTTCTGTATGGCTCGGGGCCTTGAAAATGGTGTTGAAGGTAGTGGTGGGGCAAGACTTGAAGGGAGGAGGGAAATGAGGGAAAAGGATATCTTTATAACTTCTTCAAGGTAAAGACTGTTTTGTACTATGTATTGATAGAGAGCCTGGCACAATGGGGCTCTGCTTCAAACTGACGCCACTCAGCAGTACCATAATACAAATAAATAAAAAGTGAGCCTATTCTGTTGCCCTGTGGTTCCCCTTTGCCACTACTGTGTCTTAAACAGACTGTTAATGCAGAAGAACTGCCCAACACAGAAAATTCCTAGCATGTGGACTTTCCAGAATGGTGTAGAGCTGCTGTGACCTGCCCTAGCCCACTCCCATCCCATACACACTTACACCATAGAGGAGATGTTTGGTATGTCCAAGGGAGAGGTCATGGATGCACCTTGGCTATTCTTATTGATGTGATGCTCCATAGGACTACTTTAATAGATTCTCAGCCCTGAGGTTTTTCACAAATGTGGCATAAATCTATCCTCCTCATTCTCCCCCCCACCCCTGCTTTTTTTGTTCTTCTGCCAAATGAATCTAAGACAGGGTGGATAACTGGAGAGAAGATGTCTATTTTCCCTTTAATCCTTTGCTCTCAAAAGAGAACAAGCCATTTTCAGTAATGAAGAGTGATCTTCAAAATATCCCTTTAAACAGGGATGGATCTATTCTTGAAATATAGAACTATTAAAATCTGAACATAAGAGTCCAGGTTTTATGTGAAGTCAATGAGTGTTGCTATATTGAGGTAATGGAGCTATGCTGATTTACAATAGCTGAAGATCTTGTCCACTATCATTTTCTTGCAAGTGTGAGTATGAGAGGCAGAGTACGAGGAGTCAAACTCCTATTACTCATATTTCCAGATCGATTATTTTTGAGTTGCGGGAAAACAAAACAAAAAAATCTTTCTGTGGTTGAAACATTGTGCGCCAGTTTTCAGCCTGAGGGAGATCTTCACACCAGCCTTTTAAAAAGGCTTGAAAATGTGTTTATAATAGAAATGGCTGCAGTCTCTAACTACTTTGCTGTTCACCAGAATGCTAAATTAAAAAAAAATCTGCAAATTGGTTCCAGGATTCCTCAGCATCAGTATTTCTGCAGAGGAAAACCACCCAGGCCTGGACCCCGCAAACCACTTAGACAAGTATCTAATTGAAAGCACTGGGACTACTCACTTGTTTAAAGTTAGGAACGTTGCTGAAGAAGGACATAACTTATTTTCACAACTCAAAAGAAAGAGTGAGTCCGCTGTTTAAACCTCAATTCACCATTCTTTTTTAATTGAAAGCAGGCTCCAGGTTGTGGTTAACGTGTCCTTCAAGTCAAATTAAGTTAACTTATTTTTCTTGTATTTAACAAAAAGGCATGCTGAGCCACATTCCGAAGTCCATATTCAATCATCCTTGAACAGAACTTTCCTTGAAGTCAATAGGAATATATTTTCTAATTAATGTGTGAGTAAAAACCTGAGTAAATATGTCAATACATAGGCCTGTTTGTTAGCCTGAAATAGAATTTTGATTTTGATTTTTTTATACTTTTATATCCTTAATAATATTTGTGAACAGAAAACAAAGATGACTATTTAGGGGTGGAGAGAGCACAAAGAGGCTTGGGGGGAGGTATTAGAAACACTACAGAATGAGAGAGAAAAGGTGAACCTGACCAATACATAACCTCACTCTTTACCCCTCCCATGTGGTACAGAAGAGATGGTACCAGACTCACAACCCTCCAAAATGGAACATGACCATAAATTGTAAAGGGTAGGACCAGGGGCAGAACCAGGAGCAAGGACAACAGGTGTAATTATGCCTGCTAAGAAATTATGCTTGCTAAGAGGAGAGGAGCAGGAAAAAGCTCTGTGGCATACAGAGCTATGGATATGCTTGCTTGATTATAACCCCAATAAACATGGCATTGCCTTCACTTTAGACTCTGGTCTTCTGCTTTCTGTCTCGTGACAAGAACCAATGGATGGATGAGGTAAAGCCCTGCTGTAAATCCACTGGCATAAAAATGAGACTACACAAAAGTCAGCCCGAAAATTATCTAGGATACAACCCAAGTTCTAACAGTGAATGATTTTGAACTGGGTGGGGGCTCTAGCATCTTAGTGAGGAACACCCCGTCAAGACTGTTGGTGATTTGAACGGACTCAGCTCTGTTGTCTATGATATGGATGGCACTGAGAAAAAAAAACAGTAGTGAGATGCCTCATTAAAAGCATCCTTCGCAAGTGAAACACCTTGATAAGTAGAAAGATGAAGCTGAAGATTAATGTTTCAGTGTCAGTATCTTGATCTATGGGACTGAAAGATGGCTCCTCTCTGTCAAGATTGAAAATAATTTGGACGTCATTCAAATGAAGCATCTCCAAATGGTTGAACATATCAGATGGTATAAATTCTAGTCAAATGAAAAGATCCATTTCCTAACTAAAACAGATTCTGTTTTCTCAAAGATTGCCCAACACTCCATTGCTCTGAATGCCTACCAGCTTCCTAAGGGCATGTCTACATTATAAACACAGGTCGACTTACAGCCACCACAGTGATCACTGCAGTGTTTCACCTCCATGCTGCCCTTCTTTTGTCAGTGGTGCACATCTTCACCAGGAGCACTTCCACAGACTTAAAAAGGACAGTGTTGGGGTTCTCAGAGTCAGGGCTTTCAGCTCTGCACACAGTCTTGCACTGGTAGCCCATCACCCCACTGAGAGCTCAGTTGTCTCTCCTCCATTTCTCACTCCCCAGCAGGAATGGGGCAGTTGCACTGGGCTTCCCGCTCCTTGTTCCCCACCAGGAACGGAGAGCTGACAGGACACCTGGTATAAATCACTCTGCCAAGAGCCCAGCTGCCTTTCCAGGATCTCAACTCCTCACTCACCATTGTAAAAAACGGTGAGGTAATATCTTTTATGGGCCTACTTCTATTACTGAGAAAGACAAGCTCAGTGTGGCTTGAAGAAAAGTTCTATGTGGCTCAAAAGTTAATCTCTTTCACCAGCGGAGGTTGGTCCAGTGAAAGATATTACCTCATCCACTTTGTCTCTCTGATATACTAGAACCAACGTGGCTACAGCTTCACTTCATACTAACTCGACTTGTGAGAATCATCTTTGACCCAATGAAAGAGGGATGCTAAAGGTCACTGAAAAGACCTAAAACATGACAGCTGGATGGCTTCAAACACTGTCCCTCATATACATCCTGCCCTATAATTCACCAGATTTGGATCAGGACAGAATATCAAGGAGACACATGATGTGTTCAGTGGCCTCTATGTTGTCCAACTGAAAGTATGAGAACTAACCTAATCCATACACTATATTATTTTTATATCAATTACAAGGTTATTATTAGATTGCTTCTTATGAAAAAAGGACCAAAAATCTGAGTAGCTGTGCTTAATTGTGGGTATTTCACAAATATTACATATTTAATAGTGATTCTTTTATATTTCAGCATGGCTCCTCAGCATAGGTCTCAATTTAAATTTCATACTTCAAGGGTTACATCAGATGTTATGTGAAGATTAAACATGTATTTCTTAAAGTAGATTTCAGCTGGTTTAACCTGCAGCTCTCAACATATTTAATCAGTGCCTCTATTTTTTTGTAATGGAAAAGACAATTCTTATGACTGTTGGCTTTATAGAAGAATTCTTTACAAACAAAGTTTTGTGCTTCCATTGCAAAATGATGCAACCATGTTATCTAGTTTCACAATGGAAATGTGGATACATGCTGTAGTATAGTACAGCACACTAAACCTAAAACAGAGTAGTACTAATTTCTCGGGACTAGTATGCTTGAGATGTCTTATGGATTCATTCATGAACTTGACAGGACGTAAAATGTCACTATATTAGGATAACTACATGAGAGAGACTTCATTATTGACTCAAAATTTGCAAAAGTTTTGAAAATAATGGGACATATCCTAAGCTGGTGTAAACTGAGTCTGTGGAACAAGGATGATTTACACCAGCCAAATCTCTGGTCCACTGAAATGAACAGTCAGCAGGGCTTTTAATATAAGACCAATAGACAAAGTATGCAGCATTACGTTAGAGAAAGGGAACATATATTACTGAAGGTGCTGAGCACTTAGTAGGAACTCCAAGTGCTGAGCACCTGTGACAATAAGGCCACTTAGGAGTATGAAAATGAACATATATGCATAACTCTAGACATCTATATTTGGAAAGTCTGGCCAGAATATCTTCTCTAATATCACACACGGCATTAGGAACTCAGGAATTTGGTATCCCAGTGAATACCACCCCACACTAATTTAATTTCTACTGAATCAAGGAGTGTGTTTTGTTTTTTTGGACAAGTAAGATAAAGTTCCAAAAAAAATTTGGTTCAACACTTAAGACTCTGGTTACCAGTCACCAGGTTCATAATTGCAGCAAATCTGGTGCACTTTGTTTTTTTTAAAGAAGTGGGGGGAGGGGGGGCACAAAGATTGTATTTAGCAGGGGTCGGTATAACTTAGCCGTATTTTACACCAGCTTACATCTATTTTTTTTCATTGAAAGATTATACAAGCAATAAGAGTTGCATGCTTAGTATTCTAACTTACGTTTATTACATCACTGTTTTTTCTTTTTTCCTTTTCCACACAAACTGCTTTCAGAGCTGCAGCTTCATCAACTCTCAAGGAATCCCATCTAGGTCATAATTTGTTAGTGATAAGTTAACAGTTTAGGAGTCCCCTGCTGGTTTCTGTGTATTATTGTTCTACATTCTGTCTTTTATGCGCTAATAACTGAAATGCATAAACTAATTTTCTTGGGTTTTGCATAGAAAGTTTGTTATTAATTTCACTGACATGAAATTTTATATTCAGTCTGTTGAATAAATTATTAGGCAAGTATTGTAAACACATGTGTACATCTTCATGAATGTTGGTAGGGAAATATTTTTTTTCAAAGCTATATATAACATTCAGAGTACCTAGGAGAAAAGCTAATTATTATAGTGTAAATGTGTAATTAGCATTTCTCATAATCAATTACATTTTACATAGACAGGCATGTTATTTCAAAACCATCAAGGCACTGATGTAGTTTTAAGAAGTATTTCCAGTGGAGTGTCATGTTCGTTTTAATTCTAAAATATGCCTCCAAACTATCAACTGCAGCCTAACATTCATGGAAGCAGCATATTCACAGTTGAGAGGCAGGAATGCCCATACCTCTCTGCAAGGGTTTGCAATGTGTCAGTGCAAACTATTGATCCAGTAATATCCATTTCATTAGTGCAAGGTAATACTCCCTTTATCCCAGTGCTTCCTCCCTGCTGGGCAGGTTCTTTGATTACTGAATGGTGAGAATGCATAAATTACTGATAATGGAATGGTTGACCTCTGTATGCCTCTCATGGTTCTTTGTATCTATCAGCACTGAAAATTAGCAGAATATGAAATAGGAAACCTTTGTGGATCTATATCTGCCATGACTCCATAGAAATGTCAATGATGACTACACATTCTTCAAAATTAGAGTAGGCAAGAGGATGACCCTATGAACCTCTAGGACCAGCTCTACACTACCACCAAATCGGTGAGTAAAGATTGATCTTTCGGGGATCAATTTATCACGTCACCTCTAAACACAATAAATCAATCCCTGAGCACTCTCCCGTTGACTCTGGAATTCCACCGCAGGAAGAGGTGCAGGCGGAGTCGACGGGGGAGCAGCAGTAGTCGACTCAGTGCTGAGAAGATGCAGAGGTAAGTCAACCTGAATACGTCAACTTTAGTTACGCTATTCACATAGCTGAAGTTGTCGATCCCCTCCCCTCACAGTGTAGACCAGGGCTTAGTTTGCCTTAAGATGTGATAACTTGGTCAAATATTTATAAAGCCAAGGGACCATTATGAAGGGGAGAAGTTGTTCTCTGGCTACTGCAGAGCCAATACAATGACGCTACACTGAGCACATTTCCTGTGCCTGATGTCAGGGGTATGTTATGGGGGTGGACTAGATGAAGAAAAAATTGGAGGGGGCATAGCTAGAGTACCTTACAATCTGTTTTGTTCAAGCATAACACTCCACAGGAGACTGCTACAAGCTTGCACACTTTGGAGTAGCTGTGTGGCTGCTTCAGTTTGTTCCACAGCCTGCCACCAAAACTGAGGAAGGATAAAGGTGATTTCAAACCATCTATCTATTTGTGCACAGTGCCTCTTTCCAGCTGCACCCACTGCAGGAAAAAAGGAGTAGAAAATCTAACTGAGTGAAAATTTAAATATGTGCATAAAACGTAGTCCACGAGAATCAGTTAACAGCATGTTTAATCTAGACAATGTTTAATCTAGTTTCCTTTTCTTCACTCCAAATTCAACATCAACAGTGTTGATGAAACAGCAGGACAACATTTACCACTATTCCTACTGATTTGTCAGCCAGAATGCATTAACTTGAGAATGACTATCTTCCCCTCCCCTCTATTCTTATGAAGTATTATAGTGAAGATTTCTTCCAGTTTGAAAAGCACAAATTTTTCCAGCTATTTTAAGTTATCCAAACCTACTCTGCATGTGTCATTCCTTTTTTGGGAAAGGAAGGAAAAAGAGCAAATTCTGTAAAGAGAACCTTCTTCAGACTTTTCCCAGACTTGCTCCTAGCTCCTTCCCATGCATATTTCTCAGTGAATTTATAGTCTGCACTAATGGTCCCTGCAGGTGGATGTGAGAACAGGATATTTAACCAACAAATCTCTATACAAATGGCTTTTTACACCAATTGGTAAATGAATTTTAAAACTACTGTAGGAATAAACAGGCTGCTCATTTATGGGAATACTTCTATAACAAACGTGTACTGCATATATACACAAGGTTAGTTCTGTCTATCCAAGTTCACACCTTGTGCCATTTGTCATGGTATTTGAGCATTTACATACATAAAGTACTGCAGAAATGGTATAGAGTCCTTCAAAAATGACAGTGAACAGCAGTGCAAGTTTATACCCACAGTCCTGGGGTATTAATCATGAGCTACCAGTGGAATCATACTAGACTCAGCTTTATTTCTGCTTTTGGTCTTTCTTGAGTTCCCTCTAGTTCTTGCTCTGCCTTTTAAATTTATGAGCCTACTCCTACAGTCCATACTCATATGAGTAATTCTAATGATTTAAATAGAACTACTGGTGTCAGTAAAGTCTTCAGGATTAGGGCCTAAGTTTGTGAAAGAATGATATGCAAAACACAGGAGAAGAACAAAGATAAATTGCTATCAGTAAAATTCTCAGTAGTGAACTTCAGCGAACGGTTTTACAAAGTTACATTTCAGGGACATTTGACAGGTTAAATACATCTTAAAATATATTATAGATTTGAAAGTACATGGGAACCTTCAGAATTGATGAATTCCTTAATGTACATATCTAAAGTTTTATATCCCTCAGTAAAATGCACAGAAGCCTGCTTTTTTCAAATATATGGGCCTGATTCTTCACTTACTAGAACCTTATTTAGTCATTTTAACCTATGCAAAGTAGTGAAAATAGATGTAAAATGCTGTCAAATCAGAATGATATTATTTTACTTCTATAATATATGGGTGTATATTATAGATATGTGTGTGTGTGTGTGTGTGTGTGTGTGATAAGATTTTCAACATTTTACCTGTGAACATTATTTTGTAGTCTAGTACATCACTGTGGTGGTTTTATATATAATATAATATAAAATAATAATCATATCATATCATATCATATCATATAATTTTAGCCTCACAATGATGCCTGAATTCTCACTATCTATCTATCTATCTATCTATCTATCTATCTATCTATCTATCTATCACCATAGCAATATAGTAGACTATAAAATAATGTTCACAGATAAAATATTGAAAATCTTATTACTTAAGATACTTAAGCCAAATTTTCAAGAATGTAGTCACAAGATAATATGAAAATGTACTCACAGGCCTTGTCTACACTACACAATTATTTTGGAATTAGCCGCGTTATACTGAATTAAAACTAAATCTATCTGCACAACCAGCCCTGTTATGTTGAAATCAACGACTCTTAAATCCGGTTTCTGTAGTGCAACTCGGCAAGGGGAGTAGCGCTAAATTCGTCATCACTGTTCCAGATTTGAGGTACTGTGGATGCAATTTGATGCTATTGGCCTTCGGGAACTATCCCAGAATACTCCATTGTGACCTCTCTGGACAGCACTTTCAATTCAGAGGCACTAGCCAGATAGTCAGGAAAAGTCCTGGGAACTTTTGAATTTCATTGCCTATTTGGCCAGAGTGGTGAACTCATCAGCACAGGGGATCATGCAGAGCTCATCAGCACAGGTGACTATGCAGTCCCAGAATCACAAAAGAGCTGCATCCAAACAGCAGGTATTGGATGTGATCACAGTACAGAGAGAAGAATCTGAGCAGGCAGAACTCCATTAAAAAAACCAGAATGCTGTTCAAAAAACCAGAATTCTTTAATCCAGAATTCCAATGGGAAGCAGAGACTGCGGGAACTGTGGGATAGCTACCCACAGTGCATCGCTCCAGGAGCTGATGCTAGCTTCAGTACTGTGGATGCACTATGCCGAATTCACATGCTTAGTGGTGACACACAAGATCGAATATATAAAATCACTTCTGAAAAAATGAATAGAATAATTTCGATATACTTTTGTAAAAGCAGGCACTGATTAAAGTTAGTGGCCTAATTTGAAGAGTTGGTCAAAAAAATTCTGTTGAAACAGTTTGATAGAATATAAGTATGGCACTACTGCTAGGTCTCCATTCAGGTGCAACAGACTAGAGAGTTACATCTAGCTTCTTTAACCTTCATGCTGGGCACCATCTACAGCTCAACAACAAGCTGGGTGGGGGAAAATAACCAGGAACAAAACCAAAAACCCAACAACTTTCCAACTAGTTTAACTAATTAGCACATAGATGTAATGAATTTGCATATACAAATGAAGTTAATGTGAAACAAATTTGGATTAAATACTTAGAGCCATTACAGCAGCAAATGGGGTTAAAAGGATAGAACCCAACTCATTTTAGAGCTGGCTTCAAGAAGCACAGACCCCTTTCCTTCCATATGTACTCCTATTGCAGGTGAAGTGGAGAGAGGCTGACTGAGTTCACAATAGCTTGTTAACGTTCTCCTGATGAGTAGAGGAGTTTGTATACTCCATCACAATGAAGTTTTCAACTAAATGATTTAAACCCTGCTCCGCAAGCTAAAATCGTTCATTTTTTTGTCATTTTCATTTCAGTCAAATTTTTCCCCCCACATGGGGGAAAAAAAAACAGGAACAAAATGTGGTGGTTTAGGCAACCCTCCTCTTTAACCAGACTCCCTGTGCTAATGGCTCATCAGTTATTTATACTCAGTGGAATAGCTTTAACAGAAGAGAGTGAGGAAGCCCATAGTTCAATAGCTAACACATCATCGTAAGAGGGAGACTCCAGTTCAGAGCCTGTTTCCCCCCAGCAGGGGCAGGGAATTTAACCTGGGTCTCCCACATGAGTGCTTTATCCAGTGGGCTAAAAATTATAGCTGTTGTTTCTCCTTAACCTCTATTTGATTATTCAGATGCAATTTCTTCTCCCCTTTTAATCTTTCTGAAGTAAAGTGTATCCAGTTTTAATTTATTAATATTGTCATGAATTTCCAATTGAAAAACTTACACAATCCTTTTTATTAGCAGCATGTCATCTGTACTGCATTTATACACGATATCAAATTGATAGACAGTTTAATGCAGATGTAGAGGGGACACTTTGGTATCAAGCCAGAGAATACTTTTTTGCTAACTTAGAACTTTCATTATTTTATTTATTTATTTATTTATTTATTTATTTATTGCCTCCCCAATAATAGTGTGTTACATTATCAGTCATCAAGAAATTCACTTTGGGGTCATTCCACGACACAAAAACGTTACTCAAACCTTGTACTCTGAAGCACGGAATTTGTGCAGAACAAAATTGCTTCCTGTTTTATAGCTGTTATACATGGTACTTTTGTGTACATGACTAGTATGACCAGGTTACACAAATTTGGCACAACCTGTCTTGTGAATCATCTCTCACTTTGTTACCAAAATCTCTAAACTTGCAAGTCAGTTAACAGAACGTAACCACAAAGGACATGAACAACTGAAAAATAATCATTTAAAATACAGTACAGGTTTACAGTGTCTTTCATGGAAACTCTATCCAAAAAAATACTTCACAGAGTTTAAACAACAGAGGAATAGAGACCTTAAGAGATGTGGGAGGGAAAATATACTTGAAATGAGATAAAGGGTTGAGCACAGATATAAGAAGGCTGTTTTATATGATGAATTGCAGATTGAATGCTTTCTCAGCCACTGTTATGACGCTGTGAATGGACGGAGGAGGAAATTTATAGCCAAATAGTCATAGGGGAGTGGTTTGATTATGGCTTTTTTTTATCCAAAGCTATATAAAATACATGAAACAGGACAAGAAGCTCTCTAATATGGAGACTTGGCTGCAACTCCATAATTAGGATTGCATTGTAAAGTGGGCTTAAAATGGAGCATAAACTCCATATTTTCTCTTAGTAAGGAGCCAACTGGCGTGAAATTTTACACAATGTTAGGTTTTATTCCCTTTGAATTTTGTTTGGTTTCTCTTCATATATTTTAAGAGGAAGACTCTGAAACTGGGTTCTGATTGAATTACTTCCTTGGCAACCTTGGTATTCATTGATGACAGATAGGCACTAAAAGAGGGATAAACTGAAGGTTGCCAGGATTAGTCTGTGATGCATAGTAGTTATGCCAATGATAATGCATGTATGTGGATGAAGAACTAGAGGATATGTTATGTTAGATGGCTTAGCTTTTTGCTCCCATGCTTTTGTGAACTATGAGGTATTTTATGTGTGTAGGGATACCATAGATTCACAGCAAAAAAATAGTGTATTAATAGTTTAATGTTTGTAAATGTATCATGTGCACACGGAAACTACATCTATCCTTACACTTGTAGTAGTGTGTAGAGTGCAGACATGCCCAGCTTGCACAGATGTAAATAGCACTATAGACAATGAGGTGTTGCTTGGCAAGTAGAGTAGAGTTCCGTACATGCCTGAAACCTAAGTATATATCGAACATGGCTCTCTACTTGCCCAAACAGTGCTCTCAATGTGAATACTACTATTTTTAGCAGTGTCATACCCTGCTGCCTCCCCACCACCGTGAAAGACTCTGGCATGGGGGAGGCAGTAGTGAAAGGCTCTGGCAGCTCTTTGCTAGTGGAGCCTTTCATTGCAGTGGGGAAGGGCACTGGCAGCTTCCCCTTACCAGAGTATTTTCTTGTTGCAGTGAAAGACTCTAGAAGCAGGCAACAGGGAGCTTCTGGAGCCTTTTTTCTGCTGCCTCCTCACTGCCAGAGCCTTTTACTGTTGTGTGTATATCACAAAATTCTTCAAAACAACGTCAGCAAAATACGGGTACCAGTATGCTACCGCCAAAAACATGGCCAAAGGGAGAGGAAAAAACTTAGCAGTTAAGCAATTTAAAAATATAGTCTCTATTCCACTGCTATGGAATTTTCAGATTGCTGTGGAATACCATGTATTTATTTTTTCTATTCATGCCTTTGGGGTCACATCACTTTACAAATCATTCCATGTGGGAAGAATTTCAGATTTCCACCTCCTCAACAGGATTCTTTTAACTGTCACTATTGACATAGTTATCTGTCTCTTAGTGTTGTGTGTCAATATGTGATAGGGTGCAAAATCCAAACCAAACGAGTTAAATGAGCTCAAGAGTGCTAGTAACCATATTGAATTCATCTTTCTTTCTAAATGGCTGATGCCTGAAATATTTCTGAAACACCTTGGCCTTACCATTGCTTTTCTTTCCTTTATGTATTACCTATCTATGGTGGAGTCTATTATCCCTCTAAGGGTATCTCTATGTTGCAATTAGACACCCACAGTTGCCCTTGCCATCCAATTTGGGCTCATGGTTTAATTGCAGTGTAGACTCTTAGGTGGGACTCTCCTGGGTGGGATAATAGACTCCACCATAGATAGGTAATACAGAAAGGAAAGAAAAGTAATGGTAAGGCCCAAGGTGTTTCAGAATTCATTAATAATTTCAGTCTCCACTAAGCTTGATTTTTTTTCTTGAGTTTTGGTGAAAATACTAGCCACTGAAAAAATCTATCCAGCTCTACAAGTGGAATCTATACTTCATCATGATCTGAAATGTCTCCATGAACTTAACACATAGTAGAATATTATGGTTTCCATTTAAGATGAACCTTAAAGTCTTGTTCACTAGCAGGGAAGCTGCTCGTAATCTGCTGTGTTCACCTCAAGAAAATATACATTTTTTTAGAATGTAAGAAAATTGGCATCCTAGCAGAAAATATGGCACAAAGCAAAACCTTTGCATTTACTTTGCTGAATACATGCAAAGTATTTTCAAAACGTTGTTCACCAGTGTGAAGAACGTAACAGTCTAGAAAATAAAAATATTTCCCAAGTGAAGACCTTTATTAAAATCCACAATGCTGATAGATGAATGAAGCGGCAAGATCTCTGACTAGTAACATTAATGGGGACTGTAAGGTTTGTTTCCTGTAACTATGAAACAAACTCACAGTTCAAGATCAACAATAATAGATAATTTCTCCATATTAAATATCTATCCTATTTCTACCTCCCAAAGTAAATGCTTTATTTCTATTTACTAGTGGAAATATACTATATAACAATCCAAGGGGATTGAGACCCACAATTCAGAAAGAATATACTATAGTATATATTATGAGAGTCAAACTTTTAAAATGTCCTATTTTAACTGTATTGCAAAGACTAACACATCTAAGATGGAATTTGAAAAGATTACAACACTTGCAGGAAGACATTATATAGACAAAATGATTCTAATACTGGAAAGGTATAATGGTATTTTGGGTAAGATGTTTGAAGAGGAATTAGCAGTATACTAGCAACAAAATAGCAAGAAATAATGGAAAATGTTTTTGCATCTTCAATCATTCTTAAAAGAAACATTAACATTCATGTTTTGTCATAGTGATGCTGGGCCAATGTTATCTGCACATAATTATGATAACCAAGACATAAGTTTGTTTCCTAAAAATGTGACTTTACCCTAGGACCAGGTGAAGGTGAAGACCATAGCTAGAACACAAAGGTGCAGTTCTACTATAAAAATATCACTTTTTAAGGAGCTGATTCTAAACTAATGAATTCTATTCAGATTATTGATGGAAGTCAGTGGGGAATTTATTCCTTGACTTTAAATATATGAAGGATCTGGTCTTAACAATGGAGTATCACCTTTGAAGTTTCAAAGCTGCTATTTCAACTTGGAATTCAAAACCTGCATTCTTTCTGGATCTTTCATAACCACCGGCAATAAAGATTTCAATACTGGAATTAAAATATCAAGCTGAATATTCATGATTCAGAAAGCAATGCAGATCATTCACCCGTAACTGAGTTAGTTCTTTGCTGAAAGTAGATGTAAAAAAAGACAAACATGATTTCATTTTCATCAGAACAATAAATAACCAAATACATTTATTTAAAAGTCAGACATTGAGCTGTATCTTCAGGGTAACTTGTTTTAAACCAAAGATAATGGGGTTTTCAATCACCAATCCAGATAATATTTTTTTCAACCATCTCCTTCATCATATTATACATTTTTACTAGGGAATGTACCAATTCCACAGTTTTGACTCCACTGGAGTAAACAGCTGATTCTATCTTCCTCAGTGCAAAGGATGGACCTGGCTCTTGGCTGAACCATTTTACTTCTTGATAGCATTTGGAGTTCCATGGGAAAACCATGAATTCCTTTCCCTTTGGATTGTTGTTATTTATTATAGTGTGTAAGAGAGACCCACGATTCAGAAAGGACTGTTTTCTTATCCAGAAAAGATGAAGGAGATATACTTGCCTAAAATGTTTGGATGGGGCAAGAGCATGTACTTTTTGTGGAGCAAGAGTTATAAAGAGAGCTGGTGAAAGAAACATTTTATCTTCCCATTCCTTTAGCAGGCTGGGACCCAGAGCATAAGGTTCTATAGAGCTGTATTTTCTTACACTGGGTCCAAAGATTTCAGGTAAATTTCAGTTAATTATGTTGGTTTCACTTAATGAATGGGCTTCATACTTCCACTTTAAAGACTTCCATTGATTCCATGTGCAGCTGAAGGGGATCAAAAATGGACCTTCACAAACCCTCAAACAAAAATTATTTGAACTATTATGGAAGGGATCAAATGACTTGGAGCTGAACAGATTCCAGAGTCTCCCTAGGCAATTTATTCCAGTGCTTAACCACTCTGGCAGTTAGGGAGTTTTTCCTAATGCCCCAAAACCTCCCTTGCTGCAATATAAGCCCGTTGCTTCTTATACTATCCTCAGAGGTAAAGAAGAACAATTTTATCCCTCCTTCTTGTAACAATTTTTTATGTACTTGAAAACTGTTATCATGTACCCTCTCAGTCTTCTCTTTTTCAGACTAAACAAACCCTTTTTTTTTTTCAATCTTCCCTCATAGGTCATGTTTTCTCATCTTTAATCATTTTTTTTTTTTTTTTTTGCTTTTCTCTGGACTTTCTCCAGTTTGTCCATGAGTTTCCTGAAACATGGAATCCATAACTGGACACAATATTCCAGTTGAGGCCTAATCAATGCAGAGTAGAGAAGAAGAATTACTTCTCATGTCTTACTTACAACACTCCTGCTAATACATCCCAGAATGATGTTGGCTTTTTTTCCCAACAGTGTTACATTGTTGATTTATGCTTAGCTTGTGGTCCATTATAATCTCCAGATCCCTTTGCACAGTACTTCTTCCTAAGCAGTCATTTCCCGTTCTGTATTTGTGCAACTGATTGTTCCTTCCTAAATGGAGTACTTTGCATTTGTCTTTACTGAATTTCATCCTATTTACTTTAGGCCATTGCAGTGTGTCCAGATCATTTTGAATTTTAATTCTGTCCTCCAAAGCACTTACAACCCTACCAGGTTGGTATCGTATGCAAACTTTATAAGTATACCCTCTATTCCATTATCTAAATAATTTATCATGATATAGAATAGAACTGGACCCAGAACTTAACACACTCATTGTGCCCTTCCAGCAAGACTGTGAACCACTGATAACTAGTCTCTGAGAATGGTTTTCCAAACAGTTTTGCAGCCACCTTATTGTAGCTCCATCTAGGTTGCATTTCCCTAGTTTGTTTATGAGAAGGTCATGTGGGACTGCATCAGATGCTTTACTAAAGTCAAGATATACCCCTGCATCTGACAAAGTGGGTATTCACCCACAAAAGCTTATGCTCCAATATGTCTGTTAGTCTATAAGGTGCCACAGAATTCTTTGTGGCTCTTGAAGATATATCCTGTCTACCGCTTCCCCCCATCTACTACACTTGTTACCCTCTCAAAGAAAGCTATCAAGTTGATTTGACACAATTTGTTGACAAATCCATGCTGACTGTCACTTATCACCTTAGTATCTTCTAGATGTTTACATATTGATTGCTTAATTATTTGCTCCATTACCTTTCTGGGTACAGAAGTTAAGCTGACTGGTCTGTAATTCCCCAGTTGTCCTTATTTCCCTTTTTATAGATGGGCACTATATTTGCCCTTTTCTTGTCTTCTGGAATGTCTCCCGTCTTCCATGACTTTTCAAAGATAATTGCTAATGGCACAGATATCTCCTCAGTCAGCTCCTTGAGTATTCTAGGATGCATTTCACCAGGCCCTGGTGATTTGAAGACATCTAACTTGTCTAAGTAATTTTTGACTTGTTCTTTCTCTATTTTAGACTCTGATCTTACCTCATTTTCAAGGGAATTCACTATGTTAGATGTCCAATTGCCACCAACCTTTTTGGTGAAAACTGAAACAAAGAAGTCATTAAGCACCTCTGCCATTTCTAGTTTTTCTGTTATTATTCCCTCCCCATGCCCATTTAGCAATGGGCCTACTCTGTCCTTGGTCTTCCTCTTGCTTCTAATGTATCTGTAGAATGGGTTGGAATAGTAAGGCCAGAGTGTCCCTCTATAACCTGTGAGTGACCTATTTTCAGGAATTTTATATGTTTGAGAATTAGACTATAATCCATCATGGCTGGCACTTGCAGATCTGTGGAAACCAAGAGGTTCAGGGAAAAGATCACCCCCTCTAGCCAAACTACTAAAAGTGTCCACTGACGTATATTGTAAACAACACTGGGTGATTGATAAGGAATATTTGTTTTGGCACATGTTTTCTGTAATGGATGACTCATAAAAAGATGTGTTTAGCTCATTAAGAACTGTCAGTTTTGACAACCATTAATAATAATTACTGGATTATAAATTCCTTTTTACTTATCAATCATGAAACATAGAAATATCATAAAGTTAATCCATAAATACTGAGGTAAACACAAATGTTAAAACATAGCATAAGGTGAAATAGATCATGGGAAAGTGTATTTCCTTCCAGAAAAGGGGTTTCTTTGTCTCACACCCTATAAAAGACAAAGGGCTTCACACCTAGGTTGGGGAGTGAAAATTGCTATCACCTCATCAGTTACAGAGAGGAGACACAGGGGCCTGCTCTTTTGATTATAATAAAGGTGGTAATGTATCTATTCTTTCTGTATTTTGTACAGTGACGAATTAATCTCTGGTTGATAATCATTGATTAAATCCAGTTGAGCCTGTTATTTGACAATGTCAAATAGTTATTAAATTCAAACATGCAACACCCCATTGGGATTGACACTGAGGTCTGAACTCAGGACCTTCAGTGCAAAAAGCATAAGCCTTTAATGCCTGAGCTAAAGAACTGACTCCTTTAACTTGATACAGCATCAGATTAGTAAGGTTACTATGAGGACTAGCTACTGGGAAGGGACACATATCCACATGTTCCTATTAAAAGAGAGGGCACAGATCAGGCCCTTCTGGATTACAGAGCACCCTAATGGGACCACAGTTGGTTGGGCCATAGCTCTGCTGCCTTATTCATTAGCCAGCAGAGCTGTCAGGGCCCACAGCTGGGAGAATGCTCCACCTACTAATGAGGTCCAGCAGTGGGCATGCTCTCACTCACTGAGATAATAAATCCTAAATGCTGGGTTGTTACCAGTCATGTGGCAAGTAAGACTTATGGACAGACTCATCCTTTTAGAACCGAAGGCTGTCAGAGGAAAGGGCTATTTGAGTTGCTGCAGGGAGAACTCATCCATCTCTGGCATAGATTTATGTCAAGTCTTTGGTTAATGTTCTTGTAAGGAGCCAGTGAAGTGATGATTTCTGTTCAGGAGGTGGAGAAAATGGGAGATTGATAGCACAAAGTATCTTCGTCGTGTTTTGTGATGTGTTTTTTTTGTAAATAATGCATTTAATAAACAGTGACCTTTATCCACAAGATCATGTTGCATGTTTACTTTAGTGCCTGATTCAATTAAATCATTAAAAACGTGTCTGGAAACTTTAGGAATTTGGTGGTAAATGAATATGAACCAAAAAAACCCTGACCAAAGTCCCTTTTTTTCATTTGATTTCTTGACTCAGAATGCTGATTTATTTGTTTTGGTAGAAATGAGATTGAAGGTCAAAATTAAGCAGTTTTGAAGAGTGAGATACAAAAGATTAAGGTTCACACAAAGCTTTTCTGCCTTCTGACTTTAATTTCCAGACAGTAGGAGTCTTTTGAAACTGCCCTGCTGCTTTATTTGAATGTTATCACCCTTCACTGAAACTCTCATTTAAAGTAAATTCATTACCGTATGTGACTTATTTAAATAACAGATGAAAATGAATACCTCTAGGGCATAGAACTGGTTATTCCAAAATGAAAGTAGGGTTTCAGAAACATAGCCAACAATACTCTGCACTAAGTAACATTAAAGATAGTACAAAGTGACTAAGTATTATACAATCATTGTGTAAGTTTCACAAAGATATTGTTAAGTAGATGAATATTATTATACCCAGTTTAACAGATGAGTACTCTGAGGCACAGAAAAAGTTAAGTGAGCTGCTGAGAGTTACAGTCAAAATCAGAGCTAGGGAAAGAACCTAGGATTCCTGATTCATTTTCTCCAGCTTTATTTTACAGAAAGCATTGGGCCTGACTTTCAGCTGATGAGCACATTATGTAGTCTTATATATCTGTGTATAAAACACTGGTACCCATGTAAATGAGTGGAAAATTATATCTTGGTAGCAGATTGCACATACTTTGTGGCATCCCATTTCTTGGACAACACACCAATGACAGAACTGGGCACTTCCAGAACTAAAAGCATGCTGCTATAAATTAAGCTCATGGTTTCTAGGTGGAGTTGTAGAAGATTCACATTCTCTGTTGAATGCACAGGGGGACCAGTAATACATTCTCACCACTGGATTACATTTGCAAAGGGGGAAATTACTATATAAGGCTCAAGATACAAGGTGGGTGAACTAATATCTTTTATTGGATCAACTTCTGTTGGCGAAGGTTCAAGGCAGTGAAGAATCATTCCCATTGTCTTTCAAATCAATATGTATCATTTAATGTAAGGTACCATATAGATGTAATTTGTACCTGAACAAGTAATAAATTGTGAGCTCTCCAGGGCAGAGAGCCTGGGTCTCATTGTTTACTGCAGGGATCGGCAACCTTGGCACGCATCCCTCCAGGGTAAGCACCCTTGATGGGCCTGGCTGGTTTGTTTACCTGCCGCATCCGCAGGTTCAGCCAATCGCGGCTCCCACTGAACGCAGTTCACCATCCCGTTACATTGGGGGCTGCAGGAAGCAGCGGCCAGCACTGCGCCACTTCCGGCAGCCCCCATTGGACTGGGACAGCAAACTGGGGCCAGTGGGAGCTGTGGTCGGTGAACCGGCAAGTAAACAAACCAGCAGGGCCCGCTAAGGGTGCTTACCCGGCAGTCCCGCATGCCAAGGTTGCCGATCCCTGCTCTGGTGGTTTCCACTTTCTTTTCACTAGAATGGAAATGATTCTTTGGGCAGCTTTTGCTACATTTTTGGAAGTGCCAGAAAGGACCCTGTCATAAGTGTAAAGTAGCCTAAAATTAGTGTTTACCTGTAAGGGGTTAAGCTAAAGGTAACCTAAAAGGTGGACAACTAACCAATAAAAAATTCCTCAAAAAACAAAGAATTTTAAGTTTCAGTTTCTCTCTGGGCCTCTCTCTGTTCACCTCGGCTATGGGATAAACACAGCTATGTCTTTCACTGTAACTATAGATTCTATTAAGTACTGTAGTCAGTAAGTTTACCTTCTTTTTATCACTTGAAGGTTTCTCAGTGATAAGTGTTGGCTGGGTGCTTCTTAAAATTGTAAAATTCAGCAAAGATTTCAACAGTGGAAAAAAGTTGCCTTGGGGGAGAGGTTTGGTTTCTAAATCCTTTTGTTAATTATGGTAAATGCTGTTCCATTAATGGTTATAAGGAATTTATTCCTTTCTTTTTTTTTCTTTTATTAAAATCTTTCTTTTAAAAAGCTAACTGCTTGTTTTTCATTGTGTAAAATCCTGGTTTTAAATCGGGCACGTCTCTCAAAATCAGGCGAGGTTTGGGTTTTTTTCTCTCAAGCTTCCCAGGGAAGAAAAAAGTTTGGGGGGTTAGTGAAAAGGGAAAGAAGGGTCCCAAACTACCCTAAACCTAGTTTGGTGGTGGCAGCGTACCAGGTCCAGATACAAAAAAAATTGTGTTCTGGAAAAAAAACATTTTAACCCAAGCTGATAAAATAAGCTTGGGGGGTTATTTTTTTTTTCATGTGGGTCCCCACATCTGTACTCTAAAGTTCAGAGTGGGGAGGCAATCCTGACATGGTTGGCAGTGGTGGGAGGAAATTTTGTGAATTTAAAAAACAGAATTTTGCAGAAAGCAGTTTTTCTCTAAGGTAAGACCTCAGCAAGTACAAAGCAGGTAACAGTGTTAAGTTAAACACCACAGGGAGTCACTCTGGTAAAACTTGTTCTGCAGGTCTTGAAGCTGTGATAGCTCCACACTTTGTCTTTTTTTCAGTTGTCTGAGGGCAGGGAACTGAAGGTTTTTGGGTTTTTTTTTTTTTTTGAGAGGGTTTTCTCCTGCTGGATAGCAGAGAGTAGCCCAGGTTTGCAGTTAAGAGTTAATAGGCTCGTTAAGTGCTAGGCAACCATCCCAGGGGTCCCTGTGGGGTGGGGGGGAACTGGTCAGTTCAGTTTTCTGAGAAACAGTGTAGAGGGTCTTTCTCCCTCTGCTGGTAGGATTAAAACCCTGCTGAGAATTTCCAAGTGATATAAGAAAATTTTGTTTAATTTTCAGTTAGTAAGTTAAACACAAAAAGATTAAAATGACAGGTGATAAGGGCCAAAAGGATTTAGAATTAGCCAAATTCCAAGCTGAGGAGAGACAAAGAGAACATCAAAGGCTGATGGAGAGAGAGGAAGCCACCCAAAGAAGGGCTATGGAAGCCCAGATTGAGAGACAGAAGCATGAACTGGCTGTTCTGGAGCTGCAGAGACAATTTCCTCCAGCTGCTGACTCCACTTCCCCAAAAATCCACAAATGGGAGCGACTGTGACCACAGTATGATGAGTCCAACGACATTGCCAAATATTTCATCACCTTTGACAGACTGTGCACTCTACATAAAATCCCTAAAAATCAAAAGATGACCACACTGATAGCAAAATTAACTGGCTGAACTCTGGACATCTTCAATAAGATGCCTACTGAGGATGCTTCAAACTATGGTAAATTTAAGGATTTGGTTTTAAAACAATTTCAAGTTACACCTGATACTTACAAAGTAAAATTTAAAGCCCTTAAGAGAGGGGCTGGACTAAGTCATCTGGCTTACATAAACCAGATGAAGAATCTGTTAGATAAATGGGTCTAAGGAAGGGGTGTAACTACCTTTGAAAGAGTATGTGATTTAGTTTTACAGGAGCAGTTCCTGACTATGACCAGTGATGATGTAAAACAGTGGTTATGGGATAAGAAAATGGACTCAGCAGAAAGTCTTGCTTCTTATGCGGATCAATATGAGCAGTCCCAGATTGCCAGAGAGGCGGGGAAAATCGAGACACAAGCGGGGGAGGTGGCAAAAAAGAAAAAACCTAATAGCAGTTGGAGTGGGTCCCAGAAGGGGCAACCCGGGACCACATTCTATCAGAGGGGGCAGCCCCAGACCCCACCTACCTCCCAAGAAAAACCCCAAACACCTCACCATTCCACACCACCAGTCCACAGCAACCAACCTCGCCCCAGTGACCAGTCAGCTGGGCGATGTTTTAAATGTCATGAGCTGGGGCATATTAAGGTCAACTGCCCCCAAAACACCGACTGAACGCTGTGCCCTTTGTTAATTATGGTAAATGCTGTTCTATTAATGGTTATAAGGAATTTATTCCTTTCCTTTTTTTTCTTTTATTAAAATCTTTCTTTTAAAAAGCTAACTGCTTGTTTTTCATTGTGTAAAATCCTGGTTTTAAATCGGACACGTCTCTCAAAATCAGGCGAGGTTTGGGTTTTTTTCTCTCAAGCTTCCCAGGGAAGAAAAAAGTTTGGGGGGTTAGTGAAAAGGGAAAGAAGGGTCCCAAACTACCCTAAACCTAGTTTGGTGGTGGCAGCGTACCAGGTCCAGATACAAAAAAAATTGTGTTCTGGAAAAAAAAAACATTTTAACCCAAGCTGATAAAATAAGCTTGGGGGGTTATTTTTTTTCATGTGGGTCCCCACATCTGTACCCTAAAGTTCAGAATGGGGAGGCAATCCTAACAGACCCATGACTCTACTTGTGTATCCGTCTTCCTGATCATGGGGGCCATTGAGGTTTGAAGGACACGAATGATGAGTGACTCCAGCTGACTGCACATTTCTACCTACAGATGTGAAGAAATTAGAATTAAGACCTAATCTTCTGCCTAGACTTTAGTGAAGGGTTGTTCTGCTTTCCCACTTATACACAATTTGAGACCATTGTTTGTTAGATTCTGGTTCGGAACATAAATATACTCCCCTCAGAGGAATATAATTTACAAATTCTTACAAACATTTTAAATTAGATAGTAGCTAATTCAGAACTCCCAGTCTAGTTAATGTTTCAGAAACATATCACTTGCCACCTCCCCAAAAAGAATTCCATACTCTTTCTAGTTACAATATGCAATTAGAATTCCTCCACAATGGAATACAAGTAATCAGTGTCATAATTCATTACACCTTTATGTTGGCTATGCATAAGCAATATTTTTATATATTTAACCAGAGAGGCAGACAATAAGCATTAAGCCAGTGAACTGGAAAATCAGAAGACCTACAGTACTTAGACTATAACATTACTGCCCAGCAGGAATTTTATTAGCAACTTGCTCAAGTGAAAAACACTGCAATGTGACTTACAGTGTCTGTAATGCTACATAGTCAATAGCATTCTATAGCCATCAGAAGAAAAGGTCATCATTTTACATAGTTGCACCCTATTTGAAATTTCTCTCTATAAAAATAAATTAATAGTCTATAAACAGTTTTCCTGAATTCAAAATGGCTCATTCTGAACTAAGTAATTGATTCATAAAAGTCAGGGGCATGCACGTTTAAATGAGTTTAATCAAATGTTTAATCAATAAAAACAAAACTGAAGATAAATCCAACATGGCATGATACAGTAGAGCATTGTCACAGAAGGGACCAAGGCGCAAGTGAGCTGTCATTTGAAATACAGTGTGTAAATTATGCTAATACAAAGTCAAGCAAGGACTTTTAGGAATAACTTCCTTTCTGACGGAATGACTATTGCTTCCTGAGCCCAATGCTTCGCACATGCTTATTCATATTAAAGCTTTATTCAGACTGATTTTTGCCCTCCCCCAGCTTTAAATTTCTCTCTGCTTACATGAAAGTATAATTTCACCCCTTAAGGGTGACACATAAACCATTCTGTACAGAGGAAATAAAGCACAACCAGATATATAAGTATCCTTGGATCCAAATTCCCCCATCTCTATTAGAGTCTTGTAATGATCTCATCCTACTGTTCTTTTCTTTGTGCTGTTGTTAAAGCAATCTTCAAAGTGTTGACAGGTTTTTGTAATTAAAGCTTTTAAATATCAATCAGTGTGTTACCACATAGAGTTGCACACAGCTCCATCTTCCTCCATAACCTTATACTGAAATAAGCCTAAAAGAAGATTTCAAGACAATAGAACAGAAACAGTAGGTTCACTTACCCTCTGCAAAGCAGTATTTAATTATATTTTTTATGAGTTGGCAATCTGAGCTCTTCAACAAGAAATATTTTGTAACAAGACAACATGTTTTTTAAGTAATCATAGACAACTCTTAACTCTTATTCAAAAGCACTGTGATTGATGTGATGTCAGAGATCCGTTAGATATTGCCTGAAAGTTATGTATATTCCTCTTTAACAAAAATGGCTTTAACAGTTTCAAAATCAATTATTTTTCATTCAATCTCCTTAATTAAACTTTGACCAGCTGACGCCTGAGGTTGTGACCAAACATCAGAAATTAGCTTCAGGCTGTTTTATCTTGCACTAGGGAAATTATTCAGCCCAATACAGCCCAAAGGTTGACTAAATGTAAAGTTGTCATAAAGCCATTTTTACATTCCCCCTCCTGAGTTATGCCAGGTGCTCAATTGTTAGCGTTGTGGACCAGGACCAGTATTTATTTCTTGGCTTTTTAAAAACCATATCTACATAATTCCTCTTGTCCAAAACACATACAATATACTTTGACTGTCAACATGAAAAATGAAATGACCAAATTTTATTAAATAACTGCCTACAGCTGTACAGTACTGTAGGTGTCCGGTTCTGACTTTGCACACATTATAGGTATTTTAATAGAATGCTAGTGATACTACTGAGCCCCCAGTAAAGCAATATTCTTTCCAAATGGGGGGAAAAAAAAGAAATATCTCCTTTCTCAGTTCTGATCAGATATTATTTTACTGTTATTTTTATGATGGATAGCACTACACAGAAATATTAAAGCAAAGTTGTTACATGCTTTATATAATGTCTAGGGTAGATATTCTTGAGATTTGAAATGCTGAAATACATTTGTTTGCCTAATAATATTTGTGATAGATTATTACCTCATATTTTCCTTAAAAAATGTTTTAAAACAGAAGTCTAAGAAAACAGAACCCAGTGGGAATAAAGAAGTGATGAACTGCTCACTAGCAATCCACCTTCTTTGCTTGCACAGAATGGTGATGCTAGATAAGCAGGAGTCATCTCTGTGCTTAATGATAGGAAATGCAGGAATGTCAGAAGCTGTAGTGGGTTGAACCTTTATGAAAGTAAAAGTGTTCTTTTCAGTTTGCACTTCATAGTGGATTGGCTCATAATATAGCAGTAAAATATTATAATGGCATATAATGTGACACATGTTCTGCTAAACATCATAATAGAAAGAATTATGACTAGTGTAACTTTTTTTAGACTGGAATATACTAAAACATTTTAATGAAAAGTTAAAATCATCTTCCATGAGTGAAGATGTGTTTTCATTTTTTCCTCCAATTTCAATCACTTTATTGGCATGCAAAGGTATTTACGCATTGCCAGAGTTATTAAATCAAATATCTGTGTATAGATGAGGGTTCATACAGGGAACTAGTTAAATGGCTTTTTTATATATCTGTCCATTTTCTACTGCTGTTGATTTTCTTATTCAGTGGCAGGGTGGCATATACAATGAGGTTATTTCTCCATGCTTTCTCTTTTCTGCCAATGATATACCTAGCTCTTATACGTGGGACTTGATTCACCCCTTGAGTTTCAACAGTGCAAGATGGCAGAAGCCATACTCCAGACTCATGATAGGAAAAGGTCAGTCCTGAGTGAGAGCAGAAAGGACTATACCTCATGCAACTTTCACTCTTCTAAGGACATATAATGCCAGATATTCATATAAGTATTTCTCTTTCATTGTACACTAAGTCTCATCTTCTAACACAGTATGTGCAATTTACACCATCATATATTCTGTGGCTATCTGATAGAATTTAGACATCAAGTAACCTCTTTTTATCATTGTCACAGGCTCTGGGCCGGTCCTGTGTTCCCTCTGCTCCCCCAATAAAAGTCTTTTCACTGTTCTCCAGTGTTCCCAAGTGTCCTTTATTTACAGTGCTTGTTCGTGGTTTCAAAGTGACAAAACAGTGCTCCCCCGAATCCCCAGACAGTTCCCCTACTGTCCTGGTTCCCAGGCTTCCAGGCCGCTGAGGCACCTTACAAGCAGCCAGGAGACAGAGTTACTGCCTCCTTTTCCCTGCCTGGCCTTCCTTAACTGACCATGAGTCAGTGCTTTTGTAGCCTGGTCAGCCTCCTGGCTCAGCTGGGGTCAATCAGCCCCTGCTAGCTCTGTGAGCCTACGCTTCTTAGGGCTTTCTGCTGGGCTCTCCTGCCGGATACCACCAGCTCCTGCTCCTAGGCCTCCTGCCAGGAAGCAGGGTTTAAACTGCAGAGGCAGGGCATTTCAGAGGTTTTTACCCCTGCCCTGCCACAATCATCTATTCCTTTTGATGCCCCCAAGAGCATAATCATGGCAATACACTGTAAGGAAATGTATTCTTAATGCACTGGCAGATAAACAAACTGATTCACTTCAGATGCCAGAAACTTAATTCTAATTGATGTTTCTCCATACAGCTATTTCAACAAATGGTATTGATTTCTCCTAGCCTTCATTGTATCTTTCAAGATCTTCAGTAACGTTTCAGGTTAATAGCTGAGCACTTTAATAGATAGATAATACTGAAGTTTCTGTTTGTATTTTAATAATGTAAATAATAAGATTTCAAGATAGTTTTCATATTTATATTTCATAAGCATTTAACTTTCCAAAATATTCACCCAGTGAGCTTAAATTTTCTCTACTGGTTCTATGCTCATAGATAGTTTTATTTTCATGTGAGCAAGTTCTCTTCAGTTTTAATGTTATGGGAAAGTGGGGGGAAATACAATTTACCTTTGTAAAATATTGATTTGTTTGTAAATCTAACATCATCTTTTTTGAACAGGGCGACAGAAAAAATATTCTAAAGTTTGAAAGTTGTATCTTTTTGGGACATGGTACTAGGTAATTGAAAAATCTGAACACGCACAGCAGAATCTGCTAAGATTTTTTTGCAATTGTATGAAACACTCCCCATCTTAGAGAAAGCATTTCTCGTTCTTTATATCCAACTTGACAGGCACCAGAGGTACTCTGCAACAGTTTTCACAAGGATCATTGTAAATGTCTCATTGGAGAAAAAATTTCCCCCAAAATTGCCTTAACATCAAGGACAAAAGAAAACTGTGCCAAATAAAATAGAGTGGATTCTTGATTTTAGGGTCTGTATTATTATGGATGTCTTATACTATATCCTGCACATTTCAACCATTACAGGTGAACAAAAAAATCACCCATTCCAGCATTAACTTCTGACACACTTAAGATAATTTCTGAATTTGGACTTTCTGTTGGATAACATGTTCAGAATCTCTTCCATTACATATCAAGGATGCTGTTGTATACCAAACTGTATACATTTAAGAGAGATAGCATCATATGTCAGACACAGCAGAAAGGACAAATTCAGTGACAATTAAGAAACAAAATCTTTGGAATTTCCTATCCAAGTTCTGAATTCTACCAGTACCATTGTTTGACAGTTGAGCTCGAAGAAATTGAGAGTACCGTTGAATTCATCTGTTCACGTGGCACTGAATGATTGCTGCTCACTTTTAAAATATACCAAATTAGGCTTATATATGCTTTACAAACATCAGCTAGACTCATTGAGGGAAAGCAAGTTATGGTTATGAGTCTTATGTACAAGAGAAGCTCATATAACAAATACTAAAATTACGCTTGTGCACAAGGCAAATATATATAAAAAAGTAAATAATTGAAATAAGACAAATGGAACTGAGAGTATGAGAAATAGTGAAATTGAGCTACAGATGAAATAAAGGACTACTGGAATAGGTGGAGGGAATAGGTCTAATTCTTAATAAGTCAGTTATGACCAGATCTTGTAGCACCTAGTAAACGCTTACATGTTCTTTTCTTCCTTGACCCATATGTCTTTGACAAAAAAATACAATGGAGATTAAAGAAAATCAAACATAAATAAAGGAAACATTTGTGCAGATTCTTGTAACAGTTTGGGCTGAATTAAAAGAAAATTAACCCAGTGATTTCAAAATGCTTATGGTCTGCTGTCTGAAGTATCAGATTACTGTTTCCAGGCCAAGATTCCATTTACTATGTTATTTATTTAATTTCTACCGAGGGCCAGATTGTGCCTGGACATGGCTAAGCTTTTTTTTTTACCTTTGAGACCACCATACAGGAGCCAGGTGCAATTGCTGTGACTCTATGTTCTTGGAGCACTATGAACATAGAGCACTATGAACATAGTGCTCTATGTTCTTGGAGATTCCACTGAAAGAATCCAACTTTATGCTGTTGTCTGAACTACAAAGGGCCTTTGCTGGTGGAAGGAGGTCAGGAGAGGTGCTGAATCAGGTGTTGCCTTTCTTGGGCTGGCACTGTAGGGCTGTATCTCACAGGTTTTGTCCTCTACCACCCAGAGGAGTGGCTTGTGGCAGATTTTTAGCCACTAAGAGTCCAGGGCCCATGGTCAATCAGTGAATATAGTCCTACAGTTGTACTATTCCTGGGTAAAACTGCATCTGTATCTGGCAGATGAGTCTTACTCATGTTAGGAGACCTACTAGCTACAGGTAGGATTTTTCCTGAAGCTTAGAAAGCCCATTCCAATAGGAGATGGTTCTGCTGGCAGCATTACCCAATTCCATGCCTTTAAAGGCCTAAGACCCTCCTCACTTTCCAGCTGTGGCACATGCTAAGCAGGGAAACAGGCTGTTGTTTCTCTTTTAAGATCCATTTTATGGCCTCGATTGTTCAAAAGGCATTTAATTTGTTCAAGGCATTTGAACCCTGTAATAAATGTACCTGCACCAAAACCAGGAGTTTAAAACTTAAAAGTGGGTGGATTTTTGATTAAGAGAATTTGTGACACAAATGTGCTATGTTTCTTTTCATTGGTTGATGTTCCATCAATTTTATTCCCTCTTCTGAATGTATTATCTAATAGTCATCTAGCACATTCGTTTTAAAATCTTTCAAATACTGGCTCCAGAATGTTCTGGGTGGTTCCAAACAAAGATACATCAGGTTTATTTTATAATGGTAATTGTTTATGATTTGTTATCTTATGGATAACATTCCTCATTTGCTAACTCACCATTATTTTTAT
Source organism: Dermatemys mawii (assembly GCA_007922305.1). Taxonomy (NCBI): domain Eukaryota; kingdom Metazoa; phylum Chordata; order Testudines; family Dermatemydidae; genus Dermatemys; species Dermatemys mawii. The sequence goes on along the minus strand of ML677348.1, from coordinate 46,531,207 downwards.
GAGCTCAGAGAAAGGGTGGAACTTGTCAATTGTGCCTGATCAAAATCCCAGACTGATTTACGAGAGACCAGAGAGAAAAGAATAATTAAGCATAGGGGGTATAATTTCCCCCTAAACAAATTTTTGCACTGGTTTAACTCTGCCGAATGCAGTAGATTTTTATTTACATTTGTGGGATAGAAAAATCAGATGTGGGGTTGCTGTTATTTTTTTTAAATGTTAGAGATGACTATATATTATGATAGTGTTATCTCTGTGTATCCCACAAATGAAAATAGATACATATATTGTAGGCAAAATGAGCCAGAGGGGTGACCAGATTAATTAGGGAGAAATTTGAAGACACCCTAGGTTCCTTGATCTTAGCTAAAATCATTGGTTTTTAATTACATTGAATATCTGAGATATTTTTGGTTTATAAGTCTCTTCCACCTACCAGAATCAAAACTTTTAAAAACAGTTAAGAGGGACAATAGTTAAATACTTTTAGTATTTTATAGTGACTTGTTTTGAAACTCTTTTTTAAGGAATTCCTTACTTATAGAAATGGAATGAAAAGACTGGTATTATGTGTGTGTGTATATATATACATACATATATATATATATATATGCATATGATAGTCTTCCCAATTACATTAGATAGGATAAAAATAAATTGAAAGGGACATAAATCCTCGTGCTCCATGGCATAAATGAAACACTAACTGATGGGAGTTGAGGCAAAAAACCAACCTTCTACTATCATCAGGTAAGTCCATAATCATCCACTATGGGACCCATTGCACCTTCCTCTGAAGTATCAGGCATACTACTGTCAGAGGGCTTGTCTTCACTAGAGCTGGGAGAGATCGATCTTATGGTGATCGTCTCGTCAAGAGGCGATAAATTGATCGCCAGCAGCGTCCCTGTCGACTCCATAACTCCAGCTCGCCAAAAGACGCAAGCTGGAGTCGACAGGGGAGCGCGCCGCCACCCGCCGCTGCCGTGAGGACGGCAGGTAAGTCGGCTGTCGATACGCCGATTTCAGCTATGTTATAAACGTAGCTGAAATTGCGTATCTACAGTCGATCCCCCGCACTAGTGAAGACCAGCCCAGAGACACGATGCTCCAACAGAGGGAGCTATTGCAGAAATTCTCACTAATAGATACTTTTGATTTTTCAAAGTTAAATTGTTAAACCTATTAATTAACCAAAAAGGAAACAAAATCATCTTTCTGCTCGGAGGCCTATGTTGGACTCTTCAGCCCCAAAGAAGAACTTTTCAAAAATGTTGAACCTGTGAAAATGGGAAATTGAAATGTAAACCTAGCTACAGAAGTCACTTCCAAGTGACCTCTGACATATCCTTTCATAATAGATCATAACTAAGTCTGGGATCATCCACTCCCGTGGTAAAAGCTACAAGAGGGAGATTGGGGGATAGTAATCACCATAAGCAAGTCCATTGGGGATAGGATTTCCCTCTATATGGAATTATGAGCTCTGCTCCCAAACCTTGCAGATTCTCAAGGATGTCTGGGAGAGCAGCAGGGCCAGGATTCTCAGCCTGCATGATCTTTCCAATGGATACTTACCAGGACCTAGTGAAGTTGGGTTGTGTCCATCCTGACCATATTCTGCATGCATCCTGAAGGAGAAAGAGTAGAAGGGCAACTGAGACTCCCAATTCCGCACAGAGAATGGGAGGGCTCTGCATATGGAAGACCCCATTGCATGCACAGATCTCTGCGGATGAATTTGTTTGTTTGTTTCCTCCTGGTAGTGCTTTAAAAGAGTCCTATTCTTTGGTTGTTGTGTTTGGTTTAAAATTAGCACATTAGCTCTATTTATAGGGTACCTGCAGTCAGAGAGTCTTTAGCTGTTGTCTTCTTCTACCTGTTTGCAAATATTTAAAAGAGAAATGTGATGGATCTGTTTTTGCTCTCACACTGTTTCATACCAATGTAACTCCCTAACGTTATCCTTGATTTACACCAGGGTGAGTGAAATCAGAACCAAGCTCATTGTCTTTACTGATCTCAAATCAAACAGAATTATTTATGCTAAAATACAGAGAGAATTTCTGATGATGGATCATGATCCCTAAGAGGGAGGAACAATGGAACTAAAGTTTTCCTGAAGCTTCCATGGCAAATGAGAAAATAGCTAATCTTATAGCCTTTCCCAAAGCTGATTGAAGTCAACAATCTTTGGGTCACGCTCATAGCAAAGAAACAGGATGTTGATGTGGTTCTGGGATGTGGTACCTACAGGGCACCTAAGGATGGGGAAAACCTTCAACTATCTTGAAAATATGAATTTGTGACATAAAAAAAGAGGGTATGCCCCAGGAACCTAAGGAGAATACAAGGCCCTGTGAGTAGGTGAAAAACAGAGATAAAATAACTGAGGCTAGCCAAAATGTGAAGCTATACTGAGCATAATCCTGGACATGAAGAGGAATAAAACAGGAAGAGCAGTAAGAATTCAGAAGTAAGTGTCAAATTCCCATTAAAATGCAATTGATGGAAGAAATGAATGGAATCATTCTAAAGGGTTGAAATAGAATGAATTTGGAGAGAATGTTTCACTTGAAGATGCAGGGCTAGAAAGTTAGAAAAATAAGGATTAAACATGTGCTGTTCTAAAATTTTATTTAACAAAGGATAGACTGAGGAGCTAGACTATATGCCAGCACAGGAACTATCCAATAGGTCTCTTTCTGGGCTTTTTGGAGAAAGTGAGTGGTCAGTGGAAAACACTGCAAAATGGACAGAGTCTCAGCTCCCTCCAACATGGTAGCCAATACAGCTGAACTTGATTTGGATATTGTAATTTTCTGCTTCTATGTATCAACCCCAAATTACTAATTTCCCTTCACCCCAGAACAAGAGGCAAGGAATTGTGCCTCAGAGGTGTCTGAATCACACTGTTTCCCAGAAAAAAAGAATGAGGAGTACTTGTGACATCTTAGAGACTAATGCATTTATTTGAAGCATAAGCTTTTGTGGGCTACAGCCCACTTCATCAGATGCATAGAATGGAACATATAGGGCCATGCCAGGGGTTGTGCCTAAAAGTGTAATCTATCTATCCTAAAGGGATTACATGCAGCATAATTTGTTTATTAGCGTGAGCAAGAGCAGCAGAATCTATCCATCAGTAATTAATTTTGACAGACTCAACATTATTATATTGCAAAAGATGATTTATTTCTGTGTGTAAATGTCAGAATTCCATCTTAAGGTTGAGAGTAATGTTTGCAAAACATGATAATATTTTGGCATAGTCTTTGAAGCTGAGTCAAATATTCTGGGAAAGTATTGGCGCCAATTTACAAGAGATTCAATAGACAAAGTTTTGTTTTGTTTGTAAATGCCTGGCTGCCTTATAAAGTCTTGCTTTTGAGGAAAATATCATTTCAACATGAATATCAAGATGAAAAAAAAGAAAAAAATTCTAATTGGCCTTCACTAAAGACATATTCACAATAAGTAAATAAAAGAGAGAAGAACTTATTTAAGCCAAACAAATATTAAATTCAACTTTCCATAATCATCTTAAATGCCACATTCTGGCATATAAAATATATTAAATACAGAAATTTAATTGCATATTACTGCAGTTGCTAAAATGTATTTAATAGTCATTCAGAACAGGGAACAATAAAAATTGATAATAAATCATCGGCTGATTCATATAAGTTCCTCTCTTCTTTATTGTCATGTTATTTCAGGCTAGCAACATTATAATCTTAGAACAAAACTTTTTTTCCCCTTCAGCAATTAATCAGAGCTTAGCCAGAAATAAAACTAAGGCAGTTATACCCACTGAAGCTTTCAAAATCATAAGCTTCTTTCTATGGGCTCGAGTTACTCTGGCTATGACTGGCAAAATGAATATTTTCTCCCTTCATATGAAATTTGTTTTTTTGTATTTAATTCATAACACACTGTATATGCTCCATCAAAAGAAAGATATAACAATTAAAATGTAGTGCAAAGATGCTTTTACTGATTGATCTATTGAAGGAAGCACAGTTTTATAAGTTCTTAAACTACACTGGTGTTTTAAAAATGACTCTATAAAAATGGTACCTTTTTCACCCAATATATATCTTAGATACTTATATGGCCCAAGTGTAATAGTATTCAAATGCATCACACTCTTTTAATATATTTATACGCACAACCTCCATTCTACAGAGAAGGGAACTGAGGCTCGGATAGACTAAACAATTTGCCCAAAGTCACAGAAGAAGTCAATGGTAAGCAGGGTATTGAAACTGTATCTTCTTGTTGCAGGCTAGTGACTAACTATAGGACCATCCAACCTCAGATTGGTCTACATAGTGACACTATGTCAGTGGTGGGCAACCTTTGGCACACAGCCCATCAGGGTAATCAGCTGATGGTCTGCAAGACAGTTTATTTACATTGACCATCCTCAGGCACAGCCACCCACAGATCAGAGTGGCCATGGTTCGCTGTTCCTGGACAATGAGATCTGTGGGAAGTGGCAGCCAGCACATCCCTGCAGCCTGCGCCGCTTCCCGCAGATCCTATTGACGGGAATGGTGAACTTCCATTGACCAGAAACTGGGAGCTGTGGGCGGCCATGCCTGCAGATGGTCTTTGTATACAAATAAGATGAGGAAGATATGTGGCACCTTAGAGACTAACCAGTTTATTTCATCATAAGCTTTTGTGGGCTATAGCCCACTTCATTGGATGCATAGAATGGAACAGAAGTAAAATGTATTTATATACACAGACAGAAAAAAAAAGTTGTACATTACCATACCAATTCTAAGAGGCTATTTAATTTGGATGGGCCATTATCAGCAGAAGGAAAAAAAAAACCTTTTGAAGTGAATCTCTGTAAATTATAATGCAACAAAGCTAATATCTAATTTGAATAATTTCTCCATCTATTCTTCCCAGAGATGTATTCAGGACTCTATTTATGATAATGAAAAAAAAAATCTCACTCTGAAATTTTTTTCAGAACTATGCTACATACTACTGAGCACCATCTATTGGTGACTCTTATAACAAAGGGCACAACTAATAATTAAGGTAACAGCATGAGAAAGGAGTGAAATATGTTCATCAAAATATTAAAAAGTCAATCCAGAATTCTTTGGGATTCAACATATGGCTGAAATCATATGCAACACTTTCTTTTCTGCATTAGCAGTGCATACTCCATATGCTCAGGATGCTCAGCAACAGCCATCTTGACCTGTTTTCTTAGCTTGTGTGAAATTCAGGGAGAAGTTGCCACAAGTGGGAAAGAGCCTGCTCTCAAGCAAAGACATCTGTCTGGAATAGCAGGCATCTGGTCTTCCTCCTCTGGAAACCATTACAAGGATATAGAGTTGCTGGGAAAGCAGAACAAAGTGAATCTTTCAAGAAATATTGTATTCTTGTTTGGTAGTTGTGTGTTTTGTGGTTTGTTTGTTTTTTTACAATAGGATGGTCCTTTTCTAGAAGCTGTGGCAGATAGCAGAGAGTTTGCTCTTTGCTCCTCAGAGCCACAGAGTGTGTGTGTCAGATTTCTGGAAGAAGAGATTGCCTGCATGCTATTGGCTATTGCTGCTCTTCCAGGGTTGGAATATACACGTAAACAAAGCGAGTTATGCTGAGCATATACCCAGACTCCACATCACTGATTTCCCCTTGGAAGCTGACCTGCAAGGCCCTGACATCTGCTACATCTTAGTAATATAGTGACACTCAGCCATTGGACACTGGTGTCAGAATAAGGGGCAACTATGTGTGTATTTCCATAGTAGGTCTACTATCTGCTTTTACATATGATTTTATTACTGGGGTGGGAGGCTGGTTTATTGCATGCTGGTATGTGTAGTTTTGTTACATGTAATCCTGTGGTGCTGGTCAGACTATTTTTATGAACAATTTATTCAATGTATATTTTGCAATTTGCTTATTGTCAGATAATGAGTTTTTTTCATCATCATATTTGTTCAGTGAATACTTTATTAACACAGTGTAAGTGCTATTTGTGAACTGTTCATACAAATACAACTTTGAGTATTTAGTATGGCCACACATAGGCTTACTACAGAACTCTGGACAAGAAATACTAATCTAGATAAAGTAAAATAAAATCAGGATACAGAGAATTCATACCTGCCTCCTCAGAAAAACCTGCTTGGAAACTTCAAGTTTTGGAACTGCTGGGAAAAAAAATATTGACATACTGTCAAATTCTGGTCACTAAAAATGCTGCTGAGACTAAACTAACATTGAAATTCACAAAGCCCGTTATTCAGTGCACTGGAAACATTATCTAGTGGTAGAAGCAGAATGCTAGCAGACTTCCACATTTTGCTTTCATGTTGACTTTCCTTGGAGTATTGCCCAGCAGTGTACCTTCTCCGAGGCTTTTTAGCTCTGTTTACAAATACAGACACTTATAGAGTTTGTTGAAAAGTGGTTTAAAATGCCACATTTTTCAGGTTTTTTTTTTTTTGGAGTGCTACCAAAACCTAAAAAGGTTGAATTTAGTGTTACAGTAATTAAAAGTGTGTAAAACATTCAACTCCAGCATTAAATGCACTTGAATTCAACCCTGACTTGCATTTTAACTACTTCCAGGGATGCCACCTCTGAGGTACAAATAACTGGTACAGCTGAGGTGATTCTAAGCCCCCCAAAATGGACAGATGGCAGTGATTACTCAGAACCTTTACAGATTTCCTAGGACAGCTACCTCCCACTCCATCCACGCACACACAAAAAGATGGCCCTGGGAAAACCTGGACAGGTGGAAACCATACCTGCTTCCCCAAACAAATGTGGATTTTGTTTGTGTCTGCAACCTTTCTGTCAGAGATGCACACAACTTTTTTTTTCTAATATCCACAATCTGTTGAAGGTTCTGTTCACTTATGAACTTCGAGTCTCCATCTGACTGGATGGATTCAATCCATCTGACTGGGAATTCCACTTGACACAAGTCCATAGATATTGAAAGGTTGTTTGTTTGTTTTAATCATGGATCAAAAGACTGTCTTGTCCCTCCCACTTTGGATGCCTTCACATGATTCCCTTCACTTTTCCATGGCTCACCCAAATCCCCTGTGCATGACTCCCGGGTATGTTCTCTGGTCACCTGCCTCAATGTCTATTTTATCTGCATTCCCTTTGTGCTCCCCAGTATCCTTCACTGAGTTCTATGTACCCCTCTGTTGCTTCAAAGTAAATCCCCCACACCCTTTCATGCCTGCTCCTGGCCCCCTGTATGGCCCATTCAAGCCTCCTACAGTCCTCCACATTGCATTCCAGACTCATTTATATGTCCTCCACTTCCACGCACCCATGTGCTCTCATCCCAACTCATTCCATACAGTTATCTATGTTTTTAAGTCTTCAGCACCCCATATCATGCTACATGCTCCACCAGCATCTTCCTTTATCTCACTAGACCCCCCATTCCAAGATCAGGGAGCATGGCATCATTCCACCCCTCCAAGTGATCCTCCAGCACATATCCTTCCCTCCTCTTTATGCCCCCCTACATCTCCACAAACTACATCTTGAACTCTTGTCCTAAAACACTTTTTCCAAGTCTCCTAACTCGCAGTCCCTGCCACCCCCTTTTTCTGGCTCAACACTGTAGAAGCTGCATCAACAAAGCCAGTGTTCAGTAGAAAGTCAGTTTATAAATGTGAATATTTATATATGTTTAAAACAGATATTTAAACTTTGCATATACTATGCATCTTTAAACTCAGTTAATCCTCCCATCTCAACATATTACTACTCATTTGCATGGGCCCACACAGCAAAATATATTGGGAAATTCTAGAAAAAGCCATTTTAGAGATATAAGGCCAATAAAACAACAGTTTCTTTTCCTCAAAACCTATGGGCTTGAGTCTCTTATTTTTTGCCCAACCTAAGGCCCCGTTACACTGCCAGATCAATGTAAAAAGTTCTAAGTGTAAATGAGAATCAGGCTTAATAACTTAGTAATTCCTTTTCTGAATTGACTAATATGAAACTTCCCTGAAAAATGTTCTCCTAGAATGAGATGTGGCATGCAAAATATCAAGAGGACTTCTGAGATGGGGAAGGTATTACATTTTGGACTTATAATGGGAATCTGGCTTCAATCCTACCTATGAAATGGCTGCTGCCGTTCTATAACAGTGATGCAATATCATTTGTAAAATGGCACAGGTATTTTGAAATCATCCACAGGCAAAATATGGGTATTGTTAATAAAAATTATCTATGCATCTCACCGAGCCATTGCACTGTAGCTCTGAAAATGGGAAAATAAAATCAGATTCAAATATCATTTAAAAAACAGTGCCAGAGCAATTTGCTGCTTCTACTGCCAGTTAAAACCTCTTCTGTGCTCTAAATATATTACCTATTTTCTTATGCACTTGGTAAATGGAATACACTTAAACATATTTTACAGCCTGCTCAAAATGCCGCTCTCAGCATGATGTAATTTACAAGTAGAGTACTCTTCTGTTACCAGGTTTCTCTGCTGTCTACCACGCACTAAATTCTTTTCTCCTTCAGTGTTATGTGCTGGTGCCCTAGAACCTCTAATATTTAACAATCAAAAGATTTTTTTTTTTTTTTTAAAAAAATACATTTACATATAAGCCATAAAATTGTAATACTGCTGGGAGCGAGGCAGGAGAGGAGGGGAAGTAGAGGTGAAATAAAGGGGAAAATAGCAGCATTGTTCATTTGTTGGAAAACTAGGTCAGGTTTGAGATATTTCATCTTTGATGTTTCAGTCACTGCTTAATAACAGTAGTTTGGCTGCAGTTTTTCAGTGGGAGTGGAGGGTGGAGGGGAATACCATTTATTTTCCTAAATACCATGAGTTTGGGATATTTATCACTAGTCTGGAAGCTGTTAATACTTCTGAGTGTCCAAAACCAAATTGTTCTTGTCATTATTCCAAGTTGGTGAATTTAGCATATAAATGTCATAAAAGGAAACATAGCAGAATGATAATACCCACTGCCTATATTTTACCAATGGATCATAGAAAGCCATCAAGTTCCTTTTGACTAATCTAGGATCAGATGAGGCCATCAATTTCCAAAATCAGTTGGAAGTTCTGCTTAAAATCTAATGGTACAATATAGCCCTTAGTGACTATGATCAGCTTAAAACCATAGGAAATGAACACCTGATTTTTAAAAAATCTTTGGGTGGAGTAAATCTTATCAATAGGAACGTGTTCCAAACATGCACTTTTCTCATCCATTCCCATGCAGACTGAGAATATACAAATCTCTTTTAAGAATATACAGTGTAAAGCCCTAAAAGTGATTTTAAGGTATGAAGGTTGTTTTGAAGGAAGCTTTATGAAATGGATCCTAGTATTCAGCAAATGTTTTCAATTAGATAATGTGTTATGTGGATATTAAACTCCCCTTTACTTTGGGCATCTAGTAATTATCCCACACTAAAAAAAAAACAATAAAGGAGGCAACTGTGATGAGGCAAATAGCTCATGATTTTCACAATGAAACTATAAGCAAGCTCTGCACCAACCTGCTCATTTAGAGTCCAGTCCAGCAGACAAAACCCTGATTAACGTCAATGTTTTTCTTTTTTAATGTAAAGTACTTGCCAGACTGAGTCTTTCAAAAATTACTGGTCCAAGGAAGCACTTCTGACTTGTTTTATATGAAAGGAATGGAAGAACCTCAGAGAAGTAGAGATAATGGCACAAGGGGCATGGTTTCCTTGGCTTATGCTGAAGTCAGTGGAGTTGCGCTGATATGAAGCTGATTTAAGAGGGATCAGAATAAGGCACAAGATTGCCTCTTTCACAGAACTGTTGATCCTTTATATGAAGACATTTAATTGCCTTGGTCTGGAATAATACTTGTGAATTCTAGCATGCTGTATCTAGAATGTGGGGGGGAGGAGAGCGGTGTCAGGGCAAAAGGAGGGGGTTATTATTCATCTTCTGTTTGTTTCTTTCCATCTCATATCAGCATTTCTGAGATGTGGGAAGGATTAAATATTTAAGTCACTTTACAGATAACTTGTATATATCCAAATATCCATGAAGCATGTCATGAAGAACTTGCTGCATATCAGAATACCATTTAAGAGTTAGAAGAGGCAGTAGCTCACAGCACGTGGTCACTGAAAAACCTGGAAAGGCCAAAGTGGACATACTGAAGACTGGGAAAGCATAGAATTATGGGGAAGACATGTCTGCCTGCCACTGGCACCCTACTGAAGGCATTAAAAAGGGGGATTTCTGGAGTCTCGGGGTAGTATTTGTCAAAAAGGAGGAGATGACTGGAGAATGTTTTCTTTTAACCCAAACTGCAACTTGAATAGTAAGAGGTTTGAATGCTCTTATCCACTGCCACTTTAGACATTTAATCAGGGGTCTTTGCTCATGAAATTTATATCTTATACTGGCAGCTCTTCTTTGTTTGCTTGTTTTCTTTGGACCCCTTTGTCAGGTTTGCCTCCCCACTCCGAACTCTAGGGTACAGATGTGGGAACCCGTATGGAAAAAAAAAAACAAGCTTATTTTACCAGCTTAGGTTAAAACTTCCCCAGGTACAAGCTTCTTCTGTGCCTGGAGGAACAGTATGGCACCCCAAGAACAAGGCGCAGGGCCACTTGAAGCCTCCTCTCGCCCCCAAAAATCCACCCAAGCCTATAGCTCCCTTCCTGGGAAAGGCTTGAGAAAACCCCCACACCAATTCTGCTAGGTGAGCCTGATCCAAAAGCCCTGGATCCACACAGTGGAAAACAAAGCAGTCAGATTCTTAAAAGAAGAATTTTAATTAAAGGGAAAAGAGAGAAACAAAATATCTCTATGGGAATTAGTAGAAAAACACTTTACAGTCACAAAAAGAATCAATGAAAAACCCACACCACAGAGGAATTTCCCTCTCTGCTGAGTTCTCAAAGTTATAGACAAAACACAGAAATATGTCCCTAAAAAACCTGAGAAATTCACAAGTGAGAAACAAATATAACTAATACTGGCTAAATTATGCTTACTGAGTTCTGGTTAGATAATACAGAATTAGGTGGAGAGAAGAAACTGGTATTGTCTCCTCTGAAAACACCAGAGTGAACAAACAAAATAGACAAAGCACACAGATGAAAGCTTCCCTCCCCCAGATTTGAAAGCCTCTTCAGTCCCCATTGGTTCTTTTGGTCAGGTGCCAACCAGGTTTTTTTAGCTTCTTAACCCCTTACAGGTAAGCAGCAATTCTAGGCTACTTTATGCTTATGACACCCTTTTTATGTTTCAGTTCTACCAAGCTGAAAAAGACACATCGATTAGCTTGGGGAGTTCAGATGGATAGCTGTGTGCATGATTAATGGAGTCCCATTAACGTGCTTTCTATTTTTAAGTTCCATTTTGGACAATGCCAAGAAAAAATATCATTCAACAAATACAATTATAATCTAAACCATTTTCAGAACAACTGACTATAATATGAAGGAAAAATGTACACAAGGACATTGGCAGAGAACACACATCTGAAACATTTGTTCTGTATCATTAAGGGCTTGATTGTGTCCCAAGGACACAGACATTGCAAGGAAGAAATTCATAGTTTCCTTCCTGCTTGCCCTTTCTCCAGTGGGAAGTAATTTTGTGCTTGCATGTGGCTCCTTTGTCCAAATGAGCTCATTTAGCTCATTCCCAGTTCCACGCTGCCCACCTACTCTGGTGCCAAATAAGCAGACACATAGCACCCCTTATTCCTTCAAGTCCAGGTAGACCATGCAAGGAGCGGGGGGTGAGAGAAATTCTGAACCCACTCAGAATCACTGGTGGAGAAAAATATATATTCGAGGAACGACTAACTTTTCTCTAATACACACAGAAGTAATGCAGTACTTGTAGCCCATAAGTGTAATGATTTTGTACAGTTTTGAAAAGTAGATATTGTAAAAAATTGAATAAGAAATATCAACAATGAAGAAATAATAGCAGAATAGCTATGGTAAATGGAAGGAATGAAAATACCATAAGGACACTTTGGCGCATTCAAGCAACCCACTGCTCTCTGTCAGACCTTGCATATAATATTTAATGAAGGAATTTTGTAAGTTATTGGTATTCAGTTTCTGAGGGCTTTTTTCAGGATGAATGTTTGTGATATTCATGGCAACAGAAAATAAATGTAACAGTAGGGTAAATGGATGCTGAGAATGTTTTTTTCCTATAGTGCTCAGATTATGAATGGATAAATCTCTATTTCTCACTCATTCTCCAAGCAAGGAATTGCAAACAAGGATGAAGGGGAGTAGCTAACATTTGAGGAGATCTACTTGTGTCCTGACCCAATTCCTACTAAAGTAAATGGAGAGGTTCCCATTGATTTCAGTGAGGGTTGTAGCAGATCTTTGTTGTCAGAGTAATAATGAATTTTTATTATTTAATGTATTTAGATTTGTTACTAAGCCATACTAATTGTTATTAAGCTACAATAAAACAGAAGCATCCAGTACTCTTGGCACCACTGATGATCTTTTAGAAATCCAGTACCTTTGAGATGCAGCCCATCAGGGTAATGTGATGGTGAGCCGCAGATATTTTGTTGCAGGAAGTGGCAGCCATGTGCCTCTTCCTGCAGCTCCCATTGGCTGCGAATGGCAAACCACAGCCACTGGGAGCTGTGGAAAGCCGTGCCTGCAGATGATCAAAGTAAACAAAATGTTTTGCCACCCACCAGCAGATTACACTGATGGGCCACATGCTGAAGGTTACCCACCTGTGCTCTAGATCAAATCAAATAACCCATCAACAATTCAGTTGTTCATAGATAACAGTCCCCTCTGGAGTCCCATATAGTCACTATCAACACATATACAACACCCATCTCCTCATGGATAATGGAGAAAGGGTTGGTCTTGTAGGCTAACAAACTCAAAGTCTTATAGTCCTGGGAAAGAAAGAAGTTAAAAAGGTCTGGGCCCTCACAGTCAATACTGATCACTGGAGGTATTGAAAAAAAATTCCTCTCTGAGTCTCTAAGAATGGATCTTCTGTGGTAGACTGAGTAGGAGCTTGCTTACTTTTCTCATTTTAGATCCTATGGCTCCCAAAGGCAGGGTATGATTTGTAAAGGGTCCCTTGACAATACACATAAAACCATATTTCTGTAAGAGATGTTTAACCATTTCAGATGACCCAGTTTCAGTGAATAAGAATGAGTTGTAGCCACAAAACAGTTTTTTTTTAAATCACAGTACAAGGGATATGACAACACAAGGTATCTCTTGTCAGCTGAGTTTGTTTAGCTGTACCTGCCACACTGCCTAGTCATGTTTGTAAAGTACAGCTAGCTCTTCCATATTGTCTCAAAAGGAGATAGAATGCCTGGAGAACATTCATATAAGGTGATAGATAAGCCGAAGCAGAATGAGACAAGTTGGTTACACTGGTACAGTCAGTGGGGTTGTACTGGTACAGTCAGAAGAAACTGATCACACAGACGAAAACATGATGACAAGAAAACCACTATGTGCCAACCTATGCTGCTCCCCAAAACAGAATGTTTAGCGGCCACAGTCACTAATCCAATGCTAGGCATGCTGTGTATAGACACAAACTATTTCTATTGCCCACTGTGATATTAAATGGTTACAGGATCAATTAAATGCTGGGGCATAAAATGGGCTGTATTTAGTGCAGCATGGGTTTGTGCTTCTTTCTGCATATTTATCTGATAACCAAAATAGTAAGATAAGGATTTAAAGATAAAGGGTAGTGACCTTTGCATTCTGGACTCAATAATTGCTAATTTGTCAGTAATTGCTAATTTGCCTGCCATAGTTTAAGGACAGAACTTAGAGGGGGCTTATTTCCTGTGGAGCTTTTCTTTTGATATGTTGTTTGTGAATTTCTTAGGTGTCACATTTATTTCATGAAGCTAGGTCAAATACCTGCCTCAAATGTAAAAAGCTTGTTCCATTAGGCTGGCTTCTCTTCAGTGAGGGCTGCAGATGAATACAGATAGAAAGGTAGTCTCGGATTTTGATTTTGAGTGAAAACAGTCAGTCATTGCGTAATTCAATAGTAGAACTGGTGGAATACTGCCAAACAACAACAAAAACACATTTATTTGAATAAAAAAAACCTTGACATTTGCATCTATGACATTCATAACTTTTTTATTGGCTGTCTGTGAACATTTAAATGGCAAATGTTTGATACTTGGACAAATTTGTATTCATGGCTGAAGTGTTCATCTGGCTAACTTGAAAGATTTGGATGGCTCCCAAACAATGAAATAAGGAACCAGAAAGAACAACATGTGACTTAGATAACCGATCACACTTCACAGAGAAAGTGACTCTATACTCACTGGTTGGGGCACTCACCTAAGATACAGGACACCCAGCCCTACTTAGAATCAAGTGCACTCACCCTTCTTTTGATTTTGATGAAACTTTTGTCAGGAAATTTTAACAGGACTAAGATGGAATTTCTAGTGAAAAAACAGAAAGTGAGTGAGCGAGCATGAGATAATTATTCACCCCAGTGTAGCCACTAGCCCAGTGGATAGGGCACTCACAGGGTATATAAGAAAGCCAAGTTCAAGTCCCTGCTCCAAATCAGGCAGAGGATGAGTTATTGTTCTCTTTTGTGAATGCCAACACAAATCACAAAACTGACTGGCTTTGAATATCTGCTTTAACCTACGTCACAGCTCTGGTCAAGCCCTTCCTGCCTGACACTTACCAGTTTGCTACATTAGGACCCACATACTGGATCTGTTGTAGTTTTAATCTTCTCGTGAGCACTGAGTAGGTTTCAGCACTGACTGTGGCCTTTCAGACACTTTCCTGACATGCACTTTCTATGATGTTCAATCTGGACTGAGGCCTGGGCTACACTGGGCGGGGGTGTTGAACTAAGATATGCAGCTTCAGCTATGCATTCAGGGATCGATTTATCGCATCTAGATGAGACTCAATAAATCAATCCCTGATACATCGAACACTACCTGCCAATCCGGCTGGTAGTATAGACGTACCCCAAGACTCTATGGCCCAGCTGCCCTTTACAGCCCACGTACAGTTGTTCCCAGAGCTCTGCCCTTGTGGGTATGTGACCAGGGTCCCGGGAAAACACGCTGAAATTACTTAGTTCAAGTAAACTTCAAAGAATGGGGCAGATAATCCCCAAAACTGGTGGATATTCCAATACTTAGATTTACCAAGCCCACACAAAATGGCTTCCATAATACCTTACCAGTTACTCAGAAGCCAACAATACAGTTCC
The DNA here is from genome assembly GCA_007922305.1 of Dermatemys mawii. NCBI lineage: Eukaryota > Metazoa > Chordata > Testudines > Dermatemydidae > Dermatemys > Dermatemys mawii. The sequence goes on along the minus strand of ML677348.1, from coordinate 46,515,939 downwards.
CTTAAGCAACCCAGTCTCTAGACACCCAAGTCAAATATGATGAGGATTACTGAACATCATATTCATCATATAAGGAAGTTCAACTAATCCTGAAAGATTGAACACATTACCTCTCAGATTAATAAATATTTCAGATATTTGGGATGAATATTCAACAAAATAAAATTGTGTGAAAGATTTATCCTCCTCTTCTCCTTGTAAATCCACTACTAATATACTTTGTAAGAATTCTTCAAAAAATTACCTGATGATTGTTAAAGACAAGCATGTATTTAGCTTTGAGCATTCCCTATTTGTAATTTGCTACTTTTGACATTCAGTTCTTCATCTAAAACACACATGGCCAGATCTTCCACTCTCATGCTTAGTCCCTCACCCTTCAAGTAGTCCTATTAGTTTCAGTGGTAAGTTGCTACATACTGAAAGGGTGTCAGATTTTATCCATAAGGTTGTTACTGCTTCTTCTTTGGTGACTCTTAAAATAAGAAGAGCTTTCTGGATTGCTGCATGGCTATCTCTGATGCTAAATAAATAAATACATAAATAAATAATGCACATTTGTATTTGCACAAGCAGTTGCAAAACTTTTTCTTTTCGTGAACATTTTTACAAACAAATATGACTTATATAAATGTCTATAGAAGAAAATAAAAGGGGTTGAAAATGTCACCAAATACCACATTTTCTTTTCAAATAAATGTTCACACACACAGTTCAACCCAGATTTAATGTTTAGTAGTAGTGATTTGATTTTTTGCATATTTTTCTTTAAATTGTTATTTCAGTTTGCATTATAAGCTCTGCAAGAGTGATTTGGAAAGGTAACACTGTGATTGTATTTCAATTCCAAATTATCTTTGAAATATTCTCTAAGAATATGAGCATATAATGTATAACTCCTAATAACCAGATGTCAGCTGTAATCCCCCATTTCTGGGAAATAAATTTATGACGATCTGGAATAGCAGACAACTGCATCATCTGTTAAGAACTGGAGTCATAAAATATGTATGAAATTTGAGATTCTCTGGTACCCTTTTCAGGCAAAAGTACAGAACACATTAAATAAAAAGCAAAAAAAAAATCCCCTGAAGTGTATTCTTCCTTCATTTAATATATCCTTGTCAATATCTACACAAAGACCACCTCATTCTTATCCATTTGAGAAGTGGAAATTGCAGTAAATGTTTCCATTAAACAAATACATTCACACATACATACAAGGTTGTCTCAAAAGAAAATAATGAGTTAAGCACTAACTTTTTCTGTATCATATATGTGGATTTAATGTGACTCTTTACTATAACAGTCAGAAATATATATTTTTTAAAAAAACCTACATGACTGTTTTAGCAACAGGAGCAATATGACCAAAGCACCATCATGGCATACAAGTATAAAAGTAAATGCAATAGCGACTTATAAAAAATAATCATAGGGCCCAATTGCTCTCCTAAGAGCCTGAGCCAGTAGGAATCCTACATAAGTGGTCCCTGATTCTGCAAAGCAGTTAGGCATGCACATAATTTTGCTCAAATAAGTAGTCTCAGTGTTCTCCCTACTCATGACTGATAAGCTACTTGCTGATTATGTGCTTTGAAGGTGTGGGGTCATGGATTTCTCCTCCTGCGAAGAAGAGGGATTCAGCTGTTTCTGAGGCAGATTCCAACCTTCCCATAGCTTATCAAACTTCACTGCATCAGGTCGGGGATCTGTGTGGGATGCAGTGTCATGGAAGGAGTGGATGGGTTGAAAATGGGAACAGAGTGAGACATGGATCATTTCCCCACCCTTTACGGAGTTCAGAGTGGAAAAATAACAGAATTTGTATACATTTTCTGTGCCACCTGCCCCACAGCTGATATTCCTCTTTTTGGAGGTCTCAGGAGCATCTGCCAGCTATGGAAACCCTGTCAGCACAACTTCATTGGTGCTGTGCTGCTAGGGAGCAAGAGAAGCTCCCAAGAATCACATCATGGAGGTTATGGGGCACTGCCTCGGGGGCCCTGTATTCATATGGATCCTAAAGAAGGTCCACATAGGCTGCTGGTTGAAACAATTGAGAAAAAATCCTCTCTGAGGAGAATGTCAGAGATGTCTTCCTGTTAATCCTCCTCTTCTGAGTTTTCAGCAGGTAGGGCTGCTCAGGCCCATAGATTATAAAGGATGAAAAAGCCCTAATATGTTGTCTGGTCAATTATTCTGCTGTACGTGCTATTGTTCTTTAGGGTATGACTATATTACCTGCCAGATCAGCGGGTAGCACTCGATATATTGGGGATCGATTTATTGTGTCTCATCTAGACACGATAAATCGATTCCCGAATCAACACCTGTACTCCACCTCAGCTGGAAGAGTAAGCGGAGTCGATGGGGGAGTGGCTACGGTTGACTCACCACCATGGGAATGGACGAGTAAGTTGACCTAAGGTACTGCAACTTCAGCTACACTATTAGCATAGCTGAAGTTGCATATCTTAGGTCGATCCCTCCCTGTAGCGTAGCCCAGCCCTTACAGTCTCAAATAAGTTTTAGCCTAATTTACGTCTTGTCTTCACTAGGTGGGTGGATCACGTAGCTGAAGTTTGCGTATCTGCAGCCAACTTACCTGCCATAATCACGGCGGCGGCAGTCAGCAGTGCGCTCCCCCATCGACTCCAGCTTATGCCTCTGGTCAAGCTGGAGTTACGGAGTCGACGGGGGCAGCGCTGGTGATCGATTTATCGTGTCTTGATGAGACGCGATAAATCGATTGCCATAAGATCGATCTTCCCCGCTGTAGTGAAGACAAGGCCTTTGTATAACACTCATGAAACTGATCTTAGAGTTAAAGAATCTTTCAGTGTCTCCATTTTTCTTGACACAATTTAGTTTAACTAAATCTATTTATTCCTCACAATTCCCTCCAAATACTCTTAGACCATTATTTAAGGCAAAGGTATCCTCTTCCAGTCTACAGTGTTGATCACTATCTTATTATACACACAGCATTAAATTTAAAAATAACCTTATTGTTAGGTAAAAATCAGCTTGTTCTACTCACCGTTCCAACACCCGGGTAGTGCGGAGTTGGGCTATAGCTGGAAACTGTCAGAGACCATGTAAAAAACACACTGAGGCCAAGCAACTTTGATCAAAGGCCACGAACCCCTCTCAGGCTAGTAGCTTTGGAGGCATGTGGCAGCTTTATTATACACATACATCAGTATTTATAGGTTTAAGACAGACAAAGGAAAGACACTAGGTACCTGTCGTCTCCTGTATCATCTCAGGCTGACCTTGCACAAACTGCTTTCTACGGTTACTCAACCAAGCAGAGAAAGAGCAGCAGAGGGAACAAGGCAAAAATATTTGCAGGGGGCCCCTTTTGCAGGGGGCCCCTTTTGCAGGGGGCCCCTTTTATCGAACAATTCCCCCCTCAGCAGCCTTGAGACTTAATGTATCAAGAGCTGTTTCCAATAGGATCCATCAATGAGGAGGTGAATCCTTCGCTACTTTCAAGCAAGCTAATTCGAAAAGTGTGGGGTCTTTGGTTTTTGGTGGTTTAAACACAGCTTTCAATACAAAGGGAAAGCATTGGCAAAAACATACACCTAACTTGACAAGCGAATATAAAATAATCACAAAAATTAAACCACACATAATATACCAGAGCAGGTCGCGAATCCAGGAGCTTAAATTGGGGATCCATCCAAAGAGGGTTTCACCAGGCCCGTATTCAATGGTTTCAGACTCTGTGGCTAAGTGACGCATTAATTCAATTTGAGCGGAAACGTTTAGCGTATAATGAACAATGTGAGTACAACATTCCGCACCAATTAATGCACAGACACCTCCCTTTTGGGCAAGGACATAGTCTAAGGCCATTCTCTTTTGCAAGGTCATTAGACGGGTTTGAGTTAATTCTACATTCCATAAGGAAAGGGACAGCACTGTTGAATTAACAAAGGTTTCCACAATACGTTGGAGAGCAAGAATATCCAAATGGTTAACTGCAGAACCATTAAAAAGGGGCAACACCCCTAAGATAAGTCTCACCAGAAGCAGTAAAATCAGAACCCTCGGCATCCAGGCCCACCAGGCAGGCAAGGGTATCTGTTTGAGGGTTTGAAGCTCTCCTACTGCGAATCCGCCCTCCTGGGACCTGATCTAAAACTCTAGCCCCCAAAAGCATTTTCCCAAGATAACAATGGCCATACATATTGGAAAACACCTGTTTTCGAGCTCAATGTCCACAGATCCAATAGAGGTCAGTGGCACTGCCATCAATATAGTCCCGGGTTCGGCCGTCCAGGCACTTAAATATTTGAATAGAAACTGGTTCGTGTATCCTATCTTATACATGCGGTTCCAAACATGGAGCCAAGTGTTGTTAAACTCAGGCAGGTAGGCTGCACTAGATCTAACATCAGGTACAGGCTGGCTCCATGACGAATTATAACAATGGGTTGAATTATAAGTCATGAGGCAATGTGACTTGCCAGTGAACACTGTTCGTCCAGCAGTACCATTGTGTGCCTGTTTGGAACAGAGAATTCCCATCATGCTTGAGATAAGGGGGAAAGAAACATTGGAATGAGACACGGCACGCTGGAATTGATTATCCTTTGACCAGTTATTCCCTCCATGGTATGCATCCCCAATAAATCCTGTAAGATTAAAACTTATGCCTATCAAGGGGATACCGTGATGGGAGTCAGGGGAAGGTGAACGCAGACCCAACATTGTGATCGATTTGCTTCCCAAGCTATCTGGCGCACTAACCCTATGAATCCATTTGTTTCTCAGGACCTTTGTCCACCACGAAACAACAAGCAAACAAAGAAGGTCACAATTGTGCAGGGCTTTTGCATTTTTGCCTAGTTAACTTAAGTTTGGTGGCAGATAAAGGTGAGCTTATCCACTGATCCGCAGTAGTGTCCCCAGAATTTGAAGAAGCTGGCGGTCCCGCACTTTGATCCACTACCGCCAGCTTAACATGAGAGTGGTGGATCCAAGATTTACGTCCGTCCAAGAAAACCGCAGTCTGAGTTCTTAGGAGCACTTGATGGGGTCCGGTAAACTTCAGTTGGAGGGTATCACCTTGAACAAACTTTTTTGCCCAAACAAAATCTCCCGGTTGAAATGGATGAATCTGTTCTTCTAGTGGCACAGTCTGGGAAAGCTGTGAAGCCTTCCACAAGGTACGAAGCCAGGCCTGTAAGGAGAGAAACTGAGAAGCAGTCATCCCCCCAATAGAGAAACATCAGCATGTGGGAATGTCCCACCTTTAAAGGGAGGGTGCCCATAAAGGAGTTCAAAGGGAGACAATCCCAATACACGGGTTGGGCAAGTACGGAGATGAAACAGGACTAAGGGAAGTACCTGAGGCCACTTCAAACCCATCTCCTGACAGTATTTCGCTAATGTAGACTTAAGCTCTCTATTCATATGTTCCACCTTTCCACTAGACTGGGGGTGGTAAGGGGTGTGGAAAGAGTGCAAAATATCCAGTCCCTGTTCCAAACAACTGAGGATATGTCCAGTAAAATGAGGTCCCCAATCAGAGTCAAGCACGAGAGGGATACCAAACTGGGGTACAATGTCTTTGAGGAGGATTTTGCAACTGTAGCAGCGGTACAATTTGCAGTAAGGAAAGCCTCGACCCAGGAAGTCAGAGGGCAGACGAAAACCAAGAGGTGCTTTTTTCCAAAAGCCTTTGGCATACCCGCAAAGTCAATTTGGAGACGCTGGAAAGGAGCAGCAGGTAGGGGTCTTCCACCCTTGGGGGTCTTCAGAGGCAATGCAGGTCCATTACGGTGACACGTGCTGCATGCTTTCACTATTGATAAACAAAGAGTTTGAATGCCTGGAGCATACCAAAAGCATGTGATAGTATCTATGAGCGCATGGGTGCCATAATGACCTCCTTTATCATGGTGCCAACAAACTGCCAAGGGATATGTAGAACGGGGAAGGCAGAAGCGACCATCCAGCATGAGCCAGGCACCATTGATTAAAGTAGCCCCTAAAGCCTGCCACGAATGCAGTTAAGCAGCTGGCACAGACACTGAGAGAGTTGGAAGGAAAGAGGAAGTAGCCAGGGCAAGCGTAGGCAAAGCTAGAGGCAAAACAGCAGCGTTTTTGGCAGAAGTATCTGCTAGGGCGTTTCCTCTGGCTATGGGAGTATCGTCCTTAGAATAGGCCCGACAGTGAACCACCGCTAGGACCGCAGGCTGTTGAAGAGCGTCCAAAAGCTTAAGGACGAGGGGGAGATGCTGAATAGGCTTATCAGCAGTGGTCTGAAAACCACGAAACTTCCAGAGCTGGATATGACAATGTACGACTCCAAAGGCATACTTGCTATCGGTAAAGATGGTAACAGACTTACCAGCAGCCAACTGGCATGCTCGGGCCAGGGCGTAGAGCTCAGCAGCTTGGGCCCCCCAAGTCCCTGGCAGAGAGGCGGCCTCGAGAAGGTCCCACTCAGAGGTGATCGCATAACCAGTAAAACGCTTACCGTCGATATAAAAGGAACTTCCATCCGAAAAAAAGATGCAATCAGGGTTGTCCAAAGGTTCATCAAACAGGTTGTCCCTCCCGTGTAGGATACTAGAGACGACTTCGACACAATCGTGCTGGTCCTGGGGAACTGGCAACTCAGGAAGCAAAGTAGCAGGGTTAAGGGGCCCACACCTTTTAAAAATTAAATTAGGATCTTCCAAAAGTTCTGCCTCCAGCTGCTGTTGTCGGTGGGCCGAAAACACTTCAGTTGTGCCCCTACAGAAAAGAGCTGACAAGGCGTGAGAAGTCCAAACTGTAGTAAAATGTCCCAGAGTAAGGCTCTTGGCTTTTGCCACCAGCAGGGCAGTTGCCGCTAAAGTCCGAGTGCAGGACGGAGTCCCCTGGGCCACAGGATCACTCTGTTGTGAATAAAAGGCAACCGGAAAGTGATGGGGCCCACTTAATTGAGTAAGGACTCCACTAGCAACTCCGCTCCGTTCATGGACAAAAAGATGAAAAAGTTTGCCATAGTTAGGGGCACAGAGAGACATACAAGAGGCGACACTGTCCTTGAGTAACTGGAAGGCTTGAATTGTGTCTGGGGACCACTGCAGGGGGTCAGGAGCAGAGTTAGCAGTGAGACAATGAAGTGGCTTGCTCAACTCCCTGCAGGAAGGCAACCAAGGGCGACAAAACCCGATCAGTCCCAGAAAACCCCAAAGCTGTTTCTTAGTGGTTGGCAGGGGGCACTGTTGAATATTCTTTATACGGGCCGGATCCATCAGTCGACCCTCTGGGGTTAACAAAAACCCCAGGTAATGGACCCTCTGGGAGACCCACTGAATCTTTTTGGGGTCTACCTTGTGCTCTCTGGAATACAGGTATAATAGAAGTGCCTTACCATCAACTCGGAGAGCAGCTTCCTCTCAGTTACCTAGCAGAATGTCGTCCACGTATAAAACCAGCGTAGATCCCTGGGAGCAGGCAAAACCTTCCAGATCGTGGTGAAGACATTGGCTAAAAATCGTGGGGCTGTCCCAAAAGCCCTGAGGAAGGCACTGCCAGACATAACTCTGCCCCTCCCAGGTGAAACCAAAAAGATATTGAGAATCAGGGTGAACAGGGATGCTAAAAAATCCTGATTTCAGATCAATAACAGTAAACCACTTAGCATCCCAGGGAATCTGGCTAATGATGGTAGCAGGGTCAGGGACTACCACATGAAGGGGAATCACATAGCGGTTAATAAGGCGCAAGTCCTGTACAAAGCGCCAGCAGACAGGATCTCCTTCCCTTTTAGGAGGTTTCTTAACAGGGAGGATAGGAGTGATAGGAGGATAGGGGGTGCGCTGAGGACGAACTAACCTTTGTGCAATAAATCCCTCAATAATGGGGCGGATGCCCTCCCAGGCTTCTAGTGATAAAGGGTACTGAGGGACTGACGGAGGGGGTAAAGAAGGCTTAACTTGAATTTTGACTGGCTCCGCCGAAAGGAGCAGGCCAACATCAGTGTCAGAGGTTCCCCAAAGGGACGAAGGCAAATCAGTGGGTTCGAGGGGAAGGGAAGAAAGGGATTCCTGAATACTCAGAACTGCAGCCGAATCTCCTAGCATAGTCATTAATAAGCCCACCCCCTCAGGAGTACAGGTTAAAGTGGCCTCAAGTTTACAGAGTAAATCTCGACCCATCAAAGGGATCGGACAGGCTGGGGAAAAAAGAAAACAGTGAGAAAAACACTTATTAGCAAAAACAATATTTAAAGGCAAAGTAAGCCCAAGAGTTTGTGGATTTCCCTCCACTCCCGTAGCAGTCTTTACCTCAGGAGATAACCAAGAAGAGGGGGCATGGTTTAAAAGGGAAAAGGTAGCCCCCGTGTCCATAAGAAAAGATACAGAAAGACCTTGAACTGAAAGTGTTAAACGAGGCTCCTTGGTGGGAGAGGAAAAGGAGAGAAGGGAGCCTGCCAAAGATATTAAAGAGATAAGATCATCAGATTATCCGCCTTCGTCCCCAGGGTACCATCACTTAGGATGCTGCTGCTCTCTTCCATAGTTGACCCAGGCCTGGGGAACAGGTTGAGCAGGCGGCGCGGAAGCGAACTCATCTTTAGCATAATTGTTAGTGGCTGCCACCTGAGCGTCCCCAGGGGCATTCACGCTTAAAATGACCAGGTAGTCCGCACTGGAAACAATTTCCCAATAGCTGGGGCAGTCAAGATCCTCTCTCCCTAACACCCTGAAATCCTCTCCCTCGACCGCGCCCTCGGCCCCGCACACCACCGTGGCCACCATGAAAAATGAGATCCATTAACTTATATTCTTCCTTCCTATCCTTCTTTTTGCTACGCTCTTTCTCCTTTTCCCATGCAAAATCAGCGACATCCAATACTGAGGTGACAGACTCATCACACCACCCAGGGCGGAAATTCAAGAAATAGTCCGTACAGGGGGCAAGGACTGAGTCACAAAATGTGAAATAAGGATAGGATGATCCTCTCCTCTCTCAGAGTCCAGCTGAGTGAGCATCTGAGCCCGCTCCAATAACCGCGACCAGAATTTTCGGGGGGGTTAGTCGAGTTCCTGCCGAATTTGCAGGAATTTAGCTTGGTTAGGTGGGCGATGAGCCATGTGTCTCAGTCTGCCCAACAACCTTTCCCTATCGGTCCTCAACTGAGTTCTTCTAGCCTCTGTCCACTCCTGGGGGCCCCACTGAGCCGCCTCAGTTCCTTTAGTCATCCAAATAACATTTGTGGGATTACCATCACCCCATTCTCTTTCTGCTTTCCACAGCCTACTTCTCTCCTCTCCCGTCAAGACCCTTCCCAACAACTGATCAACATCTGCATAAGTAGGATTATGACTTGCAAACAACTGTTCCAATAATTCCAGGACTTTCTGAGGGTTATCTCCAAAAGTCCCTGCCAACCGTTCCCAGTCTTTCAGATCTCATTCAAGCCATCCTTTCACTTCAACAATGTTGGTATGCTGTAAAGTACCATCATTACCCACAAAGGGTTGATCATGTACCTGAAGAGGCATCTGGAGGAGGGGCACTTGAAAAGAAAGTTTCTTAGGGGTCAGCCTCAGACTTCTTCAACTTTATCCTGCAATGCCTGTAATTCCCGTAATCCCTGTGTCATACTACGAGTGACTGCTCTTTCCGAAGAGGAGTCTCCCCCTTCTTCCTGTTCAGTCTTGGACTTGGGAGGGGAGACCGGTAAAATCGCTCCCGACCCCTGAGGAGCATCCCCGAGGGGAGGATATATTGGGGCAGGGGTGGAAGGAACCAAATGGCGCCAAGGTTTAAAATGCGCCAAGGTTTACATTCTTCATTAAAATAACTTGGGGGAGGGATATCCTCCTCAGAAGAAGATCGGACTGCCATTATCTTTAAAGATTTCCACAGTCCCTCTGCAGAATCCCAACAACACCAATAATCTAACTGTTGCGGATGGTTGTCTTTGATTTGGCCTCTTACTCCTCTTAAGGCAGCCTGCTCAAAAGAACCATACATAGGCCACCATTCCTTCGGATTGGCCAGTACTGTAGTATACCCAGTTCAAGTTGCCACACAAAGAGTGTACAATTTCTTTTTAGTCATTCCCTTTTGGACTGGCAATTTTCCTTCATCCCACAACTTCTTCATTATACCCAAAGGGCTCCCAACAGGGACACTAGTCCCTCGCCCCATGGCGTCTGATAGGAGCTTTTCAACTGACACTTACCCTACCGCTCGGCACATGACTCCCAATACCGAATTGGCTGGGAGAAATCTCCAGTGGCACCAACCGATTCGTATAGGCGTAATCAAACCGCCAGGCGGAGGAGCCTCACCAGAGGAATCCCGGACGAGCCCCTGATATTGTTAGGTAAAAATCAGCTTGTCCTACTCACCGTTCCAATACCCGGGTAGTGCGGAGTTGGGCTATGGCTGGAAACTGTCAGAGACCATGTAAGAAACACACTGAGGCCAAGCAATTTTGATCAAAGGCCACGCACCCCCCTCAGGCTAGCAGCTTCGGAGGCATGTGGCAGCTTTATTAGACACATACATCAGTATTTATAGGTTTAAGACAGACAAAGGAAAGACACTAGGTACCTGTCGTCTCCTGTATCATCTCAGGCTGACCTTGCACAAACTGCTTTCTATGGTTACTCAATCAAGCAGAGAAAGAGCAGCAGAGGGAACAAGGCAAAATATTTGAACAAGATAAGGAAGTTAAGCAAGGCCAGGAGGAATTTATTGCAGGTGGCCCCTTTTATCGAACATTATTAAGATTGCAAAGTCAAGCACTCAAATATTAGGAAATGCCAGAATGAAAGTTTCCTGTGCAACCTTAATTTGGCCAACCTAATTACATATATTATGAGGATAAATTATTTAATAACATGATTACATGTTATTTTTTCTGTAGGACCTCTGCCTCATTCTGTGCACAGGATGGGACCTGCTCTGGTAATGAAACAAGGTTGTGTAGTAAAGGTCACTGTTCTCTCTAGGAGCCTGGATTATTTTCTGCAGAAGTTGGAATGTATGTAGCTAACAAAGCTGGATAGGTCAGGAGGGGGAAAAAAAGGATGATATGATGGTTAAGTTATTTGAATGCTACCCTGAAGAATCTAGCCTTGCCTCTGCCACAGAATTGCTATATGATTCTAGGCAAGTCATGTGAATCCAACTCTTCATAGGTGGTCACTAATTGCTACCTTGGGTCTGATTTGCAGAAGTGTTGAACACCTAGAGCTGCAATTTCAGTCAATAAGAGATGTGCTGTGAACATATATCTGCTATATAATGCTAAGTACTCTGAAAAATCAGGTCCTAGTCATATCAAATTGGGCATCCAAAATTAGTGGATGCTTTTGAATTTACTCTGTGCCCCAACTCCCCATCTATATATGGGGATAATATCACTCACTCATCTCACAGTGGTTTTGTGAATAACCCAGATACTAGAATGATGAATGCCATATATGCCACACATTGAACAATGAAAATACAAAATATTGAATAGGCACTTATTAAATGAATTGAATGAGGCAGGCAACCTCTAGAAAAAATAGTTTTTAATTAATGATCACATACTATCACCTTAATAAATATATACAAAATAGGGCTGAATTAAAGTGGCATAAGTAACTGAAAGTCTGCCATTTCCTAACTATTCAGTGCTTGCCTCTACAAATTTAGTAAAGTTTTTTTAACATAGTTTTATGAGTAGTTTTCTAGGTTTATAAAAAAAGCAAACTAAAACAAAGCAAAACAGAAATTCCACCATGAGGCATCATATTGACACCCACATGGTTCATCGACAGACTTGGAACCCTGAGGTCCACCACACAGTCCTCTGTCACTTGATCTAATGTAATAACAGATTCTGGATGAAAACCGGCTATTACTCCAACTGGCTCCCAATCCTTCCTCCATGTCTTTCAGCAGCTCACAGTCTCATTCATCTTGACCATCTAGTCCAAGCCTCTACCTGTGCTGTTTCCCTTCTGATGTTATCTGAACCGGTGATCTGCTAGGTCACTCCAGCCTTACCCTGCTCTGGTGTGAGAACTCTCACTTCTGGGCTGTTCATGCACAACCTCTGGCATGTAAGGTGCTCATTAGATTGTGCAATCAAATGACACTAGCCAATATCTCCAGTCCCATCACCACCCTAGAAACCTCTGTCTTGCAGTGCCAATTATGCCATCTGGACACTGCAAGCTTATATGGGTTAGCCAATTTCACAAAGAAATTGATATATATCAAGCTTGTTATCCCAAGGGGAGTCTCTGACACACTTCAAACCAAACACACTGCTTCAGGTAGAATAAACAGATTTATTAACTACACTGCTAGATTTTAAGTGATTAGAAATCAAATCATAATAAGTCAGATTTAGTCAAATGAAATAAAAGAAAAATGGACTCTAAGCTGATCTTAACACTTTCATTGTCCTTATAAACTTAGATGATTCTCACCACAGTTTGGCTGGTGGTTCTTTATCCATGCTCTACCCTTTGATCAGCCTTCAGTGGCTTATTGGTGATGTTTATAGAAGGAGTGGAAGAAAGAGGAAGCGCATGACAAAAGTCACTCTCTTTTATCATGTTCTTTCTTCCCTCTTGACTCTGCCCCCCATTCAGGTTCAAGTGAGCATTGCACGATTGTAGTCTCCAATTAATCATGGAATGTGGGGCAGGGCAGGGGAGAAGGTGATTCACTTGAGAGCCAACAGATCTTTTTGTTGCTGCCTATGGCAATGCCCTTTGTTTCTGTGAGGGTGGTCTGGGTTTGTCCCATACATGCTCTGATAAGATGTGAACTGCCCCTCTGCTCTTGGAGAGTTTTTGCCTGGATTTGTTTTAAGCCATGCAGGCACATTTTCAGCCTCGTAACTATATAAATGAAATTACGACCTATAACATTACTATAACATTACTGTAACAACAACTACTATAACATTACTATAACAATAATGCTCAGGACATTATGAGTCTTCTGAAGACACCTGACATAAAAAACTTTGCACTGGACATCAAACAATCATATTATAATGATGAATATGGGAGTGCAGGGTATTCCCTCAAGATATAGAACATCACACCTTCCCCCTTAGTTTACTGCAAGAGGGTTAGTCACTGACTATCTCAAAGGCAGATTTTGTTATAGTTCTCTTGACATCCAGCCATTAAGGCTATAAGGCAGTGTGCTTCAGTTTCCCCATTCACACAGCCAACCAGATTTTTATGGTTTCTCCATTGTGGTAAGCTTTAAACCTGTTTACAGGTATTAATTGAAAAGTAGCACTGTCATAAAATTTAACATCCATGTCAAAATGTTTAACCCCCAAATTTAACATTAATACAATTTTTTTCTTATTTCAGATGTGTGTTTACAAGTATCTTTATGATATCACACCCTCCATTCAGATATTCTAATTTGAGGTTAGTATGTTCATTACCCATGATGTCCTTTGACTCTCTCCTGTGTAATCAGTCATTGGCTATTTTTCCCTCCAGTGTGGAGTCTTAATTTAATCACGTTTCTGGAATTTTGGTGCCTCAGGGTCTGGTAAGATAGGTGTTCAGGGGGATTCTGCACATCGGCTGGCCCTTTGGGGCATGGTATCCCAACCTCAGTACTGTACATATGCAGAAAATCCAGCTCCCCTTTTGGGATTATCCTGTGTTTCCCCCTCCCAGCACTGAGTCCTTCCCTAGCCTCTTGAGGACTGTAATCTGTGCTCTCTGGGCTAGGTGTGTTTACTCTTCGATTAGATTCACCTTTTCTCAGAAGCTTTCCCATGGCTGCTCTCTGCATCTCAGCAGCGCATGGGAAAAAACACCCCATTCCCTGTCAGTTGGGTTATATGTGTTCTCACAAACTATCCTCTGACAATTTCCTGGTCTCAGCTCCTCTGCTGTCATAGGCATTGGAGCTGCATCTTGATGTAAATAGACAGTTACTTTCAAAAAACTTATCAGAAATAGCATCCTGAAAGACTGGGACCTGGATTGGGATACCCTCTGCCAATCCTTGTTCTGTCACTATGAAGTCATCTGTGTGACTACTCCCCTACAGGAGGTCAGTTACTCAGTTCCTTCTCAAAACCTGCCAGGGTGCTCAGATGCTGATCCACCCATCCCCCTTGTGTCCTGGGCATCTTACTCCAGGTGACTAGTGAGGAGACATTCCTGTGTCCCTGCTATTCCTTCCCCAGTTTCCTCTTCTGGGCCCCCTCCTAAGACACATCTCTATGGGCTCTCTAGGTAAGTTCTATCCTTGTTCTTCTGCAAAATTCTGCCAGCCAACATCTAGGATAATTTCCTGAACCACTGACAACACCTCTCCTGCCCCTGTGCCTGAAGGCATGTTGCCTTCTACTGGAAAGGAGTAAATCTCAGCTCCTCCCATATTTGGAAGCACCCTGCTTCCCTGTGTCACAGAGCACAGGAATCCTCCTCCACCTCCTGTCCCTTCTCCGGGCTGTTCTCTGGGACACATTTCTCTATGCTCCCTAGAGCCAGCTTTATCTCTGGTTCAGCTGCAACCTGCTGGCAGCTAACAACTGGGATAGTTCTCTCCCTGGCAGAAATTACACCCCCATCCCTTCCTTATGTGGTATTGCCTCTAGCTGCAGTGCAGGAGTTGGTCTCAACCACTCTCTCACCTGGAAGCTTGTGGCTTCCCCCCGCTGTTTATATTATTCATCAGACAACTCTCTTGCAGAAATGAAGAAATCCTAATTACGTGTAGTATATGCACTTACAAAGAAAGTTCAGATTGGTCATACATTGCCATAAGCATAAGCCCAGTTTAAAAGATATAATCAAATATGAAACCAATTTGCCTAAAATATACCAAGTAACTCACATGTGAATACAAGCAATGATTCTCTATTTTGCAAACCACAATAACATTTTTGTAGGACAGTTTACCCAAATGCTGTCTCTCAATATTTTCTTTTAATATAGTTATGAAAATATTGTAAACATAAAAAAATGGTTAAAGGATGTGTCTATCAATGTATAGATATGCTCCCTTTAATGTACTGGATGATCCCTAAGTACTATAGTTAGAAACCAAATTTTTCTACCTCTGGCATTCCCACAGACACTAATAGAAATATCTTCATTAGCTTTGTTCGTTCAGGGTTTTTTAGCTTATGGAGATGTGAGTGTGAATAAATTGAGGGAAAAACATTCTAGATACACGAGTTATTCCATTCAGTGGGATTAAGTATTAAGGTGGGATTAAGTATTATCTAGACCAGGGATCTGCAACCTTGGCACATAGCATCGCAGGGTAAGCACCCTTAGCGGGGTCTCGCCACTTTGTTTACTTGCCGATTCACTGACTGTGGCTCTCACTGGCCCCAGTTCACTGTCCCGGTCCAGTGGGGACTGTGGGAAGCAATGAACAGTACCGTGCCGCTTCCCGCAGCCCCCTTTGGACCGGGACGGCGAACTGCGGCCAGTGGGAGCTGTGATCGGCGAACTAGCAAGTAAACAAACAGGAGGGGCCTGCTAAGGGTGCTTACCCTTCAGTGCCGCTTGCCAAGGCTGCCGTTCCTTGATCTAGACCAAGTATCAGAGGAGCAGCTGTGTTAGTCTGTATCCATAAAAACAGCGAGGATTCCAGTGGCTCTGTAAAAAACTAACTGATTCACTTGGGCATAAGCTTTCATTGGTAAAGAATTCCACTTCTTCAGATGCATGGAGTGAAAATTACAGATACAAGCATAAATAAACTCTAAATATTAGCTAGACCATCCCTGACAGGTGTTTGTCCAACCTTCTCTTAAAAATCCCCAGTGACGGAGATTCCACAGCCTCCTTGGCAATTTATTCCAATGCTTAACTACTCTGGCAGTTAGGATTTTTTTCCTAATGCCCAACCTAAACCTCCCTTGTGTGCAGTTTAAGATCATGGTTTCTTGTCCCGTCCTCAGAGATTAAGAACAATTTTTTTCTCCCTTCTCCTTGTAACAACTTTTTACGTACTTGAAAACTGTTATCATGTCCCCTTTCAGTCTTCTCTTGTCCAGACTAAGCAAACTAAACAAACAGGGCATGTTTTCTAGACATTTTAATAATTTTTGTTGCTCTTCTCTGGACTTTCTCCAATTTGTCCACCTCTTTCCTGAAATGTGGCCTGCAGAACTGGACACAATACTCTAGCTGAGGCCTTATCAATGTTGAATACTTCTCCTGACTTGCTTCCAATACTTTTGCTAATACATCGCAGAATGATGTTTTCTTTTTTTTGCAACAGCGTGACTGGTGACTCCTATTTAGCTTGTGATCCACTATGACCCCTAGATCCCTTTCCGCAGTGCTCCTTCCTAGGCAGCCATTTCCCATTTTGTATGTGTGCAATTGATCGTTCCTTCCTAAACTGAGTACTTTGCATTTGTCTTTACTGAATTTCATCCTATTTACTTCAGACAATTTCTCCAGTTTGTCCAGATCATTTTGAATTTGCAACCCCTCCCAGCTTGGTATCATCCCCATACTTTATAAGTGTACTCTCTATGCCATTATCTAAATCATTGATGAAGATATTGAACAGAACCAGACCCAGAACACATCCCTTTGGGACCCCACTCATTATGCCCTTCCAGCATGACTGTGAACCCAACTACTCTCTGGGAACAATTTTCCAACCAGTTACTTACCCACCTTATAATAGCTCCACCTAGGTTGCATTTTCCTAATTTGTTTATGAGGAGCTCATGGGAGACAGTATCAGAAGCATTGCTAAAGTCAAGAGATACCACATCTACTGCTTCCCCTTATCCACAAGGCTTGTTACCCTGTCCAAAAGCTATCAGGTTGGTTTGACACAATTTGTCCTTGACAAATCCATGCCAACTGCCATTTATCACCTTACTATCTTGTAGATTTTTGAAAACTGACTGTTTAATTATTCGCTCCATTATCTTTCCGGGTACAGAAGTTAAGCTGACTGGTCTGTAATTCCCTGGTTGTCCTTATTTCTCATTTTATAGATGGGGACTATATTTGACCTTTTCTGGTCTTCTGGAATGTCTCCCATCTTCCATGACTTTTCAAAGATAATTGATAATGCTCAGATATCTCTTCAGTAGCTCCTTGAGTATTCTAGAATTCATTTCATCAGGTCCTTAGACATCTAACTTGTTTAAGTAATATTTAACTTGTTATTTTGCTACTTTAGACTCTGATTGTACCTCATTTTCACTGTCATTCACTATGTTAGCTGGCCAATTGCCGCCAACCTTCTTGGTGAAAACTGAAACAAAGAAGTCATTAAGCACCTCTGCCAATTCCACATTTTCTGTTATTGTCTTTACCTCCTCATTGAGCAACAACCCTACCTTGTCCTTGGTCTTTGTTTTGCTTCTAATGTATTTGTAGAATGTTTTCTTGTTTCCTTTTCTGTTTCTAGCTAGTTTGATCACATTTTGTGCATTGGCTTTTCTAATTTTGTCCCTACACACTTGTGTTATTTGTTTATATTCATCCTTTGTAATTTGACCAGGTTTCCATATTTTGAAGGAGTCTTTTTTTGAGTTTTATATCATTGACGATCTCCTGGTTAAGCCATGGTGGTGTCTTGCCATACTTCCTATATTTCCTGTGCAGTGGGATACTTTGCTCTTGTGAAGAAGCCAGTTAAATGTGCTTTCCTCTTCCAAGCACTATCACCTCAGTTTTGAGGACAGCGAGATTATGTCTGATTAACACTTGTTTTGTATCACTGTTTTTATTTTTACCTTTATATGGAACAAGGATGTATTGTAATTCTGAAAAGTATACATAATCTTAAAGAAGCTATGCATATAAGATGAGCGACTATTTTCCCCAGTATAGTCTTCTTTCAATTAGCGTTAATTATAGCAGCATTAACAGTTGCTATGTTTCCACACCATATCACACATTACTGGAATGACAGAAGTAGCTGAGCAGATCTAATCTGAAGCCATACAATTGCTATACCAGACTGACAAAAGGGAAACCTGATCTTACTCATCAAGTAAGAGGTTCACATATTTTCCAGCTATGACCGGTTTGTAGAGTTAGCAAATATACTTCCAATAGTACGCAGATGTTTTAAAAGGGGAAGAGTGAGCACAGATTGCTTCACAAATGTCTTTGAAGGCACACTGAAATGTCAAATCAGGTAACTACAAACAGTATAAAATAGGTTGGCAAAATTATTTCAGGACCTTACATAATTTTAAAAAGTCACTGAGGTGTTATTTTCCAATGTGTTCGAAAATGATTATTGTTGCATAACTAACACTATAGATAGCATAAATTTGTGATGATAAGTTTCACAGCAACACTGACAAAAATGTAAGCATGTTTAGCAACTGTGGCTCCATATGAATGCTTTCTTTCTATTGCTGAATAGCAGTTAGTAAAAATAAAATTTGAAAAATATTACAGAAAAAAATAGTGGAAAATAGAGGTCCAAGCAAATATTCTGGACCCAAGATTGAGGTAATTAGTAAGTCTGAGAAAAAAAAAGTGGAACCATTAAAATGTGTTAAAAAGCCCTTTAAAACGTGTTTGTCAGAAAAGCCATATAAAAACTAATAAGACACATACAAATGAAAACTAAACAGAATATGCAGTAATCATGTGGAGTCTTGTTCATATACTATGGATAAATTCTCCTTCATGTACAAGCTCTAGGAAATATTCTCTGAGCCATTTAAACCCTGAAGGGATGTGCAGGATGTGGGAGAGAAATGAGTGAGAAGCCATCAGTGCACTTGTTACACAGAATGGCATCTACATTTTCATTCTTCAGAGGTCTCCCTGTCAGCATTGTATAACCTGGATATATGGGGGGATAAGGATACAAGAGAGAGATCAGAGGATTCCTATGTATGCTGATTTTAATACTAGTGCTAGTATGTATGTCCTAATCTCTGTGTAAATGGGATGTAGGGATTATGGCTATCATTCTAGCATATAAAATAGACTAGCAAACAAGGATGACTGCATTGCAGTGCTGAGTTTTTTTAAGAAAAGTAGAACTAAAACAAACACTAAAAATGCTTTAATTATTTTGAGCCTCTAACATTGAATAACTGCCCTTAAATTAACATTAAAAAGTTATACGATAAATGATATAGGTGTCATGTTATTCATTAATGGGATATTATATTATAGATAAATATTTCAGACTTCAAGTTTGTCATATTATCTATGGACAATAAACACATGAGGTATCAAGTATTTGCTTTCTTTTAAACAAAGTTAAATTTCAAACATGGTTCAGATTTCCTATTTTCTCATTTTAAAATACAGTTTATAAACAAATCACCTCCTATGCAGATGTTATGTGTTGTTCACAAATAGAGACATGTGCTCAATGAAGGGGGAAAAAATTAATCATTCCAAAAGTAGCTGCAATAGTCATGAAACCTTGTAAATTAGCATGATACACAGTATTCTTTTGGCTCAGTAAACTAAAAAGACAAATTTAGTTTGCATTCCTCAAAGACAGACCTAACACATACAAAGTCTTTCCATGCAAAGTGGTAATTACAGAATTATCACTGCATAGAATTTCTTTCACTCTGCTTCCTTGGGCACTCAAACATTTATAGCAAATGTTTAAATTAGACTAGTGAAAAAGAGCTTTGGTTGCGGTGGGAGAGAGAAAGCTGAATGATTTGTACTGTAACAAGTGCCAAGCACATTTGAGATGTGCTAAGGATTCAATGCAAAAATCCAGAACATCTGAACACAGGATAACCTTTGCAATATGCAGACAATCAAACTCTGATTAAAGTCAAGGAAAAGACACCCAGTGTTTTCAATGGTTCTTATAGAATTATGATTTTTTAAAATAATCTAAAGACAGTCTCTACTCTGTTAGTACTTGCTGAATTTGTTGTTGTAAATTATTTATCTGTTGATTTTTTTCAGTGAATAATTGTTTTAATTATTCAGCCAGCTTTGATATATGGGAAAAATGTGAGCATGTGGTGAAAAGGGTGTATTATCTTTACAATAGTCACATTACTCACAAGTGTGCAACAGGTTTTAAGTCTGCATAAAACAACTATAAATCACAGGTCCAGCCTGATATTGAGCAAAATGATGTTGGAAGTAGTTTCATTTAATAGGATGACCTATTCTAATTCATTATTACGAAGATACAGCCATGAGTATTTTAAGATAGTGCATTCCCCTCAAATTATTTTTTTCATACCATAATGTGCCTACTGCCATATACTTGTATACCTGCCAAATGTTGCTCTTCAAGAGTGACAGTCACACTTTTGCCTCTGCTGTCACTCATCCCATCTGGAATGTCACTGAGACACAGAGCTCTAGGGAGTGAGTATGGTTCTTGCTGCCACAATTCCTTGGGGCTTCTAGACAGCCCAGACCCTATTACTGTTTCCTGTGCTGTCTCCTTTGCTTCTACTGTACCGCACAGCTAGAAGGCAGTGATGGAAGGAAGGTGGTTTCCAGCACTAACTATCTCATATTTACTCTCTCAGCCACATACCCACCTCATGTTCCTTATATAATCCTTCTCTCTGGTGGTGACAGAAATAACAAGCGTCAGGTTCAATATCAAGAGGGTTCTCTAAATAATAGAAAACTGAACTGTCTTAAACCCCACTCATAAATTTGGGAAAACTAAATATCATCCCTGCGCATCTCTAAGAGGCAATACTTCCCCTCTTGCAAGCTCTGAGTCAGTGTATAAAAAAAAGAAAACAACAGCTATTAAGAAAAGAAAATACAACAGTAATTTGGGAAAATGCTGCAACAATGACTCAAAAGGATGCAAGCAATAAGTGAAAGACCCGCAGTATCTTTGGCAGTAGTCCTCTGCCTTACTTTCCCATCTTGCAGTGTGAAAGTTCAATGGATAAATGTTCCTTTAGCAAGCCACAGTGTTCCCCCTTTTCCTCCCTCACTGTAAGTTTGATGTGCAAGAAAGTGAAGCCCCAGAGTCCAAGGGTGTATTCAGGTGGAATTAGCTCCTAACTCTGAGGGCAGGGAGAGATGGATGAATGATGCTTCTGCTATCCATTTTAGGAGATTTAAGGCTCAGTCCCTTAGCTTATCTACAATATAAGTTGTAACTATCCCTTTAGCATATCACTCTCCTCTCCCTTTGACCCAGAGATGTATTCTCCTCTTGACCTGCTGCTTATAAAGAGGGAAGAATTGCTAGGGAAAGTACAAGTGGGTAGCAATCTGGACAGCAGTGACCATGCGATGGTTGAGTTCAGGATCCCCACGAAAGTAAAGTACCAAAATATAGACCCTGGACTTCAGAAAAGCAGACTTTAACTCCCTTATGGAACTGATGGACAGAATCCCCTGGGAGTCTAATGTGAGGGGGAAAGGAGTCCAGGAAAGCAGGCTGTATTTTTAAGAAGCCTTATTGAGGGTGCAGGAACAAACCATCCAGCTGTGCAGAAAGAATAGCAAACATGGAGGTGACCAGCTTGACTTAATAGTGAAATCTTCGGTGAGCTTAAACACAACAAAGAAGCTTACAAGAAGTGGAAACTTGGACAGATGACTCAGGAGGGGTGCAAAAATATTGCACGAGTATGCAAGGGTGTAATCAGGAAGGCAAAAACACAACTGGAGTTGCAGCTAGCAAGGGATGTGAAGGGTAGCAAGAAGGGTTTCTACAGGTATGTTAGCAACAAGAAAAAGGTCAGGGAAAGTGTGGGACCCCTAATGAATGGGGAAGGCAACCTAGTCAGAGATGATGCAGAAAAAGCTGAAGTACTCAATGCTTTTTTGCCTTGGTCTTCACAGACAAGATCAGCTCCCACACTGCTGTGCTGGGCAGCACAATATGGGGAGAAGGTGAGCAGCCCTCAGTGGTGAAAGAACATGTTAAGGACTATTTGGAAAAGCTGGACATGCACAAGTCAATGGGTCCATATCTATTGCATCCAAGGGTTCTAAGGAAATTGGCTAATGTGATTGCAGAGCCATTGGACATTATCTTTGAAAACTCATGTTGATTCGGGGAGGTCCTCAACAACTGGAAAAAGGCCAAAAGAGGGAAGAAGGAGAATCTGGGGAACTACAGACTGGTCAGCCTCACCTCAGTCCCTGGAAAAATCATGGAGCAGGTCCTCAAGAAAACCATTTTGAAGCTCTTGGAGGAGAGGAATATGATCAGGAATAGTCAACAGGGATTCACCAAGGACAAGTCATACCTGACTAACCTGATTCTATAATGAGATAACTGGCTCTGTGGATATGGGGAAAACAGTGGACATGATATATCTTGACTTTAATTAAGCTTTTGATATGGTATCCCACAGTATTCTTGCCAGCAAGTTAGAAAAGTATGGATTGGATGAATGGACTATAAAGTGGATGGAAAGCTTGCTAAGTTGTCGGGCTCAATGGGTAGTGATCAACAGCTCGATGTCTAGTTGGCAGCTGGTCTCAAAAGAGTGTCCTGGGGCTGGTTTTGTTCAACATTTTTATTAATGATCTGGAGGAAGGCCTTGATTGCACCCTCAGCAAGTTTGCAGATTACACTAATCTGTGGGGAGAGGTAGATACACTGGAGGGTAGGGATAGAGGTAGATACACTGGAAGGTCCAGAATGACCTTGACAAATTGGAAGATTGGGCCAAAAGAAATCTGATGAGATTCAACAAGGACATTGCATTAGTAGGAACATTGCCAGCAGATCGAGCAATGTGATTATTCCCCTCTATTCGGTACTGGTGAGGGCACATCTGGAGGACTGCATCCAATTTTGTGCCCCCCACTACAGAAAGGATGTGAACAAATTGGAGAAAGTCCAGCAGAGGGCAATGAAAATGATTAGGGGGCTGAGGCACATGGCTTACAAGGAGAAGCTGAGGAACAGGGCTTGTTTAGTCTGCAGAAGAGGAAAGTGAGGAGGGATTTAATAGCAGCCTTCAACTACCAAAGAGGATGGAGCTTGGCTGTTCTCAGGGGTGGTAGATGACAGAACAAGGAGTAATGGTCTGAAGTTGTAGTGGGAGATCTTTGGGTTGGATATTAGGAAACACTATTTCACTAGGAGGCTGGTGAAGCACTGGAACGGTTTACCTAGGGAGGTGGTGGAATCTCCATCCCTAGAGAATTTTAAGACCGAGCTTGACAAAGCACTGGCTGGGATTATTTAGTTGGTGTTGGTCCTGCTTTGAGCAGGGGTTGGACTAGATCAGGAATGGGCAACTTTGGCACGCGGCTCTCCAGGGTAAGCACCCTTGGTGGGCCAGGCTGGTTTGTTTACCTGCTCCGTCTGCAGGTTTGGCCAATCATGGCTCCCACTGGCTGTGGTTTGCCACTCCAGTCCAATGGGAGCCGCATGCCAAGATTGCCCATCCCTGGACTAGATGATCAGCTGAGGTCTCTTTGAACCCTAATCTTCCATGATTCTATAATTCACTGGGTTCACCTCAAACCCTGGAGGAAGGGGAGCATCACTGAGAATACCTCTGCAAGTGCCCCTGCAAACGACTCACAGCTGTCACTTTCTCTAACACTGCTGCTGCTTGTGGCTCCTGTGTTTAATCATCACTAGGATTCATGGTGTGTTATCATACAATGTTTAAGTTCTCAGCCATTCTGACTCTATGAATCACATTCTTGTGGTGTACATTACAGTTAGGCAAGAATCTATATCATGTCAACACTCCTGGACCACTGTGATATCAGAGGTAACTCAACAAGTCACTACTCTTTTATTCCACGGGTAATTTGTGTGCAAGAATGTCATTTGTTGTATAAGGGCTACTGCACATAAATGGTGGATTATTTGGACCAACTGCCACACGTGTGACAGCACAGGTTTTCATAGAATAATAGAATCATACAATATCAGCGTTGGACGGGACCTCAGGAGGAACCTCAAAGCAGGACCAATCCCCAACTAAATCATCCCAGCCAGGGCTCTGTCAAACCTGATCCTCAGCTACTTGTTGCCTAATGTAAAACTTACTTTTGTTTATTTGCTTTTATATTTAACATGATGACATTCTTGAGTAGATAGTAATATGGATTATTTTATATTGCTTGATAAGTTTACATGAACAGTCATATCCTTCCTAATGGCTATCTATACGGAAACTTGGGTAACCATATAATCATAGGTTTCAAAGTGGTAATTGTGTTAGTCTGTATCAGCAAAAACAAGGATGAGTCCTTGTGGCACCTTAGAGACTAACAAATTTATTTAGGCATAAACTTTCATGGGCCAAAACTCACTTCATCTGATGCATGCAGTGGAACATATAGTAGGGAGGTATAAATACACATAAGAACATAAGAATGGGCATACTGGGTCAGACCAAAGGTCCATCCAGCCCTGTATCCTGTCTACCAACAATGGCCAATGCCATGTGAGTGAGTGAACCTAACAGGTAATGATCAAGTGATCTCTTTCTTGCCATCCCTCAACATCCTCTGACAAACAGAGGCTAGGGGCACCATTCCTTACCCACCTTTGCTAACAGCCATTAATGGACTTAACCTTTATGAATTTATCTGATTCCCTTTTAAACCCTATTATAGTCTTAGCCTTCACAACCTCCTCAGGCTGTTCCACAGGTTGACTGTGCACTATGTGAAGACAACTTCCTTTTCTTTGTTTTTAACCTGATGCCCATTAATTTCATTTTATGGCCCCTAGTTCTTATATTATGAGAACAAGTAAATAACTTATCCTTATTCACTTTCTCCACACCACTCATGATTTTATATATCTCTATCCTATCCTCCCTTAGTCTCCTCTCTTCCAAGCTGAAAAGTCCTAGCCTCTTTAATCATATAAGACCTGTTCCAAACCCCTAATCATTTTAGTAGTATTTCTCTGAACCTTTTCTAATGCCAGTATATCTTTTTTGAGATGAGGAACTCACATCTATACGCAAATGAGAGTGTTCTCCTACTGCTTTTTGAATGTCATAATTCCTGATGGCAGATTTGTGTCCATTTATTCTTTTGCATAGAGACTGTCCAGTTTGGCCAATGTACATGGCAGATGAGGTATTGCTGGCATATATCACATTGGTAGATGTGCAGATGAATGAGCCCACTAATGATATGGCTAAGGTCGTTAGGTCCTATGATGGTGTCCCTTGAATAGGTATGGGGACAGAGTTGGCACTAGATTCATTGCAGAGTTTGGTTTCTGAGCAAGTGTTTTTGTTGTGTGGTCTGTAATTGCTGGTGAGTATTTGCTTCAAGTTGCGGGGTTGTCTGTAAGCAAGGAGTGACTTGTCTCCCAAAGTCTGTGAGAGTGGGGGATTGGCCTTCAGGATAGGTTCATGATGTGCTGGGGAGGTTTTAGTTGGAGGCTGTAGGTGACAGACAGTGGCATTCTGTTACTTTTTGCGGGCGGGGGGGGGGCTGTCCTATAATAGGTGATTTCTGGGTACCCTTCTGGCTCTGTTATCTGTTTCTTCAGTTCACCAGGTGAGTACTGTACTTTTAAGAATGCTTAATAGCAATTGTGTAGGTGTGTGTTTCTGTCTCAGGGACTGGAGAAAATGTGGTTGTATCTTATTGCTTGCCTGTAGACAGTGGATTGTGTAATGTGGTCTGGATGGCATTCAAACACCAGTAGTAGAACACTTCAATCTCCCTGGACACTCAATAACAGACTTAAAAGTGGCAATTCTTAAAAAAAAAAAAAAAAAAAAAAAAAAAAAAAAAAAAAACCTTCAAAAACAGACTCCAACAAGATACTTCAGAATTTGAACGAATTTGCAAACTGGACAAACCATGAAATTAGGCCTGGTTAAAGACTGAGAGTGGTTGGGTCACTAAAAAAACCTATTTTTCCCCTGTTGATACTTACACGTTCTTGTCAACTATTTGATATGGGACACCTTGATTACATTGGCCTCATTAGAACTATAAAAGTGATTTCCACCCTGCGGAAGCAAATTTAGGATGATTTTGTTTTAGGCCTAATATATAGTCAAGTTAGCATGAAGCCTGTTATAATAGAGCAAAGAATTATGGTTTAAATCATAATTCCATGCATGTAGCATAGACCAGAAACATCAGGATATCTTAAGCCTGCTTTCCTGCTAACCGCAAAAATATCCACATTTAGCCTTGTAGGATGACAAGCTGACCACAGCTACTTGATTCCTACTGAAAAACATGTTTTTATCAAAACTAATGTTAAGACTATGATTTAATTGGTACTTGATTGCGTTTATTCCTTATATGGCACAAGTAAGTAAAGTTTGGGACTTTTCCAATTCGGAAGGTACTATATGGATGTATGACACTTGCATAATTAATAAGAATCTATAAATATTCATGGAGATTGTTGTAAGGGCCGGGGGGAATAGGCAGTTCTGTACTTGCAGGTGTCAGACTGATGTTTCCTCCCCAGCATTGATGCTTTGGTTTCAAATAAAGGCCTCAGGCTAATTTCTGAATCCAAAATAGAGAGAGTGGTCGTTATTCCACATCAACCCGCTTTTTGTCAACTGTTGAGAATAGCCCACTTCCACCTTAATTGAAGGCAACTCCCATCTTTTCATATGCTGTGTATTAATCCCTCCCTAAGCTGACTATGTTCCACTCCATGCATCTGATGAAGTGGGTTTTAACCCATGAAAACTTATGCTCAAATAAAATTTGCTAGTCTTTAAGGTGCAACAAGGACTCCTTGTTGTTTTTTTATATAATCATAAAGGTGATTGGTACATTAATATTCTCTTTCTTAAATATTAGGACTTTTTATTAACATTTGTGTGGCTCTTTAGTTAGAGCTTGTGTTTCAGAACCCTGACAATTCTGAGACTCTATTTCGGTATTCCATGCAGAAATACATGCAGGTTGTTTGCAACAGAAGCCTCTCTGTTGTTCTTTCCACCATGGAGAGTGTAAACTTGGCCCCAGAAGGTGTGTCCACAAAAGCATAAAAAAACCCCATGACTGGCCCAGATCAGCTGACTCAGGCTGGCGATGTTCAGGCTCCAAGGCTGAAAAATTGCTATGTAGCTGTCCACGCTCGACTGAAGCATCTACACAGACACTTTTAGCCTTACGGTCTGAGCCTTGCAAGCTCATGTAAGCTGACTAGGTTCATCCTTAGCTATATCACGAGGCTTTTATCCCTGCCTAGGTGAATTAAAGACACTGGAGCCTTTGTGTATGAACACAGATCTCCCAAGATCTGTCCCATCCTCTGATCTTTAAAGTATGTCTGCGATATACTGTCATGTATTTTAAAGGTACACAGTACATTTAAACCTGATCACTTATATTTTGAACATTACATATCGTGTGAACTGTATTAGAAAAAAAGCAAAATGAGAGACTGTTTGAGAGATGCGTGATCAGAATTCAGTTGAAAAATGCATAAGCAGCAAACATATTTCTTTTTATAATATTCCTAGCACTTTTATGCTCTCGCCTCAGCTGTCAATTGTACTGTTAACTTCCCATCTCCAGAGTAAATGTAAGTAATTTCCCTTTCTAATTATTTAAAATCAGATGAAATCATTTTCATTTCAAATCACAGCCATTCCAATCCATTGTATAAATACATAGTAAATGTGTATACTGTGCAGATTAAAAATGTGTTAAAATACCTCAGGAAAAGTAATTATTCTGTTTGTAATCTACTGCCTTATACAGTGCCATCCCCAACTCAACCATATCCGAAAGAAACCACTGAAACACATAGGGCCTGTCATAAATATAAAGGGAAGGGTAACAACCCTTATGTATGCAGCAATGTAAAATCCCTCCTGGCCAGAGGTTTACCTGAAAGGGGTTAAGAAGCTCAAATAACCTAGCTGGCATCTGACGAAAAGGACCAATGGGGAAAGAAAATACTTTCAAATCTGGCGGGTGGGGAAACCTTTGTTTGTGCTCTTTGTTTCCATGTTCTCTTGAGCCAGAGAGGGACCAGGGCAGAAAAATTTATCTCTTACAGACAATCAGAAATAAGCACCTAGGATTATAAAAATAGTAAGCAAACCAATGAAAGGCGTTAGATCAGGGATCGGCAACCTCAGCACGCAGGACCGCAGGGTAAGCACCCTTAGCGGGCCCCGCCGCTCTGTTCACCTGCCGTTTCGCCGACCATGGCTCCCACTGGCCGTGGTTCACTGTCCCGGTCCAATGGGGGCTGCGGGAAGCGGCGCGGTGCTGGCTTGTTTTTGCTGGTGAATTTTCCCTATGTTAGAGGGGCATGTGTTCCTGGTTTTTGCAACTTTGAAGTTAAACCTAAAAGGGAATTCTCTGTGTTTAAAATCTTTTTATTTCCCTGTAAAATTACCTTCCATCCTGATTTTACAGAGGTGATACTTTTACTTTTTTTATAATATTTTTTTTCTTTTAAGAACCTGATTGATTTTCGGTGTCCTAAAAACCCAGGGGTCTGTGCTCATCTGTACCAATTGGTAAGAATATTATTCTCAAGCCTCCCCAGGAAAGGAGGTAAACAGGCTTGGGGGAATATTTTGGGGGGAAATAGGACTCCAAGTGGTCCTTTCCCCGAATCTTTGTCTAAATTACTTGGTGGTAGCAGTGATACTGTTCAAGGACAAGGGAAGGAATTTGTACCTTGGGAAAATTTTTAACCTAAGCTGGTAGAAATGAGTTTAGGGGGTCTTTCATGAGGGTTCCCACAACTGTACCCCAGAGTTCAGAGTGGGGAGGGAACCCCGACAGGACCAGATTCTCAGCTAATGTAAATTCACATAGTTCCACTGAAGTCATAGGTATGCCAGTTCATGTACTTCAGTAGAACTACATTGATTTGTATCAGCTGAGCATCTGATCATTAACAGTTTGCATACACTGGGACACTCAGAAAAGTTAAGACCATTTAACTAAGGTGTTATGTTAAAGTGCATTAAATCCCTAGGTGGATGCTCTCATTCAGAAGTAAAGTGGTCATAGTTCACTTTAGCTTCAACATCCTTGAAGAAGACAAATCCTAGATTGTAAATCTGGACAGTTCAGGATTTATTCCCAATTCCGGAAGACAGTTTTACTCACTTGAGAGGAGCTCATCAAACAAAACATGTTACCATCAGCACAAGTTTTCTCAGTTTCCTGCACCTTGCAGAAATAGAGCTGACTCCAAGGCACAAAGTAAAGGAAGTGTTTAATGTCAGTCACTGCAATGGACTCCTTTATTTTCAATAGGAGGCCATAATATTTCAATGCTGCTTACTTTTGTTGACTCAGTGTTGCTGGGAAGCAGGGAGAAATGCCTAGATTTGTACTTTGCATGCAGACGTTGCTCCTTGTGAGATATATTTTGCTCCCTCTTTAGCATGGCTATTGCACCCAGCTGAACTATGTTTCTTGTATATTGCATGATTTTCCAGGAGGGAAGAAGAGCTCCCCAAGGCAAATAGCATGGGGAGTGTTGCAGACCAAATCCAGGAGTTGCAAGGAATATATCAGATGTGCTCCTTTCCCCCTCCTAGTGAAGGCTGAAGTTTGTCTCAACTTTATTAAGAACTACCGTTTGACTAATACTGAGTACCAATCAAAAGTACAGTTACAGCCACAAAGCTTTCTGTTAATATAATGTTGAAATTAAATGGATCTCTTTACCATCAATGTTAATTTTAACCTCTCCATATATGCTTCCTGTACTCAAGCAATAAAAGAGAATATATTTAAAATGTCTTTGTGTGGTGATATTTTGGCAGAGCTATTGCAGACACTGAGCCACATGAGCTAATTAAAAACATAGGATATTCTGAACAAAATGAACTCTCAACTATGCTTGTATCTCCATTGCTACACACTGACTCAATATGTATTGTATGCTTCAGAGTGAAACAATCCTGAAATTTAATTATGTAGATACATAGCTGGATATTAGAATCTCCATTAAGAATAGCATCTTTTTGCTAGATAAAAAATCAAATCCACATTAGTTTTATTAGTAATTGCCGCACCTAGATTGTAAGAATATAAAATATAAAATATTTATATTTGATACTAGTAAAGATACAGCAAACTGATTTCAGTATCAATTTCCTTTATTTACGTAAATCATTTCAGCTTTCCGCTTTTCAGTTTCACCATCTTTCAGAGGGGGATAATTCTATCTATCCTTTATCGTGAAGTCATTGGATGAAAAGAACTATCGAGAAAAAGTGCTATATGGAAGTTGAGTATTACTTTTCCCCCCTGGAATCTGTGCAATAGAGGTACATATTATTTGTGACTAATTTTTAGCTCAAGAAACATAAATATTTTATAATTAAGAAATAATGTATCAGTTTGCTTTCTGGACTCCAGTGCCCTTTTACCTGGGGTGCTGCCCCTGGCAATACCCCCACATTCTCTCTGGGCCTCCATTTTCAAGGTGAACCCCAATCCTCTATCCCTACCTCACCTCAATGTTTATTGCCAGTCATCATCTAGCCCCTGTTTCCTCGGGAAGACTGCCATGGAAAAGCCACTCATAGGCAAAGGGCTTTTCTGCCTTTCCCCAAAGTACCTTTTCAGGCCTTCCTATCAGGCTGCAGCCTGGGAGGTCACAAGGCCTGAGCTCCCCTTTCCCTAGTACCCTTCTCTCCTTCAGACAGCTAGATTCAGCTCCCTCTAAAGATAGAGAGAGAGACTGTTTGAGCCCCTGGCTCACAGCCCTTTTATAAGGGTCAGCTGAGCCCTGATTGGGGGCAGGGCTTCAGCTGTGGCTGCTTCCCCACTCAGCCTTTTTATTGCTTTTCCTAGGTACAGCCCTCTTCAGGGCTACCTTTAACCCCGATCCTATGTTAGAGGAATTTCTCTTTAGCACTGGTTTGCTGATGGGCAAGAAGATATATAAAAGCCTGGCCTGGATTACTGAGCACTAGCTTTACTGGTTATATTTTACCTTTTTGGTCCTAAGAACTTCTTTGTATATAAAATAACATATTGTAAACATACACATAGTTGACAAGTTGAACTAATTACTAGAGTGGTTCTATAAGGAACTTTTATTATATGGATTTTCACAAATATTCCATTGATAGTATTTCAATGGAGGAAAACAGAACAGATGTAAATACAGGTTTAAAAAAATAGCCCCTTTCAGTACAGGCGTTAACTGCATTTAAAATCAAGGAACTTATAATTGATAAATGTCCAATAAACTGCTATTCATACCAAATAAATCAAATCCTAATATGCCACTAATATTCTGCTCACAGGAAAGTGTTAAAAGTTTGAGCATTGGCCTGCTAAACCTGGGGTTGTAAATTCAGTTCTTGAGGAGGGTATTTAGGACATGGGGCAAAAATCTGTTGGATGATTTAGTTGGGGATTTGTCCCACTTAAAGCAGGGGGTTGGACTAGATGATCTCCTGAGGTCCCTTCCAACCCTGATATTCTATTATTCTATCCTATGGATAAAATATAGCATCAAAAAGTCAAAGAGCAGTAACTGGAGATCAGAGATCTGAGGATGGATTCTTTAAAGGTATTTAGCCATTGCTCCACTCAGCATTTTTAGGCCTAAGTGACTTAGATAGCTCAGTCCCATTTTCAGAAATGACTTAGGATTCAAAGTCTCATTGACTTTCAATGAGACTTACATGCTTAAGTCCTATGTCACTTTTGAAAATGGGATTTAGCCAACTAAGACACTTAGGCCATGGTTACACTGACACTTTATAGCGCTATAAAGCCCCCAGGAGCACTATAACCTCCTCCCCATCCACACTGGCAAGTCACATAGAGCGCTATAACCACGGAGTTATAGCGCTCCTGGTAATCCACCTTCTCATGGAGAATAAGGGCTGTAGCGCAGCTGCTGTAGCGCTACAGCGAGAATGTGGATACCCACTGCACATTAATTGGCCTACAGCCCGTCCCATAATTCCCGTTAGAGCCACTCTGCTCATCACTTGCAAACTCTTTTGTCCTGTCCTCAGGTGACCACACGTCAGACCCGCCCTTTAAATTTCCAGGGAAATTTGAAAATCCCCTTCCTGTTTGCTCCAGCCAAGCATGGCGTGCTCTCAGGGAATCCTTGCAGGTGATCATTCTGATTGATCATGACTCCACGTGCCATGCCTCCTTGCAATAGGCGATCCCCAGCGTGGAGCAATAGCGAGGTGCTGGACCTCATCAGCTGTTGGGGGGAAGAGGCTGTTCAGTCTCAACTGCGGTTTAGCCGCAGGAATTATGATACCTATGGGCAGATATCACGGGTCTTGGTGGAAAGAGGCCATGAGCGGGACACTCTGCAGTGCCATGTTAAGGTAAAGGAGCTTAGGAATGCGTATCGCAAAGCCCGTGAGGCAAACGGCCACTCCGGGGCAGCTCCGGTGACTTGCAGATTTTATAAGGAGCTGCACGTGATACTTGGTGGCAATCCTACGGTCACTCCATCGACCACCACGGACACTTCCCAGCCCACCAGTGAAGTGGAGGGTGAGGAAGAGGACGAAGAGGAGGAGAATGAAGAAGAGGAGGAGGATGAAGACGAGGCGGCGGCGACCCAGGGCACGGAGG
Organism: Dermatemys mawii; assembly: GCA_007922305.1. NCBI lineage: Eukaryota > Metazoa > Chordata > Testudines > Dermatemydidae > Dermatemys > Dermatemys mawii. The sequence goes on along the minus strand of ML677348.1, from coordinate 46,483,492 downwards.
AGTCCCTGGACGCATGCAGCCAGGAGCTCTTCTCAACCCAGGAGGAGGGCAGCCAGCCACAGAGTCCAGCGGTTGCAGGAGGCAACATAGCAGCGGATTGCGGAGGTAAAGCTGCTTTTCTATGGGGAAGGCAGGCAGCTTGGGGTGGAAAGGGATGCAGGGGGCATTCCACCTGGAGCTCTTCTCAAGCCATGAGGAGGGCAGAGGGCATGCAACCAGGAGCTCTCCTCTAAAGCCAGTAGAAGAGCAGCCAGCCACAGCGTCTGGCGGTTGCAGGGGGCAGCTCAGCAGTGCATTGTGGAGGTAAAGCTGCTTTTCTATGGGGAAGGCTGGCAGCTTGGGGTGGAAAGGGATGCTTGCATGCTTGCCTACATGTGGAATAGAACATTGATGTAGTCTATCACCTCTCGGTAATCATCATCAGTAATCTCTTCAAAGGTCTCAATAAGAGCACTTGCAATGCGCCTGCAAGTTTCCCGGGAGAGCCAGCGTGGCCCCATTCTGGTCATGGTTACTAGTCCCCACCACTGTGCTACAATGGGTGGGGGGAGCATTGCTGCACATAGGCAAGCTGCATATGGCCCTGGGTGGAAGCCACATCTCATTAAAATTCCTTCCCTTTCTTCCTCAGTGACCCGAAGCAGCAAGATATCTTCCAGGACAAACACCTATGGAGAATGTTGGAACAGTATTCAGAGTAGGGCTCCCACCACTTCCCAGCAATGCCCCCACCCCACCACAGCTTTGCAGGGCAGGGAAAAAATCATTCCCCCTGCCTGCTGCTCAGAGTAGGGCTCCTGCCACTTCCTGGCACAACTCAACCTCCCGCCCCGGCCACAGCTTTGCAGGGCAGGGAAAAAATCATTCCCCCTGCCTCTGTAGTGGAGTCACCATGGCAGGGGCTCCGTTGTTGTCTGTGTGCTCTCTGCGGGACAGGCAAATGGGGAATGCGGGGGAATCATAGGCATGTCTGCTGTTTACAAGGGAGCCACTGTTACATGTATCTTTTTCTTTTAGAAGCATCGACCTTGAGCCCTGTGCCATCGCTGTTATCAACAGCTGAGAGGCTCAGGCAACTGAGGAAGAGGCCACGAATGAGCAAAGAGGATCTTGAACAGCAAGTAATGCAACAGGCTGTAACGGAGAATTGAATTGCACAGAGGTGGAGGGAGGACCAGAGCAAGTTGAGGGAGAAGGAGCAGCAGGAGAACGCGAGTCACCGGCGGAAAAGCACCAATAAACTGCTCTCATTACTGCAGCTTCAATTGCAGGCTATGCAGCGGATTGCCACCCTTCAGGAGGAGAAGCACCGTGCTCTCCACCCCCTTTATCATTTTCCCCAAGACCCTTCCCCTTCTGGCCCTCTGTACCCTCCAGGCCACTATCATCAGCTATATGGTTATCACTATCCACAGCTGCCTCCAACCCCTCTGTCTTCACCGAACAACCCCAAAACCCAGGACCCTTATCCACTGCAGTCAACCCCTAATAACATGCTTTATTTCCATCCGCAACTGGGATTTGGGGCACATGGCAACTGTGAGGGCACTGGAGACTCAGAGATCTGGACATATTCCAATCTCTGACTGACCCCATCCCACCCCCATTGCACCACCCCCCGCTTACTCCTCACATGCATCAAAATATTTTCTTTCAGCAACCAAAGTACCTGTTCAATAAATGAATTGTCTTCTTAATAAATGGGTTTCTTTATTCAGTGTACATAGATTATTAGAGGCTACAGAAAAGCAAATGCCTGTTCCTATTAAAAGAATGCACACTCCTTCCCTCCCTCCCTCCGTCTGCACCTCCCTTCAGAACTGGTTTTCAGCCTTAAAATGTTCCCTCAAGGCTTCCCTGATCCTAACAGCCTCATGCTGGGTCCCTCTAAGAGCCCTGCTATTTGGCTGTGCGTATGTGGCCTCCAGGCTTTGAACCTCTGAGGACCATGCCTGAATGATCCCTTCGCCCTTCCGCTCACAAAGATTATGTAGGGCACAGCATGCGGAAATAACCGTGGAGATACTACCCTCAGCCAAGTCTAGCCTCCCATAAAGACAGCACCAGCGCGCCTTGAGACACCCAAAAGCACACTCCACAGTCATTCGACACCGGCTAAGCCTGTCGTTGAACCTTTCCTGACTGCTGTCCAGGCTCCCTGTGTAGGGTTTCATGAGCCAGGGCATTAAAGTGTAAGCAGGGTCGCCAAGAATCATGATTGGCATTTCTACTTCCCCCATGGGGATCCACTGGTCTGGGAAAAAAGTCCCGGCTTGCAGCTTCATGAACAGGCTGGTGTTGGGGAAGATGTGTGCATCATGCACCTTTCCAGACCAGCCCGCTTTAATGTCAGTAAAACACCCACGGTGATCCACAAGCGCCTGGAGAACCACGGAGAAGTACCCCTTTCGGTTAATGTACTCGTCTGGTGGCGGGCGCCAGAATAGGTATATGGGTCCTATCTATCATCCCTCCACAGTTAGGGAAACCCATTTCTTCAAAGCCAGCAACAATGTCATGCACTTTACCCAGAGTCATGATTTTTCGTAGCAGGATGCAATTAATGGCCCTGCACACTTGCATCAGCACAATTCCAACGGTCGACTTTGCCACCCCAAAGTGGTTGGCCACCGATCGGTAGCTGTGTGAGGTGGCCAACTTCCAGAGCGTGATAGCCACCCACTTCTACACCAGTAGGGCAGCTCTCAATCTGGGGTCCTTGCGCCGCAGGGCAGGGGCGAGTTTAGCACACAGTGCCATGAAAGTGGCTTTTCTCATGCAGAAAGTTTTGCTGCTCGTTGTCCCAGACTTGCATGATGATGTGATCTCACCACTCAGTGCTTGTTTCTCGTGCCCAGAAGCAGCGTTCAATGGCCGTGAGCATGTCCGTTAATGAAACAAGAAGGTTTGTGTCAAACGCGTTCACCGCTTCGATCTCATCTTCAGACGCATCACTGTCATCCTGCATGTCAAGGATTAACTCCACTGCACACAGAGATGTGCTGGCGACAGTCGTCAGCATGTTCCTCAGCAGTTGTGGATTCATTGTGGCACATGAAAATGGAAGACGGAGTGCGCTTTGCTGAAACTGTTGAAAGATGGCGCCTGAGGTGTATGGAAACACAGGGATTTCTGGGATATGCCACGAAGCATCATGGGTAGTTGAAACAGGATGCAGAATGCCCTGCAAGTGACACCCCCCTACCACAAGGCATTGCGCCAGATCGGGAAGAGGTGCACTGTGGGATATGCCCTAATGCGCTGCTCTTAATGCCACATTAAGTGCCGCAAATGTGGCCATGCTATACCGCTGGAACGTCTCAGTGTGGACATACAATAGAGCTATACATATTGCTGTATGAGGGGACTGCTATAACCAATAGCGCTATAATCTTGTAAGTGTAACCATACCCTTAGTCCTTGCAATCCTGAGAAAAGCAATGGCTAAACTGAGACCAAAATATTTACAAACCTTTAAAAATCTAGCTCCAACTGTTTACAAAGTTTGCAGCCAGAATATCATCCATAGAGCTTGCTAAAATTTCAAGGAGCAGCAGCTGCAGTTAAAAGCTGACACAGATAGGGGAACATCTTATAGCATCCTCCCAAACTCTCTGTATGCCTTTTCTTGTTAGGAGGGAAAAGGGAGAAGAGTTCCAACCCGAGATGAGCAGCAGTGGCTGTGTTGACATTGCTTATGATACCACTTTGCCTTTAGAGAGAGAGTGGGATCCCAAACAGCCACCAATAAGGTGTAAACAGAACAAAAAGGATATTTTTCTATCATTGACTGGGACCTGCCACTTCAGTGAAATAAATGCACAATTGTATGATGTTCTGGCACCATACAGGACTCCAGAGTTAAAAATATGTTAAGTTGCTTCATGACAGAGAGAGACACATAAACCACTGGAAGTAGAAGAAAGGCCCAGATCTCCAAAGGATCACACATCTGAGAGGTGGGGAACCTCTGTTCAGATTCTTTCTCCTTCTACAGTGGTGGGAATTGAATCAGAATCCCCCATATCCTGATAGTACCCAAACCTAAAGATTATAAGGGAGGCCTCCTCCTCCTTTCTCTCCCTGCCTCCAGCCATTTTGTGTGGAATTAGGCATGCTCTAATACTGGGCCTTGGAGGCAAGATGGTGGATAAATGCTTACCAGGTCAGGTCTTGCAGGCAAGATGGTGGAGAAAAACCTATCTTCCCCCAGGTTATGGATCATATTGAGCTTAGGCAGTAGAGGTCCAGATGCCTAGTGAGGCAGCAGTGCCCATAATCAGAGGCAGACACTTACGTACCTAGGGAACTTTTACAGAGACAATTTAGGTGCTGAGTGAGTTTAGGCACTTGCAGATTAGGCAGCAACCAGGCAGTATCTAAAACTGAGATTTAGGCACTTAATTCCCTTTGTGGATCTAGGCCTAATTGACAGTGTGCCTGGGTGCACTGAAAAGAACTGTGATCCAAATGCAAGGCATTATCATAACAGAGCAGCAGTTCACACCTGTGGAGTGGGGAATGTCCCTGTGAGACAAAGCAAAGAATTTTGGCTCACCAGCATTTTCTCCAGGCAGTAGGAGGATTCAGCTTCATTGAAACTACCACTGCACAGATGGTCAGGGGATACCTGCAGGATACCATTATTGTGTCTGATAGTACTGAACCTTTGCTATGCAGGGAATTCAAGAGCTGCGGATGGCTCCGTTTTGTTTAGTTGTACTACGTCTATGCTTGCCCCCTCTCAAGTGTTTATTCCAAGTGGCTTTATAGTATGACAGATATTATAGTCACCAACGGGCATGCTTGCTTGTTCATGTATAGCGTGTTCAGGCCTTCATTCAAATGAATAAACACCTGGTTCCATGGGAGTTCAGTTTGCCAAAGAATGTGTCTACTAAATCCTGGAATTAACTGCATTGTCTAGGCTCTAGGGACCAGCTTTATATGCCTCTGGCTCCACTCTGTTTTGGCTGCAGCCTGTCAACCCCCTCCAGCTTTCCATGTTTCTTCTTATAGCTTGTATGTTTGATAAAAATATAAACAACATCTGTCCTCTCTTAGAGCTTTCTCCAGCTCCTGTCACTGAATTACCTAAGGGCTGCACAGGTGATGTAGATGTATGGAGCAAGACCTCCCTTAGTCTCCCCAGGGCATCTGCTCAGTAAGGGGCACAATCACTATGCATGCATGACAAGAAAAAACAAAAGATAAGGTAGGCAGACAAGCCAACTTATTAACATTATTCAGTTTTCCTATTCAACTCTATTTGGGGCAAAAGAGGGGACTGTGCTGCACCTCTTTAAGGCGCACCTCTTAAAGGCTGCAGACTGTTCATTTCCTGTGCAACAAGGAAACTTCAGGGGTTTTAGTGAAGGGAGACTTGGTGGAAGTTAAAACTCGTGTCTTTAGACAAGGTGAAATGAATCATCACAATGGGTATGCATCTCACTGAGTATCAGTGTTATTGTTGTCATCCTCCTTCTTCTCCTCACCTCTGTGCACCTGTTTTTAGTTTATAACCCTCTCTTGTTGTGTCCTGTTCAATTTACAGTCTTCAGGACCTGTCTTTATTTGAATTGGAAGGTACCTGGCATGTTTCTGAGTTAAAAACTATTCTTAACTGAACAAATAGTTTCTCCCACCTAGCAGGAACCTAAGTGACACTTACATTCCATTATTGTATGCATTGTTGTTGTAGCCATGTTGTTCCCAGGATGTTAGAAAGACAAGGTATGTGAGGTAATATCTTATATTGTACCAGCTTCTGCTGGTGAGAGAGACAAACTTTTAAGCTTCTATAGACTTCTTCTTTGGATCTGGGACAAACCTGAGGGGGAGCCCTGTGAAAGCTTGAATGCTTGTCTCTCTCACCAACAGAAGTCAGTCCAATACAAGATATTAACTCACACACCTTGTCTTTCTGATATTCTTCTTTGGTCTTCTTTGTACCATCTTCAGAGAACCCTGGTTAGGTATTTTACCCAGAGGAAAGAGACTAGCCTTTAGAAGCCAGATATATGTACAAGCAGCATATACTGGATTTTTTGTTTTCAGTAGCTCATGTGGATTTTTAGCTACAATATGAAAGCATCATTTTCTGGCTTCTCAAAGCAGGAATAATCAATTTCTAAAGAATAAACTGTTGCGCGGAATGCACAGTTGCCAACTTTCACGTGATAAATAAGCACCCTGACTTTCATGATGAGCCAAAAATCAAGCTAACCCCATTTCAAAATAAGGCCCAAACAAGCCAGTTCCTAAGAACCCCAACTTTCCATGTGACCGGATCCCCCGGTGTGCAGTCTGTGACTCTGGCAGGCCCTCTGTGCACCCCTGACTCCTTCCCCGCTTTGCCCCTGCTTGCCCACCCCTTGCTGCTGTTTGCTGAGAGCCAATCATAAAAGAGGAGGCAAAAAGCTACAACAAGCAATAAACTACAAGCCAAACAAGCAGCAAGCAGCAAGCCAAAAACTAGCCAACAAGCAATTCAGAAGCCAGTTAAGCCAAAAATAAGCCCAATTTCTGGGTTTGGTTTTTATCAGGTTTGGCATGTCTTATAGAATGTTTAACTCCATATTCTCTCCCTTTCTCACTCCCACTTCCCCATAACAAATTCATACAGAATTCTCCTTTAAAATAAAATAAACAAACAAAAAACCTCCTGGTGTTTGGGAGGAAAACATGTTTATGATGACAAAGTAGACAGGAAGCTTAAGTGCTACTATTGAAAGATAAGAGGATTAGTGCTGTTTCTGGAGAAATTTATTTTGCAGTTGTCATGATTTGCAAAATAAACTGCATTTGCGAAAAAGAGGAGCTACTACCAAGAAATCATTCACTGAGAAAAGGGGAAATATTTTTACTTTTAAGAACCAGAAGGTATCTACCCTGCCACCTGCTTTCTGAGTGTAATATATCATATAAACTCTTATACATTCATATTTTCGCCCTTTTGATCACATAGTACAGTGCATACAACTAGTTGATTTTTTTAAAATGAAAACTTTTTTTTTGGCAAAGTAGCCTATATAGATAGTGACAATATTTCTGATGATAGTTTAGTTAAAAAAAAAACGACACACATTTGAAAAAGGAATTATCTGACATTACTATGTAGCCTGCATAGCACTGAAAATCATCTCATTCAAATTAAATAAGAACTTGCAAAAGAATTGTATAGAGGTTGACCTAAAAATAACATTCATAGTAGTTTTGATAAACTGAAATCTAGCTTTCCAAAATGTACTGTATATAACATTAATTTCTTAAAATGTAATATTTGCTTTTCTGTAAATAGACACTCAACTCATGAACACAGTGGGTGAAAGCCAGGCCCCAGTGGGAGTTCTACCATTGAGTTCAACTTGGGCCAGAAATAAATCTAAGAAGTGTGAGGAGAATGTCGTGACTCCTGGTTCAGGCCAGGCCAGGATCCGGAGGCCAGGAATTAGGTGTATAGGCTAGCTTAAAGAAAGGCTTAATAACTTAGCAATATAGCAGTAGTAGCAATGGTGTGTAGCAACGGCGTAAGAATGTGTATCAATGACGTAGGAATGTATACATAGGGGGTCTGTGCGGTCGAGATGTATGCGTCATGTTGACAGTGGTCGACCAGTTGCGGTCACGTTGTCATGGTAACCCAGAACTTCCAGAGCACCCGGCCAGTTCTGGTCACGTTGTCATGGTAACCCGGAACCTTCAGAGAAAAGGGTCAATCAGAAAGGAGATACGAAAAGTGCAGGACAGCCCACCCAAAAGGGACCGCTCAGAGAGGGGGCCAAGAAGAGGAACCAAAAAGGGACCACTTAGAGGGAAGGCCAGAACAGGCAAAAGTACGCAGGCACCTAGATAAATATAGCAGGGAACGGGACAGCAAATTGCAGACTCGCCCCAGAGATCAGCCAGGAGAGCAGACTCAGGACCCAAACTCGGACTCGCGACCCAAAGGAAGGGAACCTCATCTCATCCACCTAATACCAACAGGAGGGTGAGCATATGGGGCCGGTAGCTATGCTGAGAGGGACCCGGGTCAGTGGGAATATGTGGGACGGGATCGAAACCGCTGTCCAGTAGGACCACGGGGCCGATAGGGACGTCCATAAACTGATCAGACAGAGACCCAGTAGCCGGTAGAGTCAGGCCAGGTGGACTGAAGGCCTCACAGGGCAGAAGCTCTAGGGGGGCAGTACAGAATGAATGCAGAATCCTGAATGTGTAATTGTTGTCATTGTTGCATCGTGTTGTCCGTGATCATAGTTGTAAATGTTATTGTAACCTTGTGGTAGTTGGGTCTATTGTAGACCAGACTGATTGGTGGTCATAAGCAATAAACTAGTTCTCACCCTAAATCTTGGTCATCCGTCATACGTTTAGAGGTTTGGGCACAGGACGGACATTGGCACTTCGTCCCTTGGGAGCTAACAACCTCTGGGAGACTACAACCCAACACCATGGCCTGCCTGTCCCCCGGGATTGGGTAAGGCGCCACCTCCCTGCATGACACCATCATAGTCTATACTTTATAATCAGCCACGTCACAATCCAGCCTCACACCAGTAGCAACAGTGCTCGAGCATAACAGTTTACCGGCCGTAGTTTAGAGGGCATCGTCTGGTGCCAGGAGCAATAATCCTGTGTTGTTCTGGACAAGAAGTAAAAAGACATCCTGGCTTATACTTAATATAAACTTCATGGATCCTCTTTTCCTAGGGGTGGGGGAGAAAGAGTGAAGTGTGCTTTTTAAAGCAGGTAATATCTCCATAGTATTACACAATTGTCTGAACGGTCTAGTGTTTGGCTTTATACATCTGATTATGTGGGAGAGAAAACAAGACTGGTTTTGCCAGAAGAGATCTGGAGTGTATGACTGTGTCCTAGTCAGAGCTGGCTCTAACTTTTTTGCCGCCCCAAGCAAAATGAAAAAAAAAAAGCAGCTGGAGCACCTCCGCTGAAGCAAAAAAAAAAGCGGGGGGACGGGTGCCGGAATGTGCTGCCCCAAGATTGGATGGAATGCTGCCCCTTAAAATGTGCTGCCCCAAGCACCTACTTCCTAGGCTGGTGCCTGGAGCCTGCACCGTGTCGCTTCCCGCAGCCCCCATTGAACCAGAGAGGTGAACTGCAGCCAGTGGGAGCCGCGATTGGCTGAACCTGCGGATGTGGCAGGTAAACAAACTGGCCGGGCCTGCCAAGGGTGCTTACCCTATAGGGCCGCATGCCAAGGTTGCCAATCTCTGGACTAGATGGACTAAGACAATGAGATGCACAACTTGCATAGGTCATTTATTAAATTTTAATATATATATTAATAACTTGAGATGCACAAATTGCATAGGTCATTTCTTAAATTTTAATATATATATTAGCAACTGAAGACCTTTCTTTTTAAAAGCTACCAATAGAGATTAACAACCTCTCTGTCTCTAATACTATTCTTCGAATGTTCTGATTTGTTTGTTTGTTTTTCCTACCATCATTTAATCTAAATCATTTAACAAACGGTCTGCCCATATTTGCAATCCCTTTTTCACAGATTAATAATCTAATGGGAAAGATTTAGGAAGTTATAGCCCACAGACCTAGAAACCTTTCTCATTTTTTATTTCAATGTTTAGAAAGATGTAAAACAGAATGCATATTGACCTCACCTCCTTGTGAATATAACCAAATCTAATTTTCACCTTAGAGATAAATCAATAGCAGACTAAGAATGTTAAGTACACTAAGTATTTGCAGCACATCCTAGGCCAAAATCACATTAAACATCACAGGGACTGTGAATCTTTGAGCTAAACTCTATAAGAAAACAGCAAATTTTAGTTTAAATCCTCACATTAGTATGCCAGCGAAAATTTTGCCAGTTGAAATAATTTCAATGATTTTTTTTCTTAAAAAAAAAGGCAGTCTGATAAAATGAAGGCCAGAACTCAAATTTTGGACTTCAATCCAGATGAGCAAGAACAAAATGAAGTAGTTCAAGAGACAACGGGGCTATTATCTTATTTCTTTTCATTGCATACATTTCCATTAATGTCACATGAAGATTACAGCCATCCATAACTTGCTCTGTTCTTTACGAGATCTGTTTGACTGCATGAACCTAAAGTGATTTCACATTCATTTGCCTACACTGACAGATTGTAGCACTAAGCCTTTAATTGCCCTTGCTGCTTTGGAGGAACAGACAAACCTGGAACACGCTAGTGGAGCATTTCAGGAGAAAGGGGAATGGTCAGAGTACATTGCACTTAAGCAATTATCTGATTATATAGTAGCTCCTTGTGGACTTTAACAACCTAATGTTAGAGCAGTCCTGAGACAGGTCAAACTTATGCTGGGGTCTGAACCAGATTCCAGCTACCCCGGGGCTCAAGGGAGTGCAAATGTCACTGTGTGGAGTTCAAATGGAGGTGAAGATCAGGGGCCTCTGAATTTAGTAATATGTAGGAGCAATGTAAAGACTGAAGAAAAACTCATGTGGAAAAATAAAGATTTTTTGGTGAGTTTTGAACTTTATAGTTCTTCACTGAACAACCAAGTAGACAGTCAACTTTCTCCCTGTGTGTGCTCTGCAAACAGAAAAAAAATATGTAAATGTGAAAGCAGTGTGCTATAATGTGACCATAATGAATTACATTTTGTGAGGATAACAGTAACGCCACCATGACAGGATAAAATGTAACCTTCACAAGGAGGAAGCTGGCTGCTGGTTACTTCTGGCAGCAGGCAATGCTCCACCCCTGCTCCCAGTCCACCCTCCATAGAGATTAAAAATACAGTATGCTGCTCTGGCAACAAGGGATGACAAACCTCCCCCCACAAAAGGAGGAGGAGAAGCCATGTACCCCAAAGACTGGGAGGATCATGGCCACTGCTCCCCAAAGGAAACAAATGCTGGTTATGGTTAGTGACTCTCTTCTAAGGAAGATACAGACAACATCTTCCAGTCTGCAGTGACATCCCAGGAGGTGTGTTACCTGCCAAGGGCCCATATCCAAGATGTTACTGAAGGATTGCCAAGCGTAATCTTGCCCTCTGACTACTACCCTATGCTTGTCATCCACATGGGCACTAATGGTTCTGCAAGTTATGACCCTGAACAGATTAGAAGTGATTGCATGGTTCTGGGAGTGAAGGTGAAAGAGTTGTGGGCACAGATGGTGTTCTCATCAGTCCTGCTCAAGGGAAAAGGCCCAACAGAGACAGACAAAACCTAGTGGTGAGTGCATGGCTGCACAGAAGGACTTCCTCTTTCTCTACCATGTGATGTTTTTTGTTTATATGCACTGGTGATAGTGGCAAATGACTTAATTACCAGTTGGATGTAAAGGGCATAAGATGTTCGTTGATGCCAATGCAGAGCTCAGTCAGGCAGTTGACTAGAAGGTTTTTGATTGCATAGCCAATACTGTTTGTTAACCTGTCGCTTTCTGTTTTTCCTTTCCAGGAGAAAGTGTAACTGCCGCTCCCATCTCTCAAATGGCCTTCATCTGCATGTCTTGTTTCGCTGAGAGCAGAGATGTTGATGTTGTACCCCAAGAGTTCTCAGGCAACAACTGCTGCTCTGCATTTGGGTCTTTCACTTTTTTATTAGTCTATTAGAGTACAGACATTCCAAGTTGCAATAAACATTTTTGTTTTTCAACCACATTGGGAGTGACCCTCACAACATGATTATTCAGCCAAGTATGGTGGGATAGCCTATGTTTGGGGCACCTTTTCAATTCCCTTCTCCGTATGGTGTGAGCAGAGGGGTTCCAAAGAAGGCCTACTTAGTCATCACCGCTGCTGCCAAAAATGCCCCCCCAGTGCAGGGGCACATGATGACCATCTTGCGGTCACCACCTGCGTGTGATCACTTAACCAATCCCTGTCGCCACTCACTCATTGCCGCAGGACTTTTGTGAGCAGCAGTGAGGAAAACGTTCTTCCTGTGAAAGAAGCCTACACTTCTGCACACCCGAGAAATGACAACACAAGTGTCAAAGAAGTCTAGGAAGCCTTAAAACAGACCATCCATGAGGTTTGCAAGGAATCCATTAATCTTGCTATGAGCTGCCATCAGGACCGGGTTGACAAACACAACATTGAGATTACAGCTCTTTTGAACCAGAAGACAAAAGCTTTCTGTGACTGGAAAAACCAACCACTATCCAGTCAGAAGCAGATCTCTTTCCATCAGCTCAAAGCTGAAGTTCAAAGTAGGATATGAATCAGAAACAAATGGATGGAGGAAAAAGCAAAAGAAATCCAAATATTTGCTGACTGACATGATACTCAAGAGCTTTTTTTCTGGAAAATCATGTCAAAGTTTGGCTGCCCAAGCAAATGAATCACCATTATAAGACTCCTCTATGACCAGATGACTGACTGCATCCTGTGTAGTGGCTCTATGTATGAACCCTTTGTCATCAGAATTGGCATAAAACAAGGCTGTGTATTGGCACTGACCTTTTTCACCATTTTCTTATCAGCTATGGAAACATTAACCCAAGAACATACACCACAGCTCATTGGCATCTAATATCAGATTGACTGCAATGTCTTCAAATTTTCCCATCTCTGTGCCAGAACTAATGTAATATCGGCAGCAGTAACCAAATTCCAGTACACAGATGATTGTGCTGTAGTTGCGCACTCAAAGGATGATGTACAAATAGTCCTTAATTGCTTTTCTGAAGCTTAAAAAAGCCTAGGCCTAACTCTGAACATCAAAAAAAAAATGTTTTCCACCAACCAGTTCCCAGTCAATTATCAGACCCAGCAAGGAAGATTTACATCAACAAAGAAGAACAGATGAATATAGAATACTTTGCCTATCTTGGCAGCCACCTCTCACAGAGGTCAGACATACACACTGAGATTCAGTACACAATATGCTGTGCCAGGCTTGCCTTTGGCAGACTGTCTCGCTGGGTGTTCAACAACCACAACATCCAAACACATGCTAGACTTTTAATTTATAAAGCAGTGGTAATTCCAGCTCTCCTCTATGGCTATGAGACTTGGATGACCTATAGAATGAATTAGATAATAGCATAGAGTACACTTATAAAATTTGTGCATGATACCAAGCTTGGGGTGTTGCAAGTGCTTTGGAGGATAGGGTTAAAATTCAAAATGGTCTGGACAAACTGGAGAAATGTTCTCAAGTTAACAGGATGAAATTCAATAAGGACAAATGCAAAATACTCCATTTAGGAAGGAGCAATCAGTTGCACACATACAAAATGGGAAATGATTTCCTAGTAAAGAGTATTGTGGAAAGGGATCTGGGGGCATATCAAGTGGGGTTTCATAGGGATCTGTCCTGGGTCTGGTTCTATTCAGTATCTTCATAAATGATTTTGATAATGGCTCAGAGAATACACTGAGAAAGTTTGTAGATAATATCAACCCATGAGGGATTGCAAGAGATTTGGAGGATAGAATTCAAAATGATATTGACAAACTGGAGAAATGATCTAAAATATATAGGATGAAACTCAGTAAGGGCAAAACCAAAGTATTACACTTGGAAGGAATAATCCATTACACAAATACAAAAATGGAAATGACTTCCTAGGAAGGAATACATCAGAAAAGGATCTGGGGTTACAGTGGATCACAAATTAAATATGAGTCAAAATAAAATACTGTTGCAAAAAACCCAACAACGGCAATCATCCAGGAATATATTATCTGGACAGGGACATGATGAGCATGCAGACAGCCAAATTGCTATAAAATCCCTTTTAGTAGCTATTCTCTACTTGCTTTACCTGTAGAGGGTTAAAAAGTCCACAGATGAAAAGAGTGGGCACCTAACCAAAAGAGCCAATGGGAAGGCTAGAACTTTTTAAAAAATTGGGGAAAACATTCTTTTGTCTGTTCTTTGTTGTTCTCCAGAGAGAAGGGACAGAGCAGAGAGAAGGCTGGAACTATGCTGTAAACATATTTGCTTTTTGTCAGATATGGAAATCATCAGATCATATCAAAACCTACTCATAAACTAGAAAATGTCTAGAAAGACACAATTAGGTTTATTTCTGTTTATTTCTTATTAGCTTGTGAACTCCTATGTGATAACCCCAAATGTTTTTTTGTTTGTGTGTTTCACTTGTAACCTTTAAGATGAGCCTCAAAAAGGTTATTCTTGATGTTTAATTTTTGTAAGTGTTTTTTTTTAAAATCTAGCAAAAGCCTAACTTTCAGATGTATTTTCTTTCTTTTTGTTTTTAATAAAATTTACCTATTTTAAGAACAAGATTTGATTTTTGGTGTCCTAAGAGGTTTCTGCATATGTTATTTAATTAGCTGGGGCAACAGCTAATTTCCTTTATTTTCTTTCTCAGCTCTTCCCTGGAGGGTTTGTGCGAAAGGGCTTGAGGGTACCCCACATGACAGAATTCCCAAGTGTGCCTTCCTGGGTTCCAAAGGCTTTTGCATTTGGGTGGTGGCAGCATCTACCTATCCATGGTCAAAAAGAGTCTGTAACTTTAGGAGCTTAATACAAGCCTGGAGTGCTCAGTATTAATTTTTAGAATCCTTGTGGGCCCCCACCTTCTGCACTCGAAGTGCCAGAGTGGGGAATCAGCCTTGGCAAGAGCATTTGTAATCAAGACATGAGAAGTAACTCTTTCATTTTACTCAGCATGTTCAGGCCTCAGCTGCAGTAGTGTGTCCAGTTCCAAGTACCACTTTGACGCACTTTGGGAAAAATGTGGACACATTGCAGAAAATCCAGAGGGCAGTAACTAAAATGAGTAAAGGTCTAGAAAATGTAACTTAAGACTGAAAAAAAGTGAGTTCCTTTAGTCTGGAGAAAAGAAGACTAAGGGATTGGGGGACATGATGACAGTCTCAGGAATATAAAATGTTGTAAAGAGGAAGCTAATTAATTGTTCTTAACTACAAAGACAGGGCAAGAAGTAATGTTCTTAAATTGCATCCAGGGAGATTTAGGTTAAATGTTAGGGGGAAAAAAAAACCTTCCTAAATGTAAGGGTAGTTAACACTGAAAGAAATTATCGAGGGAGGTTGTCGAATCCCCATCAATGGAAGTTTTCAAGAACAGATTAGACAAACCTCTGTCAGGGGTGATCTTGGTAATACTTAGCCCTGCGTCAGATCAGGGGACTGAACTGGATGGCCTCTCAAGGTTCCTTCCAGTCCTACCTTTCTGTGAAATAACTGCATGGAAACTTGAGTGATTTTCCATTCAGTCTCTGAATGGGTTGTGCTACTGTGAGATATTGTTTAATACAAAACATTATGATTTTATGCACCTGTGTGGAGATATCAGCATATTAATAGTATCATATTTTATTATAGTATTTTCATAGTCATAAAAGTAACATGTCATTTCTGTATATATTTCAATACAATTTACAATTAAATATTTAAACTGATGAATGTTTATCTGTTAAAAATATTTGGTGAGTCAGGATGAAAAGACTAGTATGATGTCCTAAGCGTTCAAGGACATTTAATTTGATTCAAGTTAGAAGGCCTAACAAAATCTGCATAGCCTTATGTTTTTACTGCTGTAAAGTGTTGGTTTTTTAAAAAAAATATATTGAATCATCTTCTTTCCTTCATAGTGATATAAGATTATGACCTTTTAATTTTATTATCTAAAGAGCATAAAATAACTAGAATTGAGACTAATAATATGTTGAATTCAGTATTGTACATAAAAAAAAAAACAAAGAGAATATTTTCTTGTAACAATGGGATTTTGTAAATAATAGATAATGCAAAAATAAATCATCTGTCCTAAAGGTGGGAAATGCAATATATCAACATATGTTATAGGTAATTAAAAATATAAACTCTTATACACAAAAATATACTTGTGTATCAAAAGTGTATCATACTGGCAGGTCTATCAGATGGAACTTTATTTGACTAAATTTACCTGCAGTGTCATTAGAGATTATTCATCCTTTCGACTCTGAGTATAACATGAAAATACATCTACTTTTTATTGATAAGGTAGACTGGCAGCATTCAGAAACAACAGAAAAATCAACACTATAAAATGAGGAAAATTATATTTTATCTTTTGTAGTAGATAAGAAACTAATGAAATACTCAACTACATTTCATTAACTGTAATCTTGCTGACTTAAGGAGATCCCTGGAAGCAGTGTAGAAATATATTAGCTTCTTGACTGGCAGAACATTGGTTGTGTATGCATACATGATGCTGACATGTAACAAAGAGGATTTATTGTTAAGTAAATGATTTATTTTTGAATTCCTACAAAATAAGAAATTCAATATTTTTAGATTATACTAGCTCTGGTTATTTCTCCTATAAACAAAATAAAAATCTCATATGATGTATTGAAATCAAAACTGTTTCTTGTCCTATTCTTAGGGAAAATAGTAAATCATCTGCTTATCAGGCATAACAATGTATTTATATTTTTGTCCCTATGTTCCATTATGTTAACCTCAAAGTAAAAAGATTATTTGCAGTATAAATCACATCAGGAAGTATTCAAAACATTTTCTTCATACAATATTGAAAGGCTCTTACTTTTAATAACTTGTAGGGAATCTTACAGCTATCTAATACCTTGCACAAGAAAAGCATAACATTTTACATAGACCTTAATTTCAGCTTAAATTTTCAATTTCTTATCATCCTAGTATATTAACCTTTTGTCTTGCTGTGTTTGTTGGCAAACTGTTGCAGAATGATAAAATAGCCTATGGTGATAGTTCCCTTGAAAATATTTTCAGTACATACAGTGATGTCAAAATGATTTAGGTCACTTTTTTTTTTAAATAATCAAAGTTATTTTCTTTTCCTACCCAACCATTTGCATGATGAGAGGAGTCATATTATATTATGTTTTCTACTTTTATCACAACTTCTTAAAACAATTGACAAGCCTCATACAGACTTATATAATCCTCTCTGCAAGTCTATCATAAGAGAAATCAAGCAAGCAACTTGCATATAATCAGAACATTTTGATCTATGAAGAAGTACACTTGGAGGATATGTTGTTTTATAGACCCTGTTCCCTTGAAGGAATAAAAGACTTGTAGTTCTCAAAAATACTGATATTTTGACAGCGATTTATTAATTATGATATAAGGGTGGTTGAAAAATTTCCATTAAAACTGTTTTTCAGTGGAAATTTGGGGTTTGGACATAATTATTTTTCCCCTGGAAAATTGCCTGCTAATTACAGATTTTTACTTTTTTTGTTGAAAAACAAATATATTTTGACCCAAACCTGAAATATTTTGATTCAGAAAAGAGGTGGTGGTGCCTCATAGGAGTTGTAGTTCAGGTGGTTCTTGACCCTATTTTTGTCTGTATGTTCATCTTCCCAGATGGACTTTATCTTCTATGATGTACTGCAACAGTGAGACTCCTATGAGCAGCTAAGCAAGAGGAAAAATGGTGTGGTGTATTATGAGAGATATATTATGGATCGGGAGTCCAGGCATTAGACAAGAATGGAAATATGAGGCACTCAAACTAGAACACCCATGAGGAATCATGGTAGAATTTTCAAATAAAATAATTGGGGGTTGCACCCAAATATTTTTATTTTCGGTCAAAATATTTTAGGTTTTATTTTATTTTATTTTTGCTAAAAGGTTAAAATTTTCTATTGAAAAGTTTTAATTGATATCTTGCAAAACAAGAGGATACGCGGGGAGGGAACAATTTCCAGCCAGCTATGTTATTCTCCTATAATGTGTTAAATGTTTTAAAAGAGATAGTAAAATGTGCTCCCACCCCTGTATGCCCAGGAATTTACAGTATAATTTAGACATGGCACAACAAGTAAAACTAATAAATAACAAAGGAGAATGTGTTGAAAAATGGTAATGATTATGGTGAGTCACATGGCTATATAATTTGTAACTTAAGACATTCCTAAATATATATTATGCACAAAGACGTACATTAAAAGAACATAAAGCTCCCCCCACCACATTCCAATCCAAATATATATTTGTAATTTAAGACATCCCTTATGACATAGAATGAGGGTTTAGGAGGGATTTGATTGATAAGACCATCATAGAATGGGGAATATAGAAAGATGACAATGAAAGGCAGCATATAAAAAGGCATGGGGGTGAGATCATGAAAGCAAATTATTCCAGCCTTGTTATTGCCAACGTCACTGAGCTGCAGACCTCATCTAACACAGCAGTATGTGATTGTATACAAGTCTACGATATAGGGTGGTTTGTAGACATTGCAATACCAGACAAGGAATCTGGTTCACTACTGCTAAAATACCATATTATTTACACCTGTGCAGTGTGAAATGTTACCAACTTGGAATGGTGGCTTATTATGCCAACTTTATACTCTGAGCATGCACAAATATAGAGACTCAGGTCCCAAAAGTTTGACATTGGTACACTTGACCAGGGGAATCTGCAGGGATTCAAAAGGATCAGGTGTGCAAGACATACTCTGAATGACTGACAAGAAAGATGATCATGGTAGCAGCATTGAGAGCATTCTGGAGGTGATTATTTGATGTTCATGAAGACTGGACAGGAGATTGCAGTACTTTAAATTGCAGTTAATTAGGGTGTAAACAATCTGTGTTTTTTATCTGCCACTATTGTTCATGAATTATAAGTCCCTACCTGTTTATTCTTTCATATTTGCTGTGAACTTCTGTATGCTATTAAAATATTAATGTCTCACATCAATGGATTAGGTTGTTTATAGGATTCAACACTAAAAATTGCAAAGCTTTCCTCCTTGCATCAGTCTGTACACAAGTACTTTATGAGCATGTATTGTACTTACATGCTTTGAGGACATTATGAAGCAACAGTAGCTGCTTAACAGTATGGATGAGGCTAGCTTCTGATTTATTTTAATTCACCCCCCACCCCAAGCTTACACAAAACAAAACCAATTCCCTTGAAATTACATTGCCCACATCTACCCAGAGGTAAAACTTTTCTTGGAAGCTTGGGGGAAAAAAAATATCACTGGACTGTTTTAAATTTATGGGTGTAGGGTGAACTCCCCTGAAACACACTGTCAACCTTAACCCACTTTTACTGGTTTTACGTTGCAAGTGTACCAGATTAACTACCTTTCAAAACACATGAACTGAAGGTTTCCATTCATGGGTAATTTTCTCTCAATTCCTTGCAAAGAAAGCTACACTTATTGGGAGAGTATATTTCAGACTGTTCCATTGCACACTAAGACATCTCATCAAATCAATGGGATATCAATAGGATATGGCTGAGTTTCCCAGGCACCATTTCAGAATACCAGGGAGCAGACAATCTGCCTAACATTCCAGAATAATACTCCTTGGAGGATTTAGGTGAACTGGGTCTGCTAGCAGATGGTGTCACTGGGCTTCCTATCTGGTGCCAAATGCCTTGAAAGAGGTCAGCAGCTGTCTTGCCAGTTCTTGAAGGAGCACCCCAGTGCTGGAACAAGATAGCAGCCATGCTGCTCGGCTTCCTTGGCAAGGCAAACTGCCATCAATTAAGAAATAGGTATATGTGTCTGTGTGTTCCTCCCTCACTTGTTCCTGTCTTTACTTGTACCTCCTCTTCCTAATTCCTTCTTTTCACACTTCTTGCTGCTGCCTTCTCCTCAGTCTATGTTCCTTTCCCATTTAACAAAATGTCTAAGGGGTTTCTCAAGGCAGTTCATGAATTTGAGGGGAGGTTCTACATGATATCACATTGTTCACTCCCTCTGTTGAGCTGTCTCTCCACAGAGCAGCAGTAGTGTGAAAGAGAAAGCCTGACCCACAGCAGTTCTGATTAATTAAGGGGCTGGCAGAGAGGGGAGTTGGACCCACATCCCAGTTGTATAAAAGAGGAAATCCTACCATTCACATACTGCATCTCATTGACACATGGAATACTATTCCAGGGTGGGAGGTGA
Source organism: Dermatemys mawii (assembly GCA_007922305.1). Lineage (NCBI taxonomy): Eukaryota > Metazoa > Chordata > Testudines > Dermatemydidae > Dermatemys > Dermatemys mawii. The sequence goes on along the minus strand of ML677348.1, from coordinate 46,463,598 downwards.
GCCCCTGCCAAAGGCAAAGGGGCTTGACTGCAGGCCACTTGATTATCTCAAACAGGGCCAAACAGGTGGTGCAGACCTGGGGCTGGGGAAAGAACATACATGGCTGAGGTCTGATCACTTTCTGTTTGCTGCTGCAAGCAAGCAAGACTACACTGCCTTCACCCACACGCACATAACTGAAGTCAGGCAGCCTCAGTACTGGAGTCCTGAGCAGCCCAGGGACTGTGGAGATGGATGCCAGTTGGTGTAGCACAGCCCAGGATTCCTCACTCTGAGCTTAGGCTGTGATCAAGCACCAGAGGCTGCCACAAGGTTTGGGATTAAGAGTGGGTCTGGAGGCTGCTTGGACTCTTTCCCCATGAATAGTACTTGATGCTGATAGAGGGTGTCTGTTCTGAGAGCAGTGTTAATTCTTACTGCCTCAAGGGTTGCGAAAGGGAACCAAGGGGGTTTGGGCCTGGTCATAGACAAGTGGAGTGCTCTCAAGCATATGGTTTAGGATTTTGGAACCATGTACCCAACCTGATAGTGCCCCCACCACAGCAGCAGCAAAAGGCACTGGCTGCTGCCATCATTGCTACACAGAGGGATTATGCTCTCCTGCTATGCACATGGACAAAGCAGCACAGGCACACCCAAACTCAAGACCAGGCCCCAGACAACTGCACCTGCTGTTCCCCTTTTCTGAATACTTATAAACAATTCTATTGAAAAAAATATTTGGCGAGAGTGCTGACGCTAGAATTGTAACTGATAAGGCAAACATGGAGAAGAGAGAATTTTAAAAGCAGCAAGTAAAAGTGAGATTTTATAGAGTGGAGACAACATTTTACTTATCCATTATCTTGTCTCATTAACTCAGAGGAAAAGAAAGGAAATTTATTTTATTCAAAATTTTTGACCATTTGGGATTGTCTCTTAAGATGCATGTCTCATTTTGTGAAAAGGGGACAGCAGTAATATGTAGTTACTCAAGCTTGGTTTAGTGCCATATAAAAATAATATAATGCGGGACACTCAATCTAAAATAGGAGACAGCATTAAGCAGTCACATTAATATGAGGTGCTGCTGGGGGTATAATTCAAAGCTTTCTTTTCTGATATGCATTCATATCCTTCTTTTCAGAAGTGCATACATCTCCTAGTGGAACACATGGGTGGTGTCTTGTGGTAAAACACACACCTCATAGAGTGAAGTGATTATATCACCTTGTGAAACGTGTGCCATAGTGAAATCCAAGTGTGTGTGTGTGTATGTGAGTATGTGTGTGTGTGTGTGACTTTGAAATGTCGGGAGGAAAGGCAGGAGGGCTCAAGGTCCTGTAAAGGGAAATGCTAAATTTAGGCTCTCCATGATGAAGATTTGCTATGTGAAGAATCAGAGAGGTAGTCATGTTAGTCTGGAATTGCAGAAGTGACAAAGAGTCCTGTGGCACCTTAAAGACTAACTAAAGTATTAGAGCATAAGCTTTTGTGGGCTAATACTCACTTTGCTGGATTCACAGGAGTCTTTGTCACATTTGCTATGTGGTATCTCCAAGATTTGGATTTTTAAATCAGTCTTACTCTTTTATTACTAGAGCAAACCAAGCCGTGAGAGAAAGAGAGAGAAAGTACTCTCTCTTGCTCTCCTTGTATCAACTGCTTCCTGTATCATGTGGGAACCAGAAGCCCATTGGTGGTTGTTTACTGCTCACCTTCCAATTTATTCAAAAGACTCAGGATTTGGGAGTGACAGCTCCTTTACTGGGAAGGAGAAGTTCATGGTTGATTCTTCTGGCTTGTAGCTGGAGCTCTGTGCATACTGGGAAATGGGTGGTGACTGGATAATGATGCTGAACTGGGTGTAGAGGGGCTTCACCAGTTTGGACCTCCATTAAGAGCCAGATATTGCGCCAAAAAAAAGTGAAGCTGCATACACTTCTCAACAATATGTAATATTAACAAATAGGCCAATTATGTAACCATCTTTGCTTCCATTTCTTTTTCTCCTTAAGCCATTGCTGATGTGCAGAGTAAGGACTTTTGGCCTCTCAGTCTGGGACTATGAATTGATTAGTACCCCATTACTCATACGCCTCAACTGGTTTGTTTAATTTTGTCCTCTTTTCTAACCTTCATATAGTGCATTGCACAAAACAGTGATTTTTTTTTAATGTTGTTTCTCCAGGCATATAAGCTCGTTCTGAGTTGTTTCCCACATTCAGCAATGTAGTATGTAGGGCCATAGGAAAAACACTACTTTTTGAGAGACCAGTATAATATTTTCTTGCAAATATTAATGAACAGCATAGCTTTTAGTTTTCCCACACAAGAATATGAATACATGATATTCTAAGAGTTGGGAAACTAATCATATGATATACAAGTCATATCTATTCATTTCTCTAGGGATAGAATTCACGTTATCTTTCTATGGATATACATAGAATACATTTTGCTTTGTACTTCACCTACTGTATTATCAGTTTGGAGGATCCTCTTAGAATAGTTTAAAGAGTTGTTCTGTTAATCAACTTTATTATGTATTCACCAGGATAAAAATTACCCAACTACTTATCAGCTCTTTATGAAATAGACTCTAGGTGGCTAAAATCCTATTTCATCATTTCATATTGCGTATCACCATTAACCAGAAACAGAAAGACAACGCTATAAGAATTTATGCAAACTCTTAGTATGTGTTTAATAGCTCTTCAGCTTGTCTAATTTTAGCAATACCATAACTTTAAAATAAGGTATTATATTCAGACAATTCTTTTGCTCTGATGCATTAGTGAAAAAAATTATTCTAGGACAGAGCTCCATTAATTTTTTTTTCTGACTAATGTAAATCTTTAGATGTGTTACATGATAAACAATACTCTTAAAATATTCAGAAGAGATCAGAAAAAAATCAGTAAATATACTGCTTCCATGTCAGGCATTTAATTCCACTTCTATGACTCTCCTTACATGTTCGCTCAGTTTTAGGGGTCAAAACAAGTCCTCAAATTCCCACTCAAAATCTTGAATTTCAAGAGTTTGTCCCAGGATCTCTGCAGGGAAGTTGTGACATCTGTTTGACAACAATTAGTCAGTTCATTCTCCCAACATCATTGTGTACTAGGGAAGAATTATCCCCATGTCCCAAATGAGAAACTGGCATGATACAGGTGAGGACACAGCAAGGTGGCAGTGACTTGCTTGGCATCACATAGGAAATCTGTATTGAAGTCGCAAACTGAACCAAATCTCTTGAGGTCCTACTAAAGTGGAACCTTAACCCTCAGACCATTCTTTCTCTCTGTTGGCAGTATTGTATGTATGGAGTCTAGCGACCTGCCTGCTATTCCCTGCTCTGTCAGTGACTGCATGTGGCTTTGGTGTAATAAACTTATATTTCTGACTCATTTTCTCAATCTGCTAGAAAAGTTTCCAGATCTGTGAATGAAAGTGTAATGGTAACAGACCCCAGTCATCCACAGGTGGGATTGAACCCAGGACCTCTGCAGCTTTGTGCATGAAACTCTACCCCATTTACTAAAAGTCACTTGTCTAATCTTTCTATTGCTTGTTGATATGTGCAATATAAAAGAAAAACTCTTGTGTCATTCTATCAGTATTGAGAAATAGCTCATTAAATTATGTTAATGACTAGGAGATCCATTGTAAATTAAGGAACTCTGCCAATTAGCCATTAAAAACCAAACTGTTCCCAGCTTTGCATAATGCACAAGGCAAAGGAAAGTACAAAGACTTCCCAAACACAGTTGTGTGTGTAAGGCAGTCACAGTTCTCTTCCTGTCCATCAGGGAGGGAGACCACACCCTCTGTCCTGAAATGCCATTAGAGTGGCTGTAAGTCTGCAGTCCAGGCAGGGAAACAATTGGATCTGTGTGCCCCGGCCCTCAGGCAAGACGGGGCAGCACACATGCTTCTGGCCTGCAGTGAGGCAGAGCAGTAATGAGTCTATCTGCCCCGGGGCCCTCACTCAAGGCAGGCCAGCAATCAGATAATGGCTCCGACCTTCAGTCAGGTAGAGCAACATAGCAGTCTAAGGGGGATTAGCTCTCTGACAAGCAAGCCAGCAAAACCATCTGGTGTCCTAGCTCGGGCAGGCACCAGACCAATGCAGATCTCTTGGCCTAAAGGTGGGGAGGCTGCCACACCCCTGGGGGTGGGGTGACAGGGGGTACGGGGACACAGGCCAACCCACTCCACTGTGTCCCAGCCCAGGGCCCTAACAATGAGGGAGTGGTCCGCCATTGGGTCAGCAGAGAAATCCGTCTGCAACACATTGGCCGGCTTGCAGTTAGTAATACAGCTGCACCCTATTCTGCTTGCCTGGGTTCCTTCCTACAATTCTAGTATGGGGGGTACCTGGGTTCCGGGCTGTCATTCGCCTCACTTGGGTAAATGGCGAGTGATAGCCCTAATAGCTCCTTAGTGCCCCTGGTGTCTGGCAGCTCTGGCAGTCCCTCTGGGTATCTGGCACTGTTGTGGCCTCCATCAGGTCCGGGCCCCAGCAGCAGGGAGGGAGACATCCTGCTCCTCTGGCAGCTCTGATACAAATGAGTGAGAGGGCTGGCCTTTTATATTGCTGGCTCCTGTCCTACACCTCTGCTTCCAGCAGAGTGGCCACAGGTGTCCTGGTTCTGCACACCAGAGGGTGGTTGCCCTTTTCTTACTGTTAGGGAGGAAGACCATGCCCCCTTGCTACAGTGCCCTTTCATAAGATCCAGGCACAATACCAGTGTTCAAACTCAGGTCACTTAAGCATTCTACAAGACCCTGTGTGGTGCTGGTGATAGACTCTCTCAAGTGGATGGCAAGGAGAAGATGGGGCCATGGCTACACCCATCTCTCTGGACCAGCCACCATAACTCTCCTTGAACAGGGATTCGGGATTGTCTGGCCAGGAAATTGTACTGATGGCAAGTAAGGTAAGAATTTAAACTGCTAAATTTATACTTGTATAACTCCTTCTGTGGGCACTCTTATTCCAGAATAACAATGTTTTGGGGAAGTGGCTAGGGGTTTCAGGAGATCTTGGTTTCCATTCTTGGCTCTGTCACTGCTTGGAGGGTGACTCTGAGCAAGTCACTGTATTTATGTGCCTCAGTTCCTCTATTTGTAAAATAGGGATACTTATATTTACCTCTGCAGTAAAGTGCTTTGCATCTACTGATGAAAACAGTATGAAAGAGTTAGGTATTGTATTATAGTTATAACCAGAAAAAGCCACACCTATTTCAGAACAAGAGGCAGTTATACCAGTATAACTATAGCAGCTTAACTATATTGATATAATCATACCAGTGTAACTTCCCATGTAGACAAGTGCATGCTGGAACCTCTAATGGAAATAACACAGCAGTTCCCATCCTGCTGTCCCAGAGCTAGTGCGACTGACATAGGCTCAGGGATCTTCCACTGGAATGGCATGCTACTTTCAATGTGGCAAGTAGTAGAAAATACTCATAATATGCCACACAATGTATTTTTTTCATCTGTTTATTTGGTAATTATAGTAGTTTAAAATATATATAATGCTTCATTCTAATAAATTTGCTGAGTTTTTGTAACTAATAAAGTCTTAGTTCTGTGACATCTCAGTATGCCCACTGCCACCGAATTACATGGTGTGAAGTTTTATTGTCACTCAACATGAGATTCTGTCTTCCTATACTTAAAGTCTACATCTTTCCCTATCTGATGTATGTATAATATGCTCAGTATTATAAACAGGGCTGTGCTGGGTGTGGGTGCAGATTTAGGCACTGAAACTGAGAGCAGGGAGCCTATTTTTCCCGTGCTCTCAAAAACACCCCTTTCTCCAGACAGGGGTGGAGAAGAAAGATTCCTGATTCATATTCAAAGGCGAAGAATGCTGGATCACTTTAATTGCTGCTGGATCCTGTATGGGAAGGTGGAAACTAGGAATGGATGCTGGCAGGAGGAAGGAGAGACAAAATGGGACTAGGAGTTGGATTATGGGTAGAGCCTGAGACTGGGAGAAAGGTGAGATTGAGATAACCTGGGAGAGAACAGGACTGGGAGCTGGAGAGGGAAACAAGCAGGTATCTGGGAGCCAGTAGATGGAGGATGGGAGGGAAGACTGAGATTTAATGAGTTGCTGGGGGGAAGAATGGATCTAGCTGGGCAAGGACATTCAGACAAGGAACTGTAGGGACAGCATTGAAATTGGATGAGGAGTTGAGGGAAAGACACTGGGACTGGCAATCAGTGGGTACGGGGAAAATAACTATGCAACTGTAAGTGGAGACCAGGGAAGGAGAGTGAGAGATTGGATGAGGAACTGGGGGCTAAGACTGTCTGGGCAAAGCTGCTGGGGATGAAAAATCTGGGATGTGGATTGGGGAATTGATAATTGCAGTGAAAGAGACATAGATTGGGAGTGTGTGGAAGACATAGACTGGCAGCTTCGAGTGGTGAGATTAGGTCCTGCTGGGCAGTGCCCCATTATTCTCTAATACTGGTCCATGCAGAGGACCACACTATTATCAGTTACTTTGTTAGCTCAAGTAGCAAGATCTGTATGGCGGATCTAAACGTTCCAACTCCGCTGCTGAAGCACATCAATATGTATCATTATGATGCCACATGTTGGATCAATTTACTTTTTAGAAGCCAAGGAAATTATACACACATATGTATAAACCACCATCCCAAAAAACAAAATCCAACACCAAAATGAAATCTGTGTTAAAAGAACATTATTAAGGTCGCAAAGTCAAACATGCAAAAAATTTGCCAGAATTAAGGTTTCCTGTGCAACTTTAACATTCTCCTCTTGTTCATATGCATTATTATACAATCTTTAATGACATGTTCATAACCTATTTTTTCCTGCAATCCCCTTACCACTTTCTGGATGTATCTACTGGGCTGGGGGGTGAATCAGGGTTCTGTACTGAGGGACACTGCTGTCTGTAGGACCCCTGCCTCAGTTGTTGTAGAATTTGGAAGGTATGTAAAAAAGGAGGCAGAAGACTACAGGAAGAGAATGGACAATCTTATGATTAAAGCAGTTGAGTTCTTCCCTGGAGAATTATATTCTATCCCTCTTTCTGTCATAGAGTTCCTGAGTGATGCTAGTCAAGTTGTTAAACGACACTTTTTCATGGTCACTACTTTTGTGGTCCTCATTTTCTGGGTTCCTGACTTGGGATGCTGGTTTGCTGGTTCTGATTTGCAGAAGCACTGAGCACTCAAAGCTGCAACTGAAGTCAATGGGAGCAGAACTTTGGATATATAAATTGCAACTATATAATGCTAAATACTTTTAAAATCAGTCATATATGCCTCAAATTTGGCATTCAAATTAGTGAACACTTTTGACTTTAACCTCCCTGTGCCTCAGCTCCCCAGCTGTACCTCTGTAAAATGGGGATAATACCACACCTAATATCACAGTGGTGTAGTGAAAATGAATGCATTTGAAACATGTCCTCCATTTGCTGAAACTCAAGTGAGAATTTGGTCTGAACACAGAGGAGCCAAGAAAGTTTCATTTAGTTTGGTTGAGGAAGTTCAATAGATCTCTCCTAGTAATAGACGTAACTTCAATCCTTGCTGGTTAACTGATGCTACAGAGCCCGAGGTGACCTTGGTGTTAATAACACTATATTGTATTTGTTCCAGGTGCAACCACGTACAGTTCTGTTGATTTTAATTGTTGACTTTGGTGGCACTACATCCAGTTACGCAGGTGCTCTATTAGACAGACACAATGTTTTCAACAAAAATCTTTACTCCTATTAAACATATTTTGTGTATTGGAGAAATTGATCTCTGAAACAGACCTGCGTAGCTTACATTTGGTTTTCATAACAGACTAAAGGTCTGACTACATTCTTTTTGCCTAATGTATGTATTCATAAATTGCAGAAGGACTAATTTACATGATAAACTTGAATTTTAGTTCAGGGCAAATTTTCTTGATTTTGCTTTGATAGTGTGTCAAAGTATAGTCCAAGAAACTATTATTTTATTTTAGGGATTAGACTAAAAGAATTTAATTGCATCAACTTTTGATCACATTCTGTAAATTCTATGCACATTTATAAAGGTTGCTAGGATTTCATAGGATTTTTTTACATCAATATTAAGAATCATTGCTTGCAAATTGGGAATGAGTGAGGAATTTTGTCAAATATTTTTCAGTGTAGTGGGAAATGGGATCTTTATTGAAATCTAAGAATAAAAAACAATTTGGGATCATGTTCGCTAAGGTTGAAATTGACAATGCAAAGATGTTGTACCTCTTAATTCCCATATAGCTCATCAAACTAAGACTTATGTATGACTGGAGTGGTCCCTAGGTCTTAAGATGGCCCTATGAATATATGTGTATTTCACCCTGGAAGCATAATACACTTTAGTTTTCGTCAGTAGTTTTCAAAGCACTCTATATTTTACAAATGGGGAAAATGAGGCACTAGAGGTTAAAGCAATTTGCCCAAGGTCACTCAGAAGACCCACAGCAGAAATGGGAATATCATCCAGATGTTCTGAGTGCCCGTCCAATGTACTAGCCACTAGGTCACATTGCCTCTCAGTGATAAATATGATTTTTCTCCTTGTATACATTTTTCCTTGTAAACAAAGAAGGGTGTTTTTTTCCCTTTGCCTGAAGTTCTTCTCCCTTTCACAAACAAAGAGAGCAGCTCATGTTAATTGCTGGACTATCTTATTTAATTTGTCTGGCATTTCTCAATCATATCTCAAATAAAATTAGGACAAATAATGAGAATAACTAGGTGATATTATAAATGCTTGAGAAATTAAGAAACATATGTAAGGGATACAGGAGAGACAGGTGTAATTAAAGATTTTTCAGGCTTTTCACTTCAAAAGCGGGGCTGAAATAACAAAATAGATGTGAAAGTCTTTTGGAATTTGAAGGATCTAGAAAGGGACAAGGGAGGGAGAACTCAACAAAAATGAAGGCTAAAATGATATGAGAAATAGATTAGAATTAAGGACAAAAGAAAGGGGGCAGGATAAAGCTATGTGAGGTATATTAAGGAATACACTGAGCCTCAATTTTTTAGAGAATCAGCAATAGAAGAGGAAAAAATGAGGCAATTTCACATGGATAAGTGGCATTCTTGTTCATAACACATCCACTTTTCCAACTGTATGTAAATTCTGATGTTAATTTCTGATTTTTAGTTGCAAAACACAAATGATGGGCAAAAAATATTGCCCATCATTAAGGACACAAATTCCATATGTCTCATCAGGACACACAAAGTCACTTGGCAATTTTTTTCATGCAGTTTTGGAGCAAATTCACAGTGCAGTGCAAAAAAAAAAAGGTGCAGCACACATACAGTATCTCTTGCTGATAGATATTGGCAGCACTATAATGTAGGGGGAGAAGGTGGGGAACACCTACTGAAAAGTAATTAACATATAATTAGTGGTCTCATCCCTACTGCACTGTGGGGGGAGATCAATTTAAGATACACAACTTCAGCTACATGAATAGCATAGCAGAAGTTTACATTTTTATGTCGACTTACTACAGAGTCTTCATGGCACTGAGTTGACTGCTTCCGCTCCCCTATTGTCTCCACCTGTGCATCTCGCAGCGGTGGAGTACCTCAGTCAAGAGGAGAGCACTCGTTCATCGATTTATCGTATCTAGACTAGATATGATAAATCAATCCCTGATAGATTGGTCACTACCTGTCAATCCGGCAGGTAGTGTATAGCTGCCTGTAATCTCAAACTTATAGTTGGTCAAATGGGAGGAAAAATGGGATTTGCTCACTTTTTGTACCAAATTTCGTTTGGGTTTCTAAAATGTTTGGAAGTTTATAGCTCTTCCATTTTTGCAGAGTAGATTAGAACCAGGGAGTGCTGAAATATCACAAAGTAGCTATTCTTGTGGTAAGTCTAGCTAAGATTGAAAAGAGAAATATGGGAAATCACACAAGAAAGCATGTACCCATGTACCTAATCTAAGTCTTCAAATTGAAGAGGTTTGAATAAAACTTCAGATACCTTTGGAGTTTGGTGACCTCTCAGAAGTGTCATTCTATTGATTAATGACCTAGAACAGATTTGGAGAAGAAATATCACCTTGTTTAGATCAGTATCTGGACTCTTGAGTTCACATTTTTGAGGTTTACCCATTAGTAAATGTCAAGAACCATGCTTTGTGAAAAAGGCTAGATTGTAGTATAAATGCTTGATGGTTTTCCGCTGAGTGAAGCTGTTATTTACAGAAAGGTTAATATGCTATGATTTTGATTCACCGGAGTTCTACAAATCCCTTGGAATTTTTTTTTGTTGTTTTTAAGCTAAGAATACTAAAAAGATAGACATTTTCAAATTCTGCATTCTTTACATTCCATGTTGTCAAAATAATTATGGAATAATAGTTGTTGCATTGACCAATCTAATATTAGAATCAGAGAAGTACTCGTGTCTGGAAGTGGAGAAGTGACAAAGAGTCCTGTGGCACCTTAAAGACTGACTGAAGTATTGAAGCATAAGCTTTCATGGGCTAATACCCACTGTTGCATCCGACGAAGTGGGGATCAGCCCAGAAAGCTTATGCTTCAATACTTTAGACAATCTAATACTGTTATAGCAATGTCTATGATTTACTTCCTATAGATACACACTTACAAAAATTATTTTTAAAAATTCAATTATTTAGAGTCAATGTTCCAAGGTTTTTGTTTTGTTTTGTTTTTTGACAATAATCAATAATTGTGAGGTATTTGCTTCTAAAACTCATGAATCTCAATACAAAATATAAAGAAAAGAATGGTTTTTTTCCTACATTAACTAAGCATGGAGTTATCATTCTTACATTGTATGTTTTTATTTTAAAGGTACATTGAGTGTGCTATGTCAGAATATTTAAGATAAAGTAATTTGATTTCCGATCTGCAAAAGAGAATTAGTCCAAATATTTGTGTTGACATGGCTCAAATAATGGTTTATGTTTAAAGTAACTTGACAGATATACCCAGAAACTATGTGGTTGGGTGCATTATACATTTACAAATATTATCCACATTTAAAAAACCACCACCTTTGGCTGAGATAATCTTGGAGAAGGAACTACACCCTCATTCTCAGGATATCTCTAAGGCAGGGTTAAATAATAACAGAGTAGAGGAGGGGTTCCCAAACTTGATCATGGCTTGTTCAGGGTAAGCTCCTGGCAGGCCGCAAGATGCTTTGTTCACCTGATTGCCCATAGGTATGGCCACTTGCAGCTCCCAGTGGCCGTGGTTCGTTGTTCCTGGACAATAGGAGCTGCAGGAAGCGGTGGGCCAGCCCACACTTCTTCCTGCACCTCCCATTTGTTGGGAATGGTGAAACAAGGCCACTGGGAGCTGCAGGCAGCTGTGCAATTGTAAACAAACTGTGTGGTGGCCCACCAGTGGATTACCCTGACAAGACATGGGTGGCCTGCAGGCTGCAGGTTACGCACCACTGTTCTAGATATTTAGCCAGTGACTTCTTGAGAGAAAAAAATACTTTAATCCAGAGATCAGAAGCATTTTTTTTTCCTGGGATTGGCTCTGTGTATCTCAAATGTGGCATGTTAGGGACAAACTGGACGTAATTTTGGACAAAGGCAGCTTTATACTAGGTCATATTACTATCATAGCATACTGAATACGGACTGAAGGTGAAAAATCCATTGCTATCTACATACTGCACAGACCACAGTGAGAGATTATGCCAAACACTATCAAAGAAACTGAGGAACCACCTGATCAGCATCCCGTACAGCAAACAGGAAAACATCAAAAAAGAGCTTTCCAACCTGGAGACCTTCATAAACAACCAACCTTCCACACAAACAGACCTTACTAAAATAAGGCAGGAGATCTATATTACACACTTCATCTCTCTACAAAGGAAAAAGGACTGCAAGCTATCTAAAATCCTACCTGCCACATGGGGCCACAACAGTGGTACCCCTAACTCACCCAGCAATATCGTCAATCTATCCAGCTACACACTCAGCCCGGCAGAAGAGTCTGTCCTATCTCGAGGACTCTCATTCTGTCCCAGCACCCCCACAAACATGATACAGTTCTGCAGTGATCTGGAAGCCTACTTTCGCCATCTCCGACTCAAAGAATACTTTCAAGACAACATGGAACAGCACACTGATACACAGACACCATCCCAACAGCAGCACAAGAAGAACTCCACATGGACTCCTCCTGAGGGTCGAAATGAAAATCTGGACCTATACATAGAATGCTTCCACCGATGTGCACAGGCAGAAATTGTGGAAAAACAACATCGGCTGCCTCACAACCTAAGTCGTGCAGAACGCAATGCTACCCACAGCCTCAGAAACAACCCTGACATTATAATCAAAGAGGCTGATAAAGGAGGTCCTGTTGTCATCTTGGACAAGTCAGACTGCCGAAAGGTTACCAGACAACTCTCCAACACCAATTTATACAGGCCACTTCCCTCAGATCCCACTGAGGAATATACCAAGAAACTGCACCATCTACTCAGGACACTCCCTACACTAACACAGGAACAAATTAACATACCCTTAGAGCCCCGACCGGGGTTATTCTATCTACTACCCAAGATCCACAAACCTGGAAATCCTGAATGCCCCATCATCTCGGGCATTGGCTCTCTCACTGAAGGTCTGTCTGGATATGTAGACTTTCTACTCAGACCCTACGCCACCAGCACTCCCAGCTATCTCCGTGACACCACTGACTTCCTGAGAAAACAACAATGCATTGGTGACCTTCCAGAAAACACCATCCTAGCCACCATGGATGTGGAGACTCTCTACACAAACATCCCACACAGAGATGGAATACAAGCTGTCAGGAATAGTATCCCTGATGATGCCACAGCACAAGTGGTTGCTGAGCTCTGTGACTTTATACTCACACACAATTATTTCAAATTTGGTGACAATATATACCTCCAGACCCGTGGCACTGCTATGGGCACCCGCATGGCCCCACAGTATGCCGATATTTTTATGGCTGACCTGGAACAACGCTTCCTCAACTCTCATCCACTCACGCCCCTACTCTACTACGCTACATTGATGACATCTTCATCATCTGGACCCATGGGAAGGAAACTCATGGGAAGAAAACATGGGAAGGAAACTCATGGGAAGGAATTCCACCTTCCCATGTTTCCTTCATCAACATAGGAAGGAAACTCATGGGAGGAAACTCATGGGAAGGAATTCCACCATGATTTCAACAGCTTCCACCCCACCATCACCTCTGCCTGGACCAGTCTACACAGGAAGTCCACTTCTTAGATACCACGGTGCAAATTAATTACGGTCACATTAACACCACCCTATACCGAAAACCTACCAACAGCTATGCCTACCTTCACGCCTCCAGCTTCCATCCCAAACACACCACACGATCCATTGTCTACAGCCAAGCACTGAGGTATAATCGTATTTGCTCCAACCCCTCAGACAGAGACCAACACCTACAAGATCTTCACCAAGCTTTCTCAAAACTATAATACCCGCACGAGGAAATAAGGAAACAGATCAACAGAGCCAGATGTGTACCCAGAAGCCTCCTGCTGCAAGACAAGCCCAAGAAAGAAAACAACAGAACACCACTGGCCATCACCTACAGTCCTCAGTTAAAACCTCGCCAATGCATCATCAGTGATCTACAACCCATCCTGGACAACGATCTCTTACTTTCTTAGACCTTGGGAGGCAGGCCAGTCCTCTCCCACAGACAACCGGCCAACCTCAAGCATATTCTCACCAGCAACAGCACACCATGCCACAATAACTCTAACTCAGGAACCAATCCATGCAACAAACCTCTATGCCAACCCTGCCTACATATCTATACCAGCAACACTGTCACAGGACCCAACCAGGTCAGCCACACCATGACTGGTTCATTCACCTGCACATCTACCAACGTAATATATGCCATTATGTGCCAGCACTGTACTTCTGCTATGGACATCAGCCAAACTGGACAGTCCCTACGAAAAAGGATAAATGGACACAAATCAGATATCAGGAATGGCAATATACAAAAACCTGTAGGAGAACACTTCAAGCTCGCTGGACACAAAATTACACATCTAAAGGTCACCATCTTGCAGCAAAAAAACTTCAAGACCAGACTGCAAAGAGAAACTGCAGAGCTGCAATTCATTTGCAAATCTGATACCATCAATCAAGGATTGAACAAAGACTACGAATGGCTAGTTAACTACAAAAGCAGCTTCTCTTCTCTCGGTGTTCACACCTCTCAACCAGCTGCTAGAGGAGGACCTCATCCTCCCTGATTAGAGATAACAAGCTGGTTCAGCCTGATTGGACTAAGCTTGTTATCTCCAACCTGGACCTTGTCTCTTATTTATCCCTGCCCCTGGATACTTCCACTGCTTGCATCCGACGAAGTGGGTATTAGCCCATGAAAGCTTATGCTCTAATACTTTAGTTAGTCTTTAAGGTGCCACAGGACTCTTTGTCACTTCTATCATAGCATAGTATCTTACTAGATGAGTAGTTCCATTGTTTTCATGGGACCAGTTCTACTGTAAGATACAATTTACCACGAGATAGGCTGGCACACTGAGAAGACTTAGCATCACTATTGCGCCTTTCTTGAAGCAAACAAAACCCTGAAGACTGTATGGAAGAGTAAGTAACCCTATTATTCAAGTTGGTGAGCATCTCAAGTGTAAGACTTCCTAATAACTGGGTAAAGATCTTCACACATACTTGCCATTCCAGAACTCTTTTTTTTTTTTTAAGGAAAACTTTTCCCCTTCCTTATGAGCTGAGCACATACAATTTTGAAATGTTGAGACAATCAACACGGGCTACTAAAATGACATATTTACTAAGTCATGTTTGGAGTAGATCTACACTTTAAAAATGGCAGAATGGTGCATTGGCTAGGTGTGACAGATTTGAAGTTGCCTGAAGTGATATCTGAATACAACATGCTCTGTATGGTTGTCGGAGGCTCAAGGAAAGAAACTGCCCCATACCTTCAGATGCTGTGATTGTCTAAGAAGTTAAAGACCTACCAGGATCCTTATAAGGAGGAGTCTTGGTAAGACAGATATATATGTAGGCCTTCTGTTCTAACCCTTTCTTCTCATTAAGCGATGCTCCTATCATTGAGATTAAATAAAGGCTTGTCTCCACAGTGAGGTAATGTGCTCTACGGTAATCATGCTCTACAGAGACATGTTTTCTAAAGCACAAAAAACTATTGTTCATTTACAGGTCTGGTGTAGACCCAGCTGGTGCACACTAAAGGTTCATTAGTGATATTTAAGCTAGTACTCCTTTAAATAGCAATATAATAAAGTGCAGAGTCTACATGTACCAATTAATATGCCATATATTAGTATGCTTTAGAAGTCACACCCCCATAGAGAGTGTTACACCACGATGGAGACAAGCCTTAATACTTTCTTTTAAGAAGGCTATTTGGATCACCATGTTCACTGCTGCACACAAATACTGAAAACAAAGACTCACAGGGATGGAATCCTGTTGGCTCTGCTGGATGAACATGATTGGTTTGCTGAGGGGATAGGAATTCAGTTTACTCTCCTGATCTCAGAGTGGGATAATGTTGGGATTCTATCGCAGGGAGGTAAAGGCATGAGCACGAGGCTTCAAGGAGAGTGAAATCCAAAAGAAGTAGAGAGGGGTATCAGAGGAACAGCTAGCACTGAATCATGATAGGAGTCACAGCTGAAGAATCTGTGCGTGCTCCAGCCAGGGCTATCCCTACCTATACACAAAGTATGCAGCTGCGTAGGCACAGGGAAATTTGGGGCACCACATTTCCTGGTGTCCTATGCAGCTGCGTGCTCCTCCAGCCCCTGATCTGCCTCTTCCCCATGGCCTCCACTCCTGCTCTGCCACAAGCCTGCCTCTTCCCACCTCTGCTCTGCCCCAGCCCTGCCTCAACTCCCCTGGAGACTGCAGCAGGGGTTGGACCTGCGCTCACAGGTGGCAAGAAGTGGAATGACCTGGCTCCAGCCCACTCCACGCCACCAGCTTCCAGCCAGGCCACCGGTGACTGTTCGGGGGGATGGTTCCCAAGGCTGGAATCCAGGGGAGCAAAGTGGAATGGGCTGGTGCAAGGTCACTCCACTTCCTGCTGTCCCATGAGTGCGGGGTCAGGCTTGTCCTGCACTCACTGGATGGCAGGAAGTGGAGCGACCAGGCTCCAACCCGTTCCGCTCCACTGGTGAGTGCTGGGAGGCGGTTTCCCCTGCCAACCAAGCCTGCTCCTGCCCCTCTGCATAGACCTGGGGCTGGCTCCCCACACCCCCCACAGAGGCCTGGGTCCAACCCTCTCTCTCCTATGAGGAAGCTGCATTGAGAACCAAAATGGCTAGGGAGACAGACAAGCAAGGACAAAGCAGCTTCTTGACTGCAGGGGAGTGAGGCAGTGGGGAGACAGCCTTGGGGGATAGTCAGCCCCTCAAAACTGTCAGAGCTTCCCCAATCACACACACCTCACCCTTAAGGCAGGAGGGGGCAGAAAGCAGCAAGTGACATTGCAGCAGCACTACAGGGATGGGGATTAGGCGGAGAGGGTGGAGCAGGAGTGGGAAGAGATGGAGTAGGGGTGGAAATTTGAGAGAAGAGTGGGAGTGGGAGACCCACCAGCAAAATCAAAAGTCAGCACCTGTGATAGGTGTGTATAGGACAGGGAATCAGTAGACTTGGGTTCTATGAATTATAGTGTGATTTACATTGTTTAATATCTCTGTATCCTGGTTTCTTCAAGAATATGGGGATAATTATATCATTGTAAAGCATTTTTAGATTTATACATGACAAATGCAATATAAAATATAATTGAAACACAGAATCATAGAGCTGTATGGCTGAAAGGGACCTCCAGAATTTATCAAATTCAGCCCCCTGCACTATGACAGGACAAAGTAAATCATCCTAGATCATACCTTACAGGTGTTTGTCCCAACTGTTTATAAAGACCTCCAATGATTGAGATACTGCAGCTTCCCTTGTAAGCCTATTTCAGAGCTGAACTTCCGTTTTAGTTCCCCCCGCCCCCATTATCTAACCTAAATATCCCTTGGTGCAGATTAAGCTAATTACTTCAAGGACCCCACTCCCTCAGGAATGTCACTAACATGAGTTATAACCTCTCAAGTTGTAAAGTGGAACCATCCAGGTGATTGGAAGTTTTCGGGAGATACAAAGAGACACAACAAATAGTAAAATAAATAAGATAAGTGCTTATCAGCAAATTTATGCTGACCAGCTGCACAAATAGAGAAGATTAAAAGTGGGCATAAAAATAATATGTAAAAAAACTTGGGCAGGAGGAAGGACACATAAGTGCCAGTAACTGGTTGTCAAAAAATGGTACTTCAAAAAGTCCATAAAAAAGAGAAATCCCAACGGGTGATGAAACTGCTTTGGAATGCAATTATGAGTAGAAATACGGAATGCTATTAATATGAAAGTATTAGCAAATAAACTCTGTAACGTTACAGCTAATGTATATTGTATCTGGAGGCTTTTTCAGATTCTTCAGCATGAGTTTCTTGTAGAGCAGTCAATATCAATGTTATTCACATTGAGAACTCTTGAATGTTTGTCACACTTAGCATGCAACAAACTTTCCATATTAAGTTGGTACACGTGAAGGGCTGATCCTTCAGGTCTTTTGGTGCATTTTAAGAGAAGGAATCTTAAATTTCACATTGATAATCATACCAGGAGATTAACAAATTTATGTCCTTTTGACATTTGTTATGTTAATCAATAACATGTAACAGGTTCACTGTATGAAGGTTGTCATCTTATTCCCAGGAGAAGCCTAAAGACCAAGGAAGAGATGAGAGTGGGCGGTGGAGTTGGCCATATTCCCGTTTACCAGAATTCTAATCAGAGGTAGTACAAGAAAGACAATTGGCAGCTCCAGGACAGCAATCTGGCATGAGAAGAGGAACATTTTTTAGAAGCAGCTGAAACCCCAGGTTGCCCTGTATCCTCTAATCTCATAAAAATCATACTTGATAAAAGACTGCAAATGTAGATCAGTTGTCAAGCATAACCTTTACTACCATTTGTTTCTAATCCCTTTTCCCTGATCCCACAGGAGCTCTGCAGCAGCAAACTCATGTGGAACTCCATTCACTTCTGTAGAGCTCCACTGCTGTGCAGAGACCTTCCTGTGTAATTTCATGAGAGTTATGTCTGTAGTTATTGTATGCCATTTTATTTATTTTATCCAGGCTAATTTAACTGATTAGCTACTTTTTAAATTTCTGTTCTGCCCACTCCTCAGTTTCTCCTCTTTTATTGCATACACTTCATTTTATTGGACTATAGGTTTTATTCAGTTTCTGCTCTTCTGAATCTATATAATATTTTTATTAAAAATGACACAGCTAAGGGAAAATTTAAACATTTTCTCAGAGTAAGTGGTTGCAAAAATTAAACTGCCTGGACAAAAACATATCATGCTCAGCTCCAGAAATTTCAAATATATTTTTAATTCAAAGGGCCATTAATTTGATAGAAATGAGCTAGCAACCATTTTTTAAATTGGACAGATAAAAAAGGCCACACTTTCTTGATCAGGCACTAGAGTTGCAGTAATATATAATGTATAAATTTTTGCCAAGAGATTTCTTTGCTCTGGCTAAGAAGCCTTTCATTGTTATATATTTCTTAGATATACATTCAAGACTGAATAGTGCAAATACTATAGCACTCAGCTGGAATATGGAGGAAAACTGAGGTTTGGATTTTTGATATTAAGATAAATGGAAAGGAAAGAAATGGGAAGTGTGAACCAAGTGATGTGGTAGGCAACAAGAAAGTGGAGGAAATATAAACTTCTTTCCCCTTAAATTCTTATTTACATTCTTTAAACATTTTACTGTGTTTCCTCACACAACCAACTAAATGTGTTGTGTTTGTTTGTTTTCTAATCAATCATGGTGCATTACAGAATTCACTGTAATAGACTGGCTCTATATATATCTATGTCTCCAAACACTGCTTGCTAGGGAAGAACATCTTTAGCTGAAGTGGTAGTGTTTTATGGTTTAGAAGTTGAAGGGGTTCTAAATCAACCTCCTGTGTGATTTATTTAGTAATTGTCTGTTGTCCTTATCACGTGAATTAATCTTTCTTTCTTTCTTTCTTTCTTTCTTTCAAATCTGGGTGACATATATTGAGATCATCATACTGGCTTTGAGACCCTTTTTCTTCAGTGGTGGGTACTTTAAAATCATCATCTCTGTAACTTTATTTTTTTTCAAGAGGTACAGTGTGAAGCTTTCCGTTCTAGACTGAGAAAGGGTTGTCATTCTTTAATACTCCCTCACTTCCACACAACCATTTTGGCTCTCTTTGTTACTCCCTTTTTGTCTTGGTGCTTAGGCCACCAAAATATTATCGTGCTCTCAGCTGTGTTCTCTGGTTTTGCTCCCATGCACCAGATAGTCACTGAAGATCATATCAAAACATCAAAAAATGGACGCCTTTTGGGGTCTAAAATTTCATGAGTAATGTTTGCAAGTGGATTGGAAATGGCCAAAAATGTTCCATCAAAACTGTATTTTTTTAAAAAAATTGAGTTCATTTCCTACCAGTCCGAAGAGGAGTAATTTCAATGATGACTGCTATACTCCTGTGTTGGTTATTGTGAATGCAACACTTTAAGTGCAAGTATTTTTCCATGCTTCCACGTGTTTTGTTTCTGTAAGGTAGGCATGGCCCCGAAAACCAAACTTCCACATGTATGAAATAGCCTTAAGCAAATTAATGAAAATACTCAATTACATTTCAAAAACAGTTTCCTTTCATTTTCCCACTGCACTGCTCAGAGTTATCTTCTACCTATTTGCCAATGTATAAAAATCAATCCTATGAATATTATGATATTCAGTGTTTATTTTCTTTTCATAGTTTTGAAGATGGAGGCAGTTTGGAGTCATATCCTGGATTTATTTCATAGACACCAGCATGATGACAGCACTCTTTTCCCCTCTTTTTCTACTTGTAAAGGAACAGAATTTAGTGCAGTTGAACTGATGCTAAATCTTCAGAAATATGAATATTATAATTATGTAATTACATTTAGTTATAATTACACATATGCACTTGCAATTATACATAATTTTAATTATACATTATGTAATTATTCATAATTGTAATTATGTTACTATGTCAGAAAATATAGAGATGAAAAAGACCTACTGTATTGGGTTTCCCAGTCCATTCCGCTGCCTGTGCAGGATTGTTGATTACCATATATTAGTATTCTCCATTTTGAAATGATTTATATAAGGGAATTAATGCTTTGCTATTACAAAATCATAGATATCAACTTACTTAGAAATTTCCTCATAGTCAGCCATTGCTTTTTTTCCCTCAGTTTCACACATTGATACTAGTTATGGCCCCAATTCAACAAAGCTTTTAAGCATCGTAAACCATATCCAACTGAAGTCACATGCTTAAAAACATGATGACCTTGGGGACTACATTCCCTTGAATTTACCTTAAATAATTCCTCTCCTTTCTCACGTTCAAATTCTGCGCTTTTAGCTACTGAGGATTCAAATCCCACTGAAACAAATATTCAAAGGAAAGGGGCTAAATTCTGTCCTGTCTTTCATTAGTGACTTCAGTGGACCTGCACAAACATAAATGAAAGTGAAACAGTAGATCTCTTAATGTTTAAAATCTTCAATTACTTACAGATAATTATTATTTGGCCAGGCTAGAAATACTAAGAGCCAAATCCTGCTTGCCTTTCTCATGAGACTAATCCCATTTAAATCAATGATACTACCTCTGTGAATAAGGGAAATCCCCCCCCCGAATGGGGGTATCCCCCCTCTGAATGGGAAGCAGCAGCCAGCACCATGCCGCTTCCTGCAGCCCCCATTAGACCAGGATGGCAAGCCAGGGCCAGTGGAAGCCGCAGTCAGCGAAACACCAGGTAAATAAAGCAGCGGGGCCAGCTAAGGGTGCTTACCCTGCAGTCCCGCATGCCAACATTGCCGATCCCTGGAATAAAGCACCAATTTCGGGGGAATGTCTGCTGGATTATTGCAGTCTTCTCTAAATGTGGCATTCTCCCTGTGGACCATTTCAGGCACCCAGTCACAGTGCCAGTCTCTACATATTTGTTCACCATTCAAAATTGTTTCACAAATATTTGTGAACAAATTTCAGCCAAAGGATCTCTTGTGAACTATTCCATTCACTATCTGCTATTTCTGATCCATTATCCAAGCCAGGTGATCGGCTGGTTTGATATTGTTTCTGTTTCCAAGCTTGTGCTTTAACCACTAGATCACATCACCTCACTAAATAAAGCATGTATTAAAAAAGTAACAATTTTCATCCTCCTTTTTTTTTCAAGTACTTCTGATGGTATAG
Organism: Dermatemys mawii; assembly: GCA_007922305.1. Classification (NCBI taxonomy): domain Eukaryota; kingdom Metazoa; phylum Chordata; order Testudines; family Dermatemydidae; genus Dermatemys; species Dermatemys mawii. The sequence goes on along the minus strand of ML677348.1, from coordinate 46,442,162 downwards.
TACATATCTTTCAAAATGTCAATATTCAGAGGCAAAAATAGTGGGTGTGATTCTATTTTAAATACCACACAATTTGAATGAAATAGTATAATGAAAATAGAATTAATATACCGAGGAATGTAATCCTTTCATTGGTTTAGAGACCCAATGCCTACCTTAGAGTGTAATTAATATATCTCCAAATGTTATATTAAGCCTTAGATGTGTGATTGAGCTGGCAGATGTGTATAATCACTTGTATTCAGGCACCTCTCTAATGACTATGCATCTGTGGAGACTAATTATTCCATTAAGAGTGTGAAATGGATTATATGCAATAAATTTGCTCCAGAAACAACTGCTTTTCTTATTTTGAATCTTTTTTTGGGGATTATATATAACTAAACAATTACAACATTTAACGTACAATTACCATGTACAATATCTATAAAATATAAATTCAAAATTAGGAAGCATACAGAATACACATTACTGTCAACCTCCTTTTAGTTGTTGTTGGTTGGTTTTATATAACACATGTTTAGGGAAGTGAGTGCACTGTTTGTTTATGATTGCAGTTAATTCAATTCCCCAACAGAATTTCCATACAGGGAGAGCCTAAAAATCAGCCAAATGTCATCAAAAAGTTTCTGATCTTCTTGTAGCATGTATTTACACATATTTGTGATGGTTATACTGTATTTCAAGGACAACAATCATTTGATGATGATGATAATGATAATGATGATGAATTAATTAATAATTAATATATGTAATTCAATACAGCATGAAAACCAAACTCAAGATTTATCAGACCTGCATACTTTCAACACTACTTTATAGTGCAGAATGCTGGGGAATGCGAAAGTATGACATATCCAAACTGTTTTCATTCCATACAGCATGCCTCAGAAAAATCATCCCTATCTTTTGTCCCAGAACAATCTCAAACCCAGATCTATTGACACAGTGCAGTCAAGAAGATATGAGCACCATCACTGTCAGGAGGCTTTGGAGATGGATTGGTCATGTGCTTTGGATGGAAACTGATTCCGTCACCAGAGCAGCAATAAGATGGACACCTGAAGGCAAGTGATAACAAGGTTGCCCAAAAACAACATGGCAAAGAGCTGCGGAAGTCGAGCTGAACACCTGGGGCACAGCCGGGGAATCACTGAAAGACTTGCCAGAAACAGACAGGAATGGAAGAGCTTCAGCACTGCCCTAAACGCCAGAGGTGTAATAGGAACAGGATGATGATTATGATATGTAATTCATAATTTTTCATCCCTGTAATGTTTGACAGTCACTGCAAAAATCAGAAGTTTATTATTTCCCCTGAGAATGCACAACAAAGCTTCCATCCCCTTTTTCACAGATTAAAGTCATTTGCTTAATAAGAACTGAATCCTGGTGTTTGTTTCCCAGAGCATGCATTGTTGAATAGGCACTTATCAAGATGAAAAACATTGGTGTGGTACACTCATGTCGGTGCTTGGACCTCAACATCCTACTTATGGAAGGCTTTAAGAATTCAAAATTTATGAAAGGGGAACTGTCCCTACTTGTTTTTTAAGCAGCTATATTATGAAGACATGGTCCCTGACCTAAATAACTTAAAATCATAGCCCTTATACAGTGTCCATAGAAATCAACTGGAAGAACTTTTTATTTTCATGGGTGCTGGACTGTATCTTAAAAAAAATAACATACAAAGGATATATGAAGGATGCAAAATGCATATATATATATGAGGTATAAATATAGATACTTACACATTTTCTCACTATTACTAGAAATAAAAATAATGTCAATTGTCCCCATCTACCTCTCAAAACCTACTTATTAATTGGCAGATGTTCTTATGGACAACAAAGCAGAAGTGGGTCTTGAGGAGACACCTGAAGAAGAAAAGGACAGCGGACTTACAGATCTGAGGGACTCTCTATACGTAACAGAAGCATCGGAGAAAGCATGGGATTGTAGCATCACTGACAAAGTGAAGAAAATGGAGGCAAACAATGTGAAAAGAGACAAGGACAGTTAAGAAGGCAGATGTAAAATTATTAAGGGCTTTGAAGTTTAGGATAAGGAACTCAAATTTGATCCAGCTCAGATAAGTTCCTACTGATAGCTCTTGGATCAGATTACCCTTTTTGCCCTTTTTTTCTCCCAGGATATCCTAATGTAATTTAAGGATTGTAATACATTGTAATTAAATTATCTGTTCATAATGCATTGCTTTTCAGGCAAATGCTTTTTTAGTTCTTAAAAAATGTCCCTTTATTTACACACACATTAGAGTTTTCCCATTTTTGTATGTCCAAATTCAAAGCTTATGAGATAAATTTAAGAATTTTTTTTTCTAATTTTCTGAACAATATCTAAACATTTTGAATGTGTGTGTAGGCGCTGATATAATTTCTTGCAGTTTTTGGGAACCAGCCAAGTACCGAACACCCTGAACTCCAAATAACCTAAATTGGAGTTAAGAATCAGAGAAATAACCATGTTAGTCTGGATCTGCAAAAGCAACAAGGAGTCCTGTGGCACCTTAAAGACTAACACAAATATTGAAGCATAAGCTTTCGTGGGCTAATACCCACTTTGTCGTTGCATCCAACAAAGTACATGTTAGCCCACGAAAGTTTATGCTTCAATGCTTTTCTTAGTCTTTAAGTTGCCACAGGATTCTTTGTCGCTTAAATGGAAGTTGTTGACATTGTCATTGGGCAAAGGCACTCAGTACTTTGCTGGAAAAAGCTCCTTGGCCCTGATTCAGCAATGTATTTAAGTACATACTTAACTATATGCACCAGCTTAGCTCCATTAAAGTCAAAGTTATACACCAGTTTGATTACCTTCCTAAATAAGGGCTTAGTGAGTTAAAGAGTTAAAGAGTAAAAATGACAAAGTTAAAGGTAAAAATGCCGAATTATTCCCATATTTACCTTTTGTATAGTTTGACATAATCATGTCAAAGGGCAAAATGACATAAACTGCTGCAAGAATCTTGGCCTAATTACATCACTGATGGAAATAAACTTTAATATTGCCTTTCTTTCCAAGTATTAATATTATTCCTTCCTCCTCAGAGACAACATACACATTGTCTGTTAATCCATTATTATTACCAGTTTCTGGTGAGTGATGTACCTAGCATTGCCACTGAATGATGTTCAGGTCTTAAACTCTGCAGGTGTGTCTATTTGAGAGTATGATCTGCTCCTGATGTTTTCTCCTGTTTTAATCAGAAGACAGGAAAAAGCTCTGTCAAACCCAGACTTACATCTATAACTTGACACACATAAAAATATCTCCATAACACACCATTATACCCAGTATGACAAAATATGTCTTTATAAACTCATCAGTATAGACCTTAAGTGAATTTCTGTGTTCAAGGCTAATACATCAAAAAGTACATGCATGAGATGATAGTTGCATACAGTGCAGAAGATGAGAAATTGCACTGATAAAAGGGTGTGTTTTTTTGGTTAATTTAAAACTGTTTAAATGATCAAAGGTTTTAAAAATGTGGGGTGGTGGAAGAAAAGATACACTGAATTTCCCTCTCCATCCTTACGCAAACAAACCATTCATAATGAACAAAACAAAATCTGACTGTGGCTGGTTGCTTCTGGGTTTTGTGCTGAGCTGTGAGATGAACTGACATAACTTCAAAGGATCTTTTCTCTCACACTGAGAAGTAACTGCAAGGGAAAAAACAAAAGGAAACAGAGAAAATTTAAAAGAAAGGCAGAAGTCCAACTACTGTTAGCAAGCTATGTATTTCATTTTTGCACTTTAACAAATTAGATGCATACGTTAAAGCTTCCCATAGGCTATGTTAACAAGCTAGTGTGATTAGCACTTAGTCAGCAGACCCCTCTAGGACTCACGGATGTTGACAGTGTTATATGGGTCATATTTTCACCCTGGATGAATTGTTCTTGTACCTTATATCCAACTTATGAGGCACACTTGCCCTAAGAATCAAACATGCTTTTCTCTTTGCTATGTTTCTTTCAGGACCATATCTATCATGCATGTCTGAAGAGAAATTCCTTTCTCCAAGCTCTGATACAGCAAAGGACAAATGTATATGCACATTTCACTGAAATCATGCATTTTACATAATTTCAAAACATATCAGGCCACTTATTGAGCCACAGGGAGCCTGATCCAAATCCCACTGTGGTCAATGAAATGACTCCACTTGACTTCATTGTTCTTTTGATCAGAGCCACTCTGTGTGTCTCCTCTACAACAATCTGCTGTGAAACAAATGTGAGGGATTGTCACTCTCATCAGATAGCGGTGTCCTTAGTGATTTAAAGATGAAGTAAAGAGAAAAAGTTAAATGACCATAGCAATAGTGGAGCAGAGGATCTTGTTTTTCATTTATATCCTCTGTAAGGTTGCCAATTTTGGTTGGACTTGTTCCTGGAGGTTTCATCACAAAACATAATCTTTAATTAAAGATTAATCTTTAATTCCTGAAGACTCCAAGACAACCCTGGAAGTTTGGCAAGCCTAGTGCTCTATCAAATAGTCCCCTTTTGACACACTGATCAAGACAGAGCTATTGATAGCTTTTGTTTCCCCCTTTTGCAGCGGGTCCATTCTGGAGGGAGATTGGAAAAGATTGTTCTGGCTATGGTAAACTAAGTCCTTGTGTTATCTAAAGAGCATACTCTAGAAAGAAGAGTAGGGAATATTAAATCAATCGATTTTTAAGCCTCAGAAAGACAAAATACTGTGCAGGGGACAGTATGACAACATTTTCCCCTCCCCCCTTAATATCCTCTAAATACTATCCAATAACAAAAAACTTGTCTCTCAAATTTTATGCACATTATATCCTTCCTGGTTTGCTATCTTCTCTACATTCTACCTCTTTTCTTCATTCTACAGACTCACTCCTTGTGCCCACAAGATGTGAATCAAAGCGAGCATTAACTATCTCTAAAATAACCCTCCTCTAAGTATTCCTTCCTTGAGGCTTCTAAGTCCATCCATTTCCCTGTTCCTGCCTGTTAGATTCTAACTATCTGGTGTCTTCATTTTATATCTTCCTGCTTCTCTGAGCATCTGTTACCACTTAACAAATAAATAATAATAAAACAAAATAAGAACCAGTCTGAAGCTCTGTTCAAACACCTAACTAAGCTCAAAACTGTCTTAAAGTTCAGGAAAATTACATCCCTTCCACTTCTTGACTCCTTATCAGGATTTTCTGCCATTGTTTATATTACAGAATCTTCTATGGCAGAAGAAAAGAGGTGATTAGTGACAAAAAGACAATCTTTAAAAACTGGAAATCAAATATGAATGAGTAAAACAGAAAGAAGCGTAAACTCTGGCAAGTCAAGTGTAAAAGTATAATTAGGCAGGCCAAAAAAAGAATTTGAAGAGCAACTAGCAAAAGACACAAAAACTGGCATATTTTAAACATATATCAGGAGCAGAAAGCCTGCCAAATAGCCAGTGGTGCCACTGGATGACCAAGGTTCTAACAGAGCACTCAAGAAAGACAAGGCCATTGGGAAGAATCTACATTATTTTCATGAGTTGTCACTTCACAGGATATGGGGGAGATCGCCACATGTAAGCCATTCTTCTTCGGTTACTAATCTAAGGGACTGTCCCAGACTAAGGTGGAAATAGAGGACGTTTTGTAACAAATTGATACATTTGACAGTAATAAGTCACCAGGACCAAATGGTATTCACTCAAGAGTTTTGAATGAATTTAAATATGAAATTGCAGAGCTACAAATTGTAGCATGTGATATGTCACTTAAATAAGCCTCTGTACCAGATGACTGGAGGGTAACTAATGTAACTCCAATTTTTAAAAAAAGAGTCCAGAGGTGATCACGCAATTACAGGCTGGTAAGCCTAACTTCAGTACTAGGAAAATTGGTTGAAATGGTAGTACAAAACAGAATTATCAGTCACATAGATAAATAAGATATGTTGAAGAAGAGTTAACATATCATTTGTAAAGGGAAATCATGCCTCATGAATTATTTGAGGGTGGCAACAAGAATATGGACAAGGGTGATCCAGTCAATATGGTGTACCTGGAATTTCAGAAAGCCTTTGACGAGTTCCTCACTAAATGTTCTTAAGCAATGTAAAGTCAGGTGATAAGAAGGAAGACCTCCTCCTGGATCAGTAATTGGTTGAAGGATAAGAAACAAAGGAAAGGAATAAAAGGTCTTTTTTTCACAATGGAAAGAGGTAAATAGTGTGGTCACCAGAGGATCTGTTTTTGGATTTGTGCAGTTCATCATATTCATAAATGATCTGGGAAACGTGTAAATGGTAAGGTGGCAAAATTTGCAGATTATACAAAATTACTCAAAATTGTTAAATACAAAGCTGATTGTGGAGAGTTACAAAGAGATCTCACTAAAATTGGTGACTGGGTAACAAATTGGCAAATGAAATTGAATGCTGATAAGTGTAAAGTAATGCACGTTGGAAAAAATAATCCTAATTATACATACAAAATGATTGGTAAATTAGCTGTTACCACTCAAAAAAAAAAAAAAAAAGGATCTTGGAGTCATTGTGGATTGTACTCTGAGAACATCCACACAATTTTCAGCATCAACAAAACAAAAACCAAACCTTAACAGAATGTTAGGAATCATTAGAAAAGAGATAGATAACAAAACAGAAAATATTATGTCTCTCTGTATATTCATGTTATGCCCATACCTTGAACACTGTGTGCCATTCTGGTCATCTCATGTAAAAAACCCGCCGATATATTACAATCACAAAAAAGTGCAGGGAAGGGCAGCAAAATAAGAACTATGTAATAGTTTATATATGAGGAGAGATTAAAAAGACTGGAACTGTTCATCTTAGAAAAAGAGATGACAAAGAATCATGAGTGGTATGGAGAAAATGAACTAGAAAGCATTATTTACCTCTTCACATAACAGAAGTCTGGGATCTCCCAATGAAATTAATAGGTGGCATGTTTAAAACAAATAAACAGAAGCACTTCTTCACAGGATGCAGTCAACCTATGGAACTCATGACCATGGGATGTTGTCAGAGACAAAAGTATATCTGGATTCAAAAAAGTATTAGGTAAGTTATGGCCAACATGGTCAGGGATGCAATCCCATGCTCTGTGTTTCCCTAAGCTCCAACTGCCGGAAGTTGAGACTGGATGGCAGGGGGATGGATCATGCCTAATTGTCCTATTCTGTTCTCTCTGAACCATCTGGAACCGGCCACTGTCATTGGGCAGGATAATGGGCTAGGTGGACCATTTACCTGACCTACTATGTCCCTTTTAATGTTCTGGAGTCATAGCATATCTGGCAGACTCTGCTTCATTAGCTAATATCTTTGGAACCTATGGTATCTGATTTCCCTGAGTTCATGAAGTTTCATCATAAATTAATTAAATAAGGGTTGTTTGCCATCCTATTATTTCTGATATTCTATGTGTGAAGAAGTACCACTGCAAGTAATATTACCAATAAAACCATGAAATACCCTGCATTTACTGATGATATATGGAAACAAAACACCAAGGAATCTTTACTGGTGTTAACAGTACACATGGTAATCAAGTCACTCACAAGAACTATGAGGCTTTTGACTGAAACCACACATTGGAACAACTATTTCAGAGATATTCCTGTTTTTCTTTGATACATTGCCAATTGCTAAAGAATATTGTGAATGTGGTTGCCCAAGTCAATTAAAATAACATAATGAAAGTGTACAGTTACTGTAGTACGGACAGCTGCAATATTAAATACTCTGTCTATCTCTACCATTTTATACCATACTCATCACTGTAATATTGGGGTTATAAAAACTCCCTTTTTGACAAAATTTATCACTCTCAGTAGAAGGATGGTAAAGTACTTCAACTATTCTTCTGCCAAGTTGCAGTATCTGCAAATAATGTATACATCTTTTAGTACATGTACAAGGTTTGATCCGATGCCCATGAAATCAGTTGACTCTTCTTCATCTCAGTTGGCTTTTGATCAGAACCAAAACAAAAAGTTTCCTTCTTGAAAAGCTTATATTCTAATGCCCCAAATTTGTAGTGAAGTCTATACAGGTGGATTTTTGGTCCCATGTGGTGCCCCATTTAAATCAATGGGGGTCTATGGAAGTAGAGACAAGGGTGACCAGACAGCATTTCTGAAAAATAGGATCAGTGGGTAAGGAGTAATAGGAACCTATATAAGAAAAAGACCCCAAAACTGGGACTGTCCCTGTAAAATTGGGACATCTGGTCACCTTAATAGAGGCCCACCCATATATTAAATGGTAAAATGAAGGCTAAAAGACCAAAACAGTAGAGAGGGAATGAGAAAGGAATGACAAGTGCAACAGCAATAAGATTTCTGCAGTAGAAATATGTATGTCTACATGGTATTGGACAAGGTTAAGGAAATGTACCTGGAAGAGTCTTACAGTATGAGCTAGAACATAAAGTCAAATTGAGTTGAATATGAAGTGTCAGAGACATGAGAAATTGACAGACTAAAATGAAGAGTAATGATTCACTATAATGTAGCAAATTAGGGGGAAGAGCCTAGGGAGGGTCATCTGTGACTGGGAATAGGTCTCAGTTTTTCTGCTAGAAAGATTGTTCATGTGCCTACAGTTAAGCATGTGTGTAAAACTTTGCAGGATCAGGTCCTTTGAAACAAATATGCCGGGTATTGTAATTTTATTGTTTATTTATTTATTTTTATTTTGAGGTCCTGTTGGAATAAATAAGACACCTATGAGGGCAGGGGTGGGGAAGTCATGTCCTACTAAACAGATTTGAAGTTGCTATGTGATGAAATAGATGATATTTCAGTTATTTAGCATTCCACATATCAAAAATTTAGAGGATTCATGACATCTCTGCTTCATACCAAGAGGCACAGGTGAAATACTGGCTTAATTTAAGGCAATGATAAAATCCACTGACTTCAATGAGACCAGGATTTTACCCAGTATGTACTGTAACAAAGCTCTGTCCTTATCTTTGTGGATCCTGTGTTTCCTGCCGGATTTTCACTAGCCTCAGAGGCTCACTGTGACCCTCCACATAGCCCTTCTCTCTCTAGAGACAAGGTCACAGCCTATTGAGCCATTTTCATCATAAGCCAGTGAGGAGAAGCTATCCTTCCTGTCACCGTCTCCTTTCTCTCCCAATCTCAGTGACTAATTAAGGGAGGCAGAAAAGGGGGAGCCCGGGCCCGCCCTCTACTCCAGGCTCCAGCCCAGGGGCCCTAATAGTATCAGCTAAGATGGCTGACCTTTCAGCCACAAAGCACAATACAATTCCCTGGGCTACTTCCCCACAGCAGTCTCCGCTTCTTCAAACTCCACTTCACTCTTACCTCAAGGCCTCCTTCCTTGCATATGATACGTTGTCTACCACTCAGTCTCACCAACAGCACAACTTCCTTCCACAGCTCCTGACATCCACCCCCACCTAACTGGGAGGTTTTTAACTGGTTTCAGCCAGTCCCTGATTTGCTTCAGGTGTCCCAATCAGACTAGCTGTTTCTACTGCTTTCTAGAAGCTTCTTAATTGGCGTCTTGATTAACCAGGTGTCTTGATTAACCTGAACAACTGCTATTTGATTCCAAAGGTAGCAGGGATTTGTTTAGCCTGGAACTAACATATCTGTTCCCTAGCACCCTCCTATAGCCATCTGGCCTTGCCCCATCACAGTACAAAGAACCTTATAGTAGAAATTACCCAAGCTTATATACATTTTTTCTTTTAATAATCTGAAAACATCATAATCTGCCAGCTACCAATTATTACATAATTCAGATACACTTTCAAATGTGTCACTTTTGAATTAGTAATGTTTTGTGACATCCAGCATGTAGAAATGTAACAAATACTTTTTTTTCCTGTTTGTTTGTTTATTCTCATTTGGAGAAACAATATTCAGGTTTCCTTTATTTCAAAGCAAAAGGAAAAATAAAAACAACACTGATTTCCAACATCAATTTGGGGAAAAATATATGAATCCAAGATATATTTATAAAATTATGCCCTCCCCCTCCCAAAAATGTGTTTGACTGTAAAATGCATTTTAACATCTCTAAGCTGAAAGCTGTTGGAACAGCTGTGATGCATTAATTTGTGCTAACAACAGTACTTGGTATTCAGTCTCAAGCAGTGATTGATTAGATAGGGCTGCAATAAAACTAAATGTAATATGGCTTGATGTGTGGCATACAAATAACTTTTCTTAAAAAGGCAACGCGTTGATGATGGTCTTGGGCATGTTTCTTCCCAGAATCTTGTTGGTGTCACTGCTTGTCAACTGGCATTGCAATAAATTTCAGTAATACAAAATGTATCTTCTTTTTACATGTGTCACCTTTGCATGCCAGAAGCACTGCACTGCCTTAAATGTAATGCACAAATGGATTTATGGCATTTATTGTGTGCATGAATATATTTTTAAGATGTGTGCTTGACTGAAAGAAAGCAGTGCTCATCTCAGTTATATTTAACCTTCTATATTCTAACATTGTAGGCAGATTTTCAAAGGCACCAACAATAATAAGGTGCCCAACTCGCAGCAAACTTCAGTGGGGAGCTGAGAGTCTGTTTTTTGTGCCTTTAAAAACTCCCTTTTCATGTGATTTTTTTCTTAAACATGCAGGCTGGATATTAATAGATAGATAAATGCAGAGATCAAGGGCTCAGCCTGTGTGTGTGTGCGTGCATGTGTGTGTTTAAATCTCCCAAGGAAAATGGAGGCTGCTGCATTCCAGAAGAGAGGCACTCTATGATTACGGGAAGGTGGCATTTGGACCCTGAATACTGCCTTTGCCCACCGCCATCACTCTCAAAATGTTTTTGTCCAGATAGGCAACTTCAGAATGTGTATCTACTGTATTCTGAAAAGTTACTCTAATCTATGGATTCCTGGAAGTTTCATGTTAGTTGTGTCTGGATACAATTTTCTTAATTAGTGAGTAACAAGTGATTTTTTACCCTACATTCCAGCTCTGCAAACTTATCCTGAGATCAGAAAATCAAGGTGGGTTTCCTACTTTTCATCATCATCACTAGTAATCAGGATAACACAGCTCAAATTATTGCCAGCTGCTCAATCAGCTGTCACATAGCCTTTTTATGAATCCTGGCATACTTTTCTCTATTGTGCTCCCGACATAATTCTGATGCTGTGTTAACCCGAGAAAAAAATCAAACTTGATTCTTTTCATGTTATTTGGAAATTACAAAATATTATGTATAAATACAAGTAGAGAGGGGCACACATTTCCTCTGAGGAGGAGCTCTGATCAGAGATTAAAAAAGAGATAAAGTCTTGTGTCTCAGTTCACTGAGACAATGAGACTCCTGTACCAGAAAGGTTACTGAATGTGTAACAACTTGTTATACCAATCTGCTGTTCCTCCCCTTCTCTGAAACAAGCTGAGTGAGAGGAGAGGTGAGTAAGACAAACAGAGTCAAAGACAAAGAAAAATGGAGGAAGACCTGCCCACGAAATAGGGAGTTCTTAGAGAGCTTCCCACAGCTCTTTTTTAAATTCGTTTATGCCACAGTCAGATTCTTCAGATTAGCTCCAGTTAATCATCAGCACCTCTTCCCAGCTAAGAGATGATAGAATATGCCTTATTACCCCAGCTAATGTCCTTTTTCAGTACTGATTTGCCCTGACCTCTGTGGGCATTTGACCAAGACTTTCTTTTCTCTCTGTTCCTCAGATGTCTAGATAATCTATACTGTCAACAGCAAATGTAGTCTGAATTCCCCTACAAAATATCCACATCAGTGAGTGTGAGCATATTCCTCCTCCTGAGGTACTGATTCTACTAGCAGTGCTAGAAACTCCTTCTGAATTGAGTTCAGGAATCATGGACTGCTATGTCCTTGTGGTACTGTGATATTGTGAAGCAGGGAAAAAGGCTCACTGCACCATTTCTGGACCCCAGTGTACCTAATCTTCAATAATTTAGGAATTGTCTACACAGACACTCAGAAAAAAAAAATCCAAATTAACTAAGGGTGTGAATTTAAAGTGGACTAGATGAACTGCATTAACCCCTTGTGTGGATTTTCAGTAAAGTAGCCTTAAGTCAGTTTAACTAATCCACTTTAAATTCACACCCTTAGTTATTTTTTTTATTAATTTTCCTCAGTGCTTGTCTATACTTCACTGCAGTGCGGAGAACGGGGGTATGAACTGTAGAGTGCACCAAAGTATTGGGATCTAACTGCCCCATGTGGATTCTGTTATCGCAAACTAAAAGTACCTAGCTGCATTAACGTAGTTCTCTTTCAAACAGTATTACATTAATTCAAACTAGGTACCTTTTATTATGAGCCATCAGTGTCCACACAGGCGGTGAGATCGCAGCACTTTGGTGTGCTCTTCGCACCCCATAGTCTGCACTGTGGCACTGTAGACAAAGTCTTAGCTTATAATATTTTTCATGACCTACCCTATTATCTGAAAAATATAATTAAACCACTAACAATTATTATTTATTATTAAATAAATAATTTAATAAAATAAATTTAATAAACAATTTAATAAAACAAATACAACAATTAAATAATCAATAAAACATTTTAATAAAACATTTAATAAAACAATTTAATAAAATAAAGTATTAAATAAATAAACAAATCACTATCAATTATTATTTATTATTATTTATATTTACATTATTTATTACTGTATTATAATAAAACAACTAATTAATCATTAGTTTTGTTGGCTAACATAAATACATCTTTATTATCCCACATATCCACATCTATACACACTAACACTATACTATACTATTATTATATCGAGTAAGCTTACTCTGCCTGCTGACATAGGACTCTTGCTTCATCTTTCTCCACCTCCACAGCTGTCAACTCTACTCCACTCTTCTGCTTTTTCTGCTGTCAGCACTCTGTCTGCTCTTAACCTTCTTCTTCAGCTTCCCTGTCAGCACTGTCTGCTGCCCACTGGCACATTGACCTTTATACTGTCCTGTGAGAACTTTCTAGATGCTTTTGCTAATATCTTTCTGATCATTACTGCTCAGTACCAACATTCCAAACCTTCCACATATGCTCACTGCCAGTTCTATTTTTAGCTTGCAGCATTGTTTACCTCAGAGTTGTTATGATCTGCTGATCTATCCCCTCCTTTTGAAATATCAGGTGACTTGTGGCTTCCAATGGTGGAGTGACTCTTGCTTATGCAAAATGGAGTGTAAGAAATTTCTCTGTTCTCACTGCCACTCTCCAGCTCTGAAGACAGTGTTGCCGCCAGCAGCAGCAGCAGCAATGTAAGGGTTGCAGTACCATGCCTGCTGCAGGACTCTATCGCTTACCTTTTTGCCATAATTTTCCCACCCCATTCCACCCACCTTTCCACCCCCCTGCTCCTTTGGTTTTGCACCCTGGGTGGCTGCCTTTCTTGCCCCACACTGGTTATGGCCCTGCCCAAAACTGTCTAAGATCATTTAATGTACTAATGGGAGTGGGGAGAATGTGTGTTTCCAACTTCAAAAGGTATGTTAAATTGTAAACTGTGCAAATTCAAAACAAAATTGGGAAGGAAGCCTAATATTGCAGAATCTGCAATTTTTGCCATATTGGAAAGGAAGTAAAACCCTAGTAATAAGGTACAGCTTTTGAAAGATTATTAGGGTTGTCAATTAATCCTGTGATTAACTGAAAGAAAAAATAATGCATTATTTTTTTAATGTGTAAATCGCATACCTGTGGGCAAGGTGGGAGGAATCGGCATCAGGGGCCTGAAGCCTTAGCCTCCAGCTCTGGGAGCTGTGGGTGGGATGGAGCAGTCCCAGCCTGCAGTGTGCTGGGATCCTGAAGGGCTGGAGTCTGAAGCCCCATGCTGAGCTGAAGCCCAGAGCCACATGCCCCAAGGGTGGCTGAAATCCCAAGCAGGGCTGACATCCCCAGTCCCATGCCACGAGGGGGACACTGAATCCCAGATCCCACAGTCTTGACCCTATATTTGAAAATAAAGAAAACCTTCAAAATATTTAAAGATTTTTTAAATATTGTTTAACAATGCTATTAAAGCTGCAATTAGTCACAATTAATTTTTAATAGTTTGACAGCCCTAAAGATTACCCTTGTTACCTGAACATTTTAGCAATGAAAGAGTTATCATCCTGAATGCAATGTGCTACATGTGAAATTTAAGGATTCAATAATAATAATTTTCAAATATACATAAGTACCAGCTCTTGCCATATGCCCTCTGTGTTCTTTTTAAGAACTGAAATAACTGACTTCATGTGCCCAAATGTAAAGAGAATATTAAAAATAGTCTGTTAAAGTGGCTATGCTAAAACATTTCCACTGATAGAAACAAAGGTTCTCTTAATGTTATGTTGTCCCATGTTACTACACTCATTTATTTAGTCCTACCATGTATTTAGTCTTCACACTGACTTTGAAGTAATGAAAGATGTAAATCACTAATGGCCTAATCAGGTACAATTCATACTGAGACAGACTGAAGTTTGTCTGAGTACAGCATTCCAGCATATGTGTGTGTGTGTGTGTGTGTGTGTGCACGCACGTGCGTGTGCCGAAATGTTGCACTCATATAAATATATATATTTCATTGTATAGAGAGATATAAAATGCAAATGACCATAAAGAGTCAGTTTTCAATGAAAAGGGTTGTTTTAATAGACTGGTAGCCCTGACACATTTATAGCCTTAATTTTAATTCCATTCTGTATACTTGGTGTGTTATCCCCTACCTCCCGTAGCCATTTCCATGTCTGGCTTCTTATTGAGATGTGAGTTTACAAAGGAACAAAATAGTTATTATGAGGAATCATTCATTTCTTCCCTCTTAAACAATAGAAACCTTTCTGCTTAAATATTGCCCAACTGCAAGGGCATGGCTGATTAAATGTGGGATAAGCCAACAAGGCAACTACTCTATGGGATAATAGCCCCTGTGAAACTAAATGATTTTCCTTTGGAATATCCATCAAGCATAAATGGATTAGCTCCCATAACATGGTTTCATGCAATATAGGGTACTCTACAGCTGTAGCCAGGATCACAGCATGACTTCTGAATGAATAAGACTATCATAAGAGTTCCAGGCTGTGCTGGAAGATTGATTTTCCCTATGATTCTCAGAATAGTAGTGTTCTCAGAGTCCCACACACAAGCTTGTGCTCTCAAAAAAGGAAAGAAGCAATAAATAAATAAATAAATAAATTAACTAGTTCTGTAGAAAATAAACCTAATTGTCTGGAAGTTATTCTACCCTACAATAGAGAGACTTGAGAATAATATGAGGGGAAATCAGAGTATCTGAATGAATTAAAAAATAATACTAGTTTGGGAATAGAGCAGGATGCTGGTGAAAGATTATGGTTTGAGGAGGAGAAAGAGTGCCTTAAGAGTCAATTACTCAAACACTGGAAAATAAAGAAATGCAATAGAAGACAATAGCTAGAATGATTTTTGATAGATTTAGTTTTGGCACAGAAGAGTATATTGTGCAGTTTGTGCAGTTCAGTCCTGAAAATTATAGATTAATGAAGTTTGAGACCTTCCTCCCCACCTACTCCACCATAAAGAAGGGAGTGATTACAGAGAGAAAGAAGCAAAGGACCAAATATAGGACTAAGAATTAGCAGTGACTAAAGAATTAATGTAACTTGCATTATTTTCTATTAAATATGAATATTTAAAATTTAGGGCACAGATCCTGTGCTGGAGGATCACAAAGGAGTGATAAAGCTACTCTCACTATGTAGCTAATTTAGAGTCAGTCCTAGCATAGGGACCTGCCCAGAGGGAAACGGATGTAGCTGGAATACTGTTGCTTGCTGATGATTCCTGGCCTATGGAACAGCAATGGCTGAAGCAAGTTAAAGGAGTTATGAGACTGCAGTAACTTACATCATGTGCCGAAGCAGCCCATAGAAGCCCCAGAGTTCAACTATTTTGGCAATCTGTACTCAATTTTCTCCCACACCCTCATGGTGGAATTCCCCTAGCTTTGCCACAAGTGGAGCTGCTTGACTAATATGAAAAGTATTTTTCAATTATTTTCATGAATAAAGGGAGCAAGTTTGCTCCCTTTATTTGCAGAGTCCTTCTAGTTCTTGTCCATTATTATTTGGATGATCACCTGTTTATTCATGGGTATATTAATTCAACTGGAAAGTTTCATAAATGATTATTCATCTGACAATTTGCACCAACGTATGTATTAATAATAGATTATTCATTGCTTGCTACTTACCATCTGTTACTTCTCTCTTTTAAAAAGTTCCAGTTATCCAGTCAGGGAGCAGAACAAAGCTGCATGATTTTGTGACTAATAACACACCAGAGACAAAGAATCAAAATGAAAAAATCAAGAAAAACTTCATAGCACAAATGTTGTTTGCGTATTCTAGGTAGTTGAATATTTATGAAAAACAAATACTTTAGGAGAAATCAGTATCAGTGTGCAAACAATTCAGAAACAGAAAAACAGACCTAAATTCCCCACAAATTTTATTCACAGCAAATAATTCATCTCTATTTTGTGCCGGTGCAAAATTCATGCAAATGGAAAACCTATATTTGCATGAATAACAAGGGCAACTGACTGTTTGTCTAACTACCCAATTTTCACATTCCATATAACTGTATATTCACATGCAAATGAAAGTTCAGTGTGTCTACAAAATAAAGTCCCTTAGAAAATTTTACCTGGGGACTCAAATGAAATTCAAGTTTAAGGGTGACCCGTAGGCTACCTCTACATTTGACGTGGGAGGTGTGATTTCCAGCTTGCATGGACATACCCACTCTAGCTCTCTAACAGTGTGAGCAGCACTAGACATCCAAGTACATACTAGAACATAAGCACCAGATTCACTGATTCACACTTGCTAGTCTACACCATGGTAGCAATACAAAACAACAGTAAAATGCATTTAATTTGTTGGTGAGTATGTAGGAAACCTCAGCTGTTTCTTTCACCTTACTATTGGAGCAGGTGGATGGGAAGTTCATGGAAACTTAGCTCGCGCTTCACAACTTACTGGTCAGAAAAGTTGGGTTTTCAGGTTCTTTGTGGTACTGAAGCAGCACAAAACAGCTGAAGCAATCTGGTAAAATTATCCGTATAGTATAAATACAATGATATACAATCAGTAACGATGCTGTCTGGATGGAATGCTATTCTAAACTATTGTGGCTATTTTAAATTTGTAAGAGACCTGTCTTCTTATAGTTATTATTTAATTCTATTGCATTCCTTTCCCTTCCTAGCTTATTTTAGAACACTGATAATCCTCAGTGTTAAAGGTTTGATTTTTGTTTTTTGTTTGTTTACATTCAGAGGAAGATAGGGATTGCTATGCTGGTTCATACCATGACTCTATTTAGTTGAGTGTACTGTTTCCTTCAGTAGCCAGCATCAGATTTTTCACAGCAAGGTGTAAGAACAGTAACTAGAAATGGGACAAACTGCCTTTTATATTAAGTCTTATCCTGATTTTTAATAGGTAGGGTTCAGATTAAACCTTGAAGCACAAGGGTAAATATTCCTTCTAACATTTGTATAATTAATTATCTATAACTTTATATTCTTAATATCTATATAAAAATCCAATCTCTTTTTCAATCTTGTCAAGTTCTCGGCCTCAGTGACTCCCTGAGGCAATGAGTTCCACAGTTTAATGACATGTTGTGTGAAGAAACATGTCCTGTTATTGGTTTTGCATGTTTCACCTTTTAATTTCATTGTCTGTTTCCTTGTTCTTGTGTTATGAAAAAAAGAGAACAAAAGTTCTTGATTTACCCTCTTTATTCCATTCATTAGAGTTATCAGGTTGCCTCTTATCTGCATTCAAGATAAACAATCGCAGTCTTTTCAGTCTCTTCATGCAGGAGTTTTTCCATGCCTCTACTTATTGTTGTTACCCTTCTCTGAAACTTCTCTAATTCTGCAATATTCTTTCTAAGCTGGGTCAATGAGAATGGCACACAGTATTCCAGGAGAGGACACACCTCTGAGATAGATAGACATATATAGATGGAGAAAAATAAAGCCATATATATATAAAATTAAACAAAAGAAAGGATATATGTATATAATGGCTTTATTTTTCTCCATCTCATTCCTTATTTGCTCTAACATTGCATCTGCTTTTTTGACATCAATTGTACATAGAGCAGCAATGCTCCAAGCTTTTCCCTCAGTCAGTACAGTTACAGAGCCTTGCATAGGTAGTTTTATGTTTTCTCTCAAATGTGCATTATTTTGCATTTATTGACATTGAAATTGAAAGCTTATTACAGGGAGGAGGGGGGGAAATTGTTCTCTTTAACCATTCAGGATAAGACAAGAAGCAATGGGCTTAAATTGCAGCAAGGGCAGTTTGGTTGGACATTACTAACTAACTGTCAGGGTAGTTAAACACTGAAAGAAATTGCCTAGGGAAGTTGTGGAATCTCCATCACTGGAGATTGTTAAGAGCAAGTTCAACAGTCACCAGTCAGAGATGGTATAGATCAGTGATTGGCAACTGTTAGCACATGGCCTGTCAAGGAAATCTGCTGACAGGCTGTAATGGTTTGTTTTCATTCAGTGTCTGCAGGTTTGGCCGATCACCGCTCTCACACGCTCCACTTCTTTGTTCCAGGCCAATGGGGGCTGTGGGAAGAGGTGTGGGCCAAGAGATACGCTGGCTGCCATTTCCCACAGCCAACATTGGCCTGGAACAGCAAACCGCTGCCAGTGGGAGCTGCAACTGGCGAAACCTGTGGATGCTGCAGGTAAACAAACCGTCCCAGTCTGCTAGTGCTTTTCCCTGATGATTCGCGTGCTAAAGGTTGCCGATCCCTGGTCTAAATAATATTTAATCCTGTGCGAGTGCAGGGGACTGGACTAGATGACAGCTCAAGGTCCCTTCAAGTCCTATGGTTCTTTGATTCTGTGATTAAACAACATGGGACCTAGTACAGAATTTCAAGTCACCTTACTGTTAAACTTTTACCATGATGGAAAATGTCCATTTAATACTGTTCTTTTATTTTTCTATTTTAGCCAGTTTTTGAACAAGGAGAATATGTCTCTCACTCCATGGCTACTTTGCTTCCTATGAAGGACTTGTCAAAGGTATTTTGTAAATATAAATACATTGTCCACAGGTTCTTCTTTATCCTTTATATTATTGATACATTTGAAAAATTCTAAGAGATTAGTGAGATACAATTTTTCTTTTCAGATGTCATGATGGTTAGACTATTACAGTCTTCCAAATATTTTGTTATTCTACTGTTTACAATTAGAGAGTTTATATTTTTGTTAGCAGCTCAGCCACTTCATACTTAAGCCCATTCAGAACTCCTGGGTGTACTGTGTGGGCTTGGTGACTTGCTGCTTTTAAAATTATTAATTTATTCCAGAACCTCACCTTCTTACTTCTCAGTCTCTGGTGATACCTCATCTTTTTAACTTATCCTAAATATATTTTATTCTTGTATATCCTTATTATACTCTGCTGCAATGAAGAGTGATACTAATAAATAATTCAGCTTCTTGTCAATGATTTTACCTTCCTCCAATTGCTCTCTGTAACCGCTAATGATCCAGTGGACCCACCAGTTCTTTCATAGGCTTCCTGAGTCTGAAATACTTGATCTCTTGTCTGTTTTTACAGTAACTAGGTGTTCTTGAAATTCTGTTTTGCTCCTTCTAAGTTCCCTTTTATTTATTGCCATCTGTGATTAATGTTTCCCTTTAATGGTATCACTAGGCATAAAATTTTGAAGGCTTTCTGTTTTCTTTGACCAGAGTCTCAAATCTTGTGATTTAGCCATGACAGTATCCTCTTTGTCATCTTGGTTCCTTTATTGATTAGTAGTCTTCTGAGACTCTTTTATTAAGTAACATCCATGCTACCTTTAAATATTTCACTTTTTACTTTTCATGTTTTAGTCCTTTGGACTCGCCTTCTCATTTTATTAACTGTCACTTTTTAAAATTGAGTGTCACTGTGGCACTTTTGGTGCCTACCTTGTCCTTGAGAACCCAATAACTGTGAAATGTTAGTGCTACTAGGCGAGATCATTGAATTATTGTTTTTTGGCCTATATAGGAAGGAGTTGGTGACTGTAATCCAGTTCCCAAAGAATAGCTGAGGATATCACAAGATATTACCATCATGATTGATATTGTTTGACACTTTATTAGGGGAGTTCCTGTACAGGACATAAAGGCTAAATAAACAAGAAGACTAAACTGTCTAACCCATAAAGGTGATTCCTCCAAATCAGACCTGAAGCAAATTGTCAGGAAACTAGATACAGACTTCTGCTTCTGCTGTATAGAGGACTATACACTTCTGTACTGCTAATCTGGTACCTTTCACAAACATGCCATTCATATTAAAATTAAAGGAAAGAAAGAAAAACAATAAAAGAATAAAGTAATTCAAACTTTTGTCAGTGTAAACACAAAACAACACATAAATTGACCATTAAATTAAAAGCAGCTGGAGTGCACAGTTAAAATTCTATGTTCACTGTTTCAGCATAAATAAAGTTTATGGTTGCACTGTAAATGTAAGTGTTAAAAGCTTTCTTAATTGTAAATAGCAGCTGAAGTGACTCAGTTGTGCTTTAATAAGGATATTTTGACCAAACATATTTTGAGCTTGATTTGTTGCAGACTAAAGCTGTATCTAGTACAGCAAGAGTATGAAAATGTAACATAGCTAGATTGTCTCATGGACTACATGCCAGTGCAAGGATGTAAGGGGAAGTAAAAACTTTTTTTATTCTATCTTATTAAAGTTTTTATACTGTTGCAATCGCTGTAGTTTCTGAGTGTCTTCCAGAATTAGTGATCTGATCAGAATCAGTTGCACGTGTTCCATTCTTTTCGCCTGCACAGAATACCTGAAACTTAAATTCAGATATGTAGAAGTAAGCAAGTGCTGTACCCTCGACTAGAACCATTGGTGAGTAGGAAGAGGAACTGGATGCGACTATGGCTATACTCCCTGACCAGAGCAAGGGAGCTGATGATGAGGTCTGAAGACGTATTTCAAAACTTGAAGCTAGCGTAGGTCAGGACGAGATTATTCCTGCTTCCTCCTTGTTCTGGGGGAAATGTGTTTCATAGAGGAGTCTGACTTATAATGCTTCCCAGGGCTAGGATGGTGGAATTTATGAACCAGTCCTTACTCAGGACTGCACCTACTATTCCAATCTAGTTCTTGATGACTATGGATTTAAT
This sequence comes from Dermatemys mawii, assembly GCA_007922305.1. Classification (NCBI taxonomy): domain Eukaryota; kingdom Metazoa; phylum Chordata; order Testudines; family Dermatemydidae; genus Dermatemys; species Dermatemys mawii. Next base: position 46,420,894 of record ML677348.1, on the reverse strand, counting down.
CCAGATTGCACTGAAGTCAAAGAAGACTCAAATTAACATCAGTGGGCTTTGGATCTGGCCTTAGGAACCTAATTTTTAAACATGTTAACATGAAGTTGTGCATAAAAATGCCACCTGTAACCCAAAACTCTATTCTGTCCCTTAAAATGGTTTAAAAACTAAGCAAAACCTACCTGAGTTTCTCCAGAATCACCCATTCCCTAAAGAGGAAAAGCAGCCCTCACCTTCCAGTGAAAAATAGAAACAAATTTAAATTGCATGTCACACATAAGTTGGAGACAAACCAATTCACTGTATGCAATAATTTTAGGAGAAAAGAAAAGAAAACAAATCCCTGAAGTGCAAGGATGTTCTTCAGAGAGAGAAAAAAAAGTTGTGTATAGGTTAAGGCTGACAATAGGCTGGTAGATTATTCTAAGTGATCTGTCTAATGTTTCTTCTGACACATTCTCTGAGGAGGATGTGATGCTGTCAGGCCAGGTGCCAGCTCATGCCAAGGCCCCTAGGCCTCACTGAACATTGACAAATGCATAGCTGGAAACCAGATAATCTTACCTATGAGTTACTGTGTTTAAAATAGATGTTAAGTTTATAAAAATATGTTTAGAGTACAGACTTTACTAAATGTTTGTAGGATGCTCCATGTATTAATCTTTCCTATAACATCCCTTCCTCATGTTATAATGTGATAAAAAGCATTTGCATTGTAACCCTCTGTAATTCTGTAAATCATCAGACAGGAAAGGATTTTTAATTAATGTAAAAATGCTGTCTTCCTATAGAAGATGTTAGGTCTTGCCTGCCAAGAAAGCCCATTGAACCGAATGAGCAATTGTGAAATATCAAAGAACGAAGACACTGTTTAGTGCTCCCCCAAACATCTATGTAGATGAAATATGCAGTTGGACTCATCCCATTAGCTTGAGCTCTGGGGGAAGGAAATAAAAATCCTTGACAAGAATTAACTGTATCTCTATGCTGCTTGAACTCAGGGACAAAGATTTCTAAGTATAAGCAAGAGTTCCCCAGGGCTTGGCCTGAGTTAACCCAAAAGGACATATAGAGCTTGCATATTATAGCAGATTGTATTACCCTTTTGTAACAAAAGACTATAACTCATTTGTGTGTGTATATTTACCCAATTTAACCTTGTAAATAACTCTAATTTATTTTCTTAGTTAATAAATCTTTAGTTAGTTTATTATAGGATTGGATACAAGCACTGTATTTAGTTTGAAATCTGAGGTACAATTGACTTGGTGTAAGGGTGTAGTCATTTTGGACTGGTAGTAACCTAAATATTGTTGTGATTTTTGGTGTAAGACACCATCTAATCACAAAGGCAAGCTTGCCTAAGTGGCAAGATAGACGAAAATACCTATGGAGACTGTCTATGACCCCATGTTAAGGCTGCGATTGTTCAAACTTTATTTTGGTGAAATCCAATTACAAAACACACAACCAGGTTGGGGTTTGTGCCCTGATTTGTAAGAGTCTGTCCTGAGCTTGTGTCACAGAGTTCACTTACCATGGGTGGTGATTCCTGCTGGACATTGTGGGGATTAGCTCTGGCCAAGCTTTGTGCCCTCCCCAGGTGGTGCCTGTCCCATCATCTTCTCATCCTGTGGACCCATCTAACTCCAGGAACTACAATCCGCTCATCATGTTTCAGCCCACTGACTGGTTCATTATACAAGTTGCCCCCTTCTGGGGTATCAAAGTCCTTTTCAGCAAATGACTCAGGCAGTCTTCTTTCTCAATGCCCAACCAGGGCCACTTCATCAGTGGCTGGTAGTGTACTTGGATGCACCCTCTACACCAGGTCCCAGCTCATGGGCCCTCTCAGCAGACAAGCTTTCATCTATCCCATACCTTGCTGTTCTTTCCATTGAGCCCTGCCTACCTCTCTGGCTCTCCACCATCTCTGGACTTGACAAGCCACACTCCTTCCTCCCAAGGAGTAACTGTAGGTTACATGCCTCTAGCCACAGAGATGCCTCCTTCTCCCAGGCAGTGACTGAAGAGTCCTTCCCTCTAGCCCCTTCTGTTGCCAGCTTCCTGGCTTATATAGGCTCTGCCTGTTTCCAGCTGATCCTCTTCTACTTAAATACATGCTCCCTGTCTCCTTATTCAGGTGCAACCAGAGCAATTAATTGGCCCACTTAGCCATCTTTACCCTTCCAGGTCCTGTTTGGGGCGAATACCTCATCACAGGTTGGTACTCATGTTCATCAGCTCCTCTAAACAGATTGACAGAGGAAATGAAAGGGTTTCTAATGACTAAGGCCCCAGTTCACCACAGAAGTGGGGCAGGTGATGACTACTTTGTGGTCTGCCCTGTTACGAGCTCAGGCATAACTGATGTAATCAAATTGGCATTTGAACATTGCTCAGCAAAGTCCTAGGTTGAACAGCAATGGAAATACCTCCCTGGAAAAAGTAACACCTCCCAGAGCCATTTTAAGAGAAACATAGGCCCAGTTGTATGAATTTGCCAGTTGAATGAACCATTGAAGTCAATAGAGTACTGACATGCTTAAAGTTAGGCACCTCTTTAAGGGTATGGTTACACTTACAAGATTATAGCGCTATAGGTTATAGCGGTCCCCTTATACAGGAATATGTATAGCACTATTGTATGTCCACACTCAGATGCTCCTGCGGTATAGCATGGCCACATTTGGGGCACTTAATGCGGCATTAAGAGCAGCGCATTAGGGCAGGTATCCCAGCATTCAGCTGGGTGCAACGTGCTTTTTAAACGAGGGGGGTGAGGGGGGACGCGTTGTGTGTATGCGGAGGGAGAGAGACAGTGGTTTTCCCATTTTTCTGAAAGCCTGTCAGTGAGCCTCCGTTCACAGAAGGCTTTGTTTTCACACAGGCTCCCTCCTTAAACATTTGCATTGCTTATCTGCCGAGTTAAGAAAGAAACTCTAAAGAGGTACTTCCGCATTCCTCCAGCCGAGTTCAAAACAAAGGGAAGAGATGTTAATTGCCTTAAATGGCTCTAGGCATCTCCAGAGATTACTTGTAGCGCAGTGGGTGTCCACATCCTTGCTGTAGCGCTACAGCAGCTGCGCTACAGCCCTTATTCCCCATGCGGAGGTGGATTAATAATAGCGCTACAACTCAGCAGTTATAGCGCTCTACGTGCCTTGCCAGTATGGATGGGGAGGAGGTTATAGCGCTCGTGGGGGCTTTATAGCGCTATAAAGTGCCAGTGTAACCATGGCCTAAGAATCTTGCTGAGTTAGTACTTTTAACTGATTAAAATAATGCTTGTCTTGGGTACTTAAATGCTTACTATTCCTACCAACCTATTACAAGGAAACACCAAAAATATATACTTTTTTTGAAACTTTCGAGGAACTGGAAATAGTGGATCTCGTAGTTCGTTAATACATTACAACACTGTATAAAGTTACTTATGCTTTCCACCAGGCTGAGTTAATCTACAACATTATTTGCACCCCTGAGCCAGAAAGCCAGAAAGGCCTTTTAGTTCTCATAGCATTCTTAAAATCACAGATGAGACTTTCATAGATGTCTAAGGGATTTAGCTACATGTGTTCATTTGTTTGCCAGTAAAATACTTGATTTCTTCAGGGTTTTTCATAGCAGAATTGCACTATGTGAATAAATGGAAAAGGGCTGATATGTTCTCTGTGTTACAAGATTAGGAACATTGCCACAAACTTTACTTCCTATGTTTCAATTGTGACATACTTTTCACCTTCCATGTTATTAAATAGTTGCTTTGTAGTACTTCCAAAACATATGCTTTGTTTAAACCATAATTTATTAACAGGCATCTGAGAGAAGAAATTAGGCTTTCATTTTGTATCATTTTAATTTTTCACACCACAGAGTCATTACTTCCATATGAATTAATGAGTAGCTGCATATCAATTATCTGTTCCATTAGATTCCTTTGTAGTGTACCTATATCACTTGAAACATAGTGATGAAAGTACTGTATGTGTTATTTCCTGAGCTATAATTAATGGTAACTTTGAAACAAGAGCTAGAATATGCCCATCTTCTGTGATTGCACAAGAGGAGAGAGAGGGTGCAGAAAATAAATACATATCCTCTTTGCACCCCAGTGCAAAAGTGGGTACAGTTATAATTAATTAATTCTAAACTTTCAGGAGTACACAGAATATTGTGTACTTGTGTCCCAGAATTTAATACACTCTGAAATGGCAAGGAGTGAATGGGACTGGGACAGAGTGGGATATGTCTGTATCAAATTATGAACTCCAGCTGGTAGCATATGTTGAACATACATATAAATCAGCCTGCAAACAATCCATCGTATTGCATCCCAGACAGACACCTTGCTCTGTCTCTCTGGCAAGACATTTGAAACCTTGTTGAAGGACTATCAGGGAAAACCAGTTGAGCTGTCATCTATGAATGATTGTCATCTGCTTGCCTATCCCCATGGAACAATGGATTTTCTACAGAGGTGCCCTTCTGTGGGATGGGGCATGAATGATGCGGTTAGAGGTGAATTCCCAATGGAACACATGGCTCAGAAATCCTTCTTAAGAGCAAGGTTCTACTCAGTGCAGAGGGGCTGCCCAATATCACATGCAATCATAATATGCAGGACAGAGAGGGCCAGCCTGAACACTGACAAACCTCAAACTCACAGAAGTGGTGAGATCAGACTAGGGGAGGTGCATATCAAGACTTTCGTCGTTTTTCAAAGAACTGTAATTCTCAAGTGTTTTTTAAAAGTAAAAGTCTTAAAGTATTTAAGAACATCCTTTGCAAAGCCTGTTGTGTTCCTTTGTTGTTGTTGCTTCCCTGCTATATTTCTCTTGAGGTGGTTACGCTAGATATCCCAGCAATCTATAACTTATGTAGAGTTCTGTGGAAGTAACTGGGAGAGCTTGGGAAATACCATCTTAGACACTGTTTTTGAGTTCTAAGATGGCTGGATGGCAGCCTCCCACGTCCCAAGGAAGAGTGTCAGACAAGAAGTCGAAACCTGGGAGCGTTCCCTATAAACCCAGAGCTAGAGACAGTGACTAGCTTCTACTTAGACTCAGGTGACTTAGAAACATGTGAGACAAATGAATGTTTGTCTAGCAACAAGCTGGTAACCATACAAAATACAATGACCCAGGCTGTAACCCAGGGGCTGTGGTGTGTATGCTGCACCCCTTAAGAATATAAATCAATAGGTGCCTTCCTTCTATTTTTAAGGGCTTTCAGGGCCTTGAGGCAGCATTTTTCCCAGAGCTTGGCACTGCCCAAAAATTAGACCAGTTCTTCTTATGTACAATTTAGTTCTATTTAATTATACATTCCTTTATTTGTATTATAGCATATGAGCCACTGTCTTACACTAAATTAATTATCCTGGCTTACTTATCTCTCTCTTTTTCATCTTTATTGCAATTAGATATCACACTGCCACTTATCTCTGCATTTTGTTGTCTCCCAGGATAAAATAATCCATGAACGAGTTTTTTCAAAGCTACTTTTCATCTTCACAAAAGTCCGGTTTTCCCATGCTTTGATATGTTCCTAGAAAATTGTTGACACAAGGCCTCAGAAATATAAATGAGCATGTTTCCAAGCAGCTTCCATGCTTTACTATTGATTATTAGACATTGTCTAACAACATTGTCCATAACATTGTACGTTGTACATTTTATATAACATTGTACATTGTCTATAACATTATGTTACTAGTCTGTTTGTTTAGAGAAATAGATTTAAGACACCCTAATATTTAGTGAAATAGATTTGAGAAATCCTAATGTTTGCTTATCTTATTATAACTTTGGCTAAAGTTTTCCTTAAAATTTCTTGTCTTGGTGGCTTGTGTGATTTTGTTTACCAAGCCTTTCACCTTTCAGACATCAGTTCAAATACTTCAAAGGTTGGTGTTAAGACCCTGGAAGTTGTTCAATATGATGGTTTTAAGTGATGTGTACAGCTAAGTGGGTGGTACCGTTCCTATTCCAGGTGGATAAGGGTCTGAATATCCAATACACCATCATGCTAACTTCAAGTGGCATCATTGTTGAATTGCTGCACAATTCTCTCCCTGTTCTCTACACAGTATTAAAAAGCTGCTGGCATATACCAGCACCAGATTATTGCCCTTTCATGCACCAATTCAGCTCTAACAGCCTGTGGTTTGGATGGTGGAGCCAAAACTTTACCCATTTTCTGTTCTTTCCTGCCTCTTTCTGACTCTTCTGCTCCAAGGAAGAGCAATGGATTTACTCACTTCTGTGCACCTGGACCTGAAGTCTAGGTAGCTATGGATAGGCCTAAGAGGAATTTTATTTCCTCCCCTATCCCTGAAAAGCTGTGCAGACTCAGGGGCAAAAATGCATTTTCTGTTAAGTTAAATGGATATAAAATATACTTTCATTTTTACTGCTTTTAGTATTAATTATTATTAGTATTCCTGATTCCCTAGTTTTGTGGAAAGTGCCATAGGCTCACTTTATGGATTTTCCATGAAAGTGATTGTTGTTGTGTAGAAGTCTTTTCCTGAAAATAGAAGCAACTGACACTGGAACGTGTATGTAACTTGATGGAAGAAAAACAAATATGTCTCCTTACAACCAGGTACACAAGATCATTATGCATCAACAGGTCTAGAGAACCATACTCGGCAAATGGATGCTGCATGCAGAGGAGCAAACAGAAGTCAAAATGAGGACAGCACATTTTAAAAATGGAAAGTGACAGTCAATCATTAATGCAAATTAAACACAAAAGGTTGATGTTTTTATTATACAAATTGCATGTGCATATTATGAGCATTTCTAACTAGGGGTGGATGAAATGGTGCAGACAAGTAAAAACCAGCCCAAGCTTTCACCAGTTTCATACTCTGAAGTTGAATATTTTCCCCAGTTCAGTGGTGTTTAATTAAAGAATCCAATCCATCTTCAAGGATCCCAATGAGATTCTCATTCTCCAACAGCTTCTTTGTCTCTTCCTTTCCTGAAAATAACTAATATATCCCTGTCTCCCTCCTGAACCTTGATCTTTAAACAGACATAATTATAAGGCTGCTTCACCTTTGAAGAGGAAAATGCCTTTGCTGATGAACACTGAAATCTCTCTACTGGTCCTCAAAAACTACTGAATTTGAATATCATGCCTTCTGGTTTGGTGACAAACTCTTGGATTTCTAACCTCTGGGAATACAAAGTTTGAATTGAAAATCAGCAGTGGCCACTGGAGTTGCTGGTTTTAATGATAGGATCTGCCTACTTCTTGACACAATCCATCCCCTCCAAACACTCCACAAATTATTCTCAAGCAGTCAAACCACTTTTCTCTCCAGCTGAAGCTATTTCTCCAGAGGAATGATCACAATTTCATTTCTCTTCCATCCCTAATCATTATCTATGATAGGCTACTTGTTTCTAATGGAGTTATCCCCCTACCATTGCCCTAGTTCTCACATCAGTGTCAATGCACCAAAGGAAAAATATTTGAGACTCAGTTAAGCACACCATGAACATGAAGTGCTTCATAAGTTGAATCAGCTCAAAAATAGCCCCAGGAAGCTTACTGCCTCAGTGACACAATGCCATCCATTCTTCCCCTTTACACCATAGGGGGTAGGAATTATTGTGTAAAGATGTAGTTTCTCATCTCAGAAAAGATATACTGGCCTTAAAGAAGGTTCAGAGAAAGGCAACTAAAATAATTAGGGTTTTGAAACAGATGCCATATAAGGAGGGATTAAAGAGGCTAGGACTTTTTCAGCTTGGAAAAGATGAGACTAAGGGGGCATATGATAGAGGTATATAAAATTATGAGTGGTGTGGAGAAAGTGAATAAGGAAAAGTTATTTACTTGTTCTCGTAATATAAAAACTAGAGGCCACAAAATGAAATTAATGGGCAGCAGGTTTAAAACAAATAAAAGGAAGTTCTTCATCACACAGCGCACAGTCAGCCTGTGGAACTTTCCTGAGAAGGTTGTGAAGGCTGGGATGATAACAGGGTTTAAAAGAGAACTGGATAAATTCATGGAAGTTAAGTCCATTAATGACCATTAGCCAGGCTGGGTAAGGAATGATGTCCCTAGCCTCTGTTTGTCAGAGGTGGGTGATGGATGGCAGGAGAGAGATCACTTGATCATTATCTGTTAGATTCACTCACTCCGGGGCACCTGGCATTGGCCACTGTCGGTAGACGGATATTGGGCTGGATGTAGCTTTGGTCTGACCCAATATGGCCATTCTTATGTTCTTATGTTAGTTATTGGCCTATCCCAGCAATTTCAGGATTCTGTACTGGGGACTGAACCCAAGGCTAATCCCATCTTTCACCTCTCCCTGCTCACCTACTACATAGGAGAAGTGGCGCGTGCAGAGCCTGGTTACTTTGTGTGTTCTAACCCGTATTAGGGTTCTTACATATGTTGGCGTAGGCCAACTGCCAGTCTAGCCTTTAGTGTTGATTTCAGTCAGACTACTAAGATACACCATGCAAGATGAAGAAGGGAGTCGGTCTGGCTCACAGTAAGGTGAAAGTGGCAGAATTTGGCCTCAAAGAAGTAAAAAGAAGGAACCCAGAATTATAATATATAGTACACACAAGCACTGTTTCTAAATAGAATTATTTGAACATTTTAATGAGCTCTGTTTTTCTTTAAGTAGAGAGTGATAACTGGGATTTTATACTGAAAATATTAACTTGCATGCTGTCCCAGATACAAGGCACAGACCTGCAATGCCTACTCACATGGACGTCACTGAGATTAATTGTGCTATTTGTGTGAGTAAGGTGTACTCACATGAGTAATAGTTACATGACTGAACCCTGAGCTCCCAAGTGTGTATTCATTTCCCTTACGTGCATTGTTTCGTATGTTCATTCCATTGTATTCTATGTTTTACATGTCTTGGAAGTGAAAAGGGTTTTGTGAATCTCCCAGTGGTTTCTGAACCAATTAAGAAAAAAACTTTCTAGATTCTTTTCTTTTCAGGAGACTGGAACTTTAAGGTTTTTTGTGATCTCACAGGGGTTATTTTCTGCTTATAAGCCTGAAGCAAGCATTGGTAGTTTTAAAATTCCACAGCTCTAACTGCAGTATGTTACATTTTGTTTTTGACACATTTTAATGTCACACACAATAACATTTTGAAGAGGAAATGGCAAACTATACATTATTAGGAGCAGAAGGGAAAGAGTGGGAACTGTGTGCTGATATATGAATATTTCTTAGACTAGTGATTAGAATAACAAAAGAAAAAATATCACGAATGTGTGCTTTCGAGATCTGAGGCCGCATCCTGCAGTTGTACACTCAGTGTTTCTGTGCTAATTTCAATTTGGGACAAAATAGATTTGCAGAATCAGACCCTGGGATATTTATCAAAACGTGATTTATAATAAATGGATGGGGAGTGGCGGGAAGTAGGTGGAACTTTCACTACAAACATCCAGTATGGCAACCAACGTATCTGAGATGGTGGCAGGAGTGTCATAATTAGCTGCCTCTTTAGTCCAGTAGTGAATTACAAGTGTCTGAATTTGGCCCATGGTTATATATAAAACTACCATGTACTATTTTTTAATGATTTTGGTGCCCTATGGACATCTGGCACAGGAAAGCCATTCAACCCTCTGGACTTAAACTCAGTGTTCTTGTGTTTCATTAGAGTTGTGCAATATGAAACCTTGTGGCCATTGTGTTATCTGTGATGCTAGGGTTATAGGTTTGCCTATGATGTTGCTTTGAACAGAAAGCCATGCTAATAACCTCAGTATTGTTCTCTGGAATTAATCTGTTGTTGCAAGACAATCTATTTATTTTACACGAGGGTAGCAGATACAGTTTAAATATAAAAATATTTGGGTTTTAATTATACAATAGCATGGTATAGAAAAGTGTTTCTTTGTCCTGGTTGTTAATTTAAAAATACAAATGTAAGTTGTAAATTTGCTTACAAAACAAACTTACAAATACTTTCACAAAGAAAATCACTGAAGCAAGTGTGAAGCAAGCAAGTATGACAATTAAATACTCTGGTTACAGGCCAGCATTAGGTCTGACATACTATCGCAGATGTAAGATTAGCTCACATATGAAAAAAAAAAGGCTCCATGCCAGCACCAACTGTATGTAATGCCAGAGTCTTGTCCTCAAATGGAATGAGTCTGTGATAATTTAACAAAATAATTAGTGTAACACCTCTAATACAAATTCAGAGAGGTCAATGGTATTGTCTCTTGAAAACCAGGACTGAAATACTGGCCTTGTTGAAATCAATGGGACTATTAACTTCAGTGGGGCCAAGATTTCATCCAAATATTGAAAACTTGGAGACAAATTCTGCTCCCATTTCACCAGTATAAATTTGCACCACTGATTCATTATATTTTGTTCTGTTGATTATCACTTTTATTCAATGCTTAGCTGGCAGTTTTGCCATTGGACAAAGGATTCATTAACATGTGAATGGACACAGTGCTACCCAAAGAGATAAAATGGAACACAGACAACCAAAACACCCTGTATGTATATCAAATATGTTTGTAAAGAGTAAGATTCTAATCTGGGAATGTCCAAATAGCTGTGTATACTGTGCAATACTTGAAAAAAGAATTTACCATTTGTGGTCAGAGTCTGACCATTTTTTAAAAAATGACCTGTGAAGCCGAATAAAGAAATATTTTTGTTCTGTTATAAATTAGCCATGATTTGCCCTGGGGAATAATGGGGAAGAGGCAAAAAGAAGGATTTCCCCTTCTTTTCTGTCCGTGAAAGAACCTCCATGTTCTGTGTGAAAAGTATCTTCTAAAACAGTTTTCATTTGAATAGGTCTTTAATCATGAGACTAGGAGCAGTGGTGACCTAAATGATTTTCAGCATTGGCATGTTATGGAATGAGATAGAATGATCTACTCAAATAAAATAAGAATAAATGAAAACCTGTAGTCAACTCTTATTGAAAACTTGTGATAACTATTTTGATATTTTTATTCATGTTTTCAATGCTGATTTAAAATAAATTGATATAAAATCAGCAAAAAGAATTTGTTTCAAGCCATCTGATGTGGAAACAACCTCACAGTTTCAAGATATATTTATTATTTTTAACATATATGCATTTCCAATCTTCCAACGGGGCTGGATGTGCAGTTCATGTAAACAGTGTAACTCAGTTACGTTCAGTGAGATTATAGCTACTTACATTAGCTGAGGATCTGGCCCATGATCTTCTGTATTTCCTGATTTTGATCTGGCCCGGAACCAGAGGTATTGTAATCTAAAATTAAATGGACATTGAACTTTGGAGGATGCGGCCAAACTGAAACACATTGTTTGAATTTCAGTTTTTGTCCTCCTCCTGTAAAAATTAGTAAATGGAAGCTTTGCCACTAACTTCAATGATTATAGGATCAATTTCTCTGCCAAGTAGTAAGCATTTCTGCAAGATGTTGAGTTCCCTAAATGCCTGTTGAATTTAATGAGAATTGAGGGTACTCTCCATCTTGTGTCAGATAATCAGCTCTTCAGAGGAACTGGTGCTAGATCATAGGTGTCATTCATTCCTGTAGTAAAATGGATGACACTCTGTCCCCATCAAAGGCAAAAACAACTTGACTTAAATAGGGCCAGGATTAGTCTCAATTTTATGGACTTCAGTTAGGATATTTCCTATCTAACCATTTCCAAATCACCTAACACTCTAATATTTAGAATGGATGAAAATAGCTAGAAATATTCTGAAAGGAAGTCAGCTTTCCCTTCTGCTATTAGTTTAAATACAAGATACTGTCTTTTGAATGCTTTGCCACATTTTCCTCTTCTCTAATTTCTTAGGAAGATACAGTAAATATATTTTATTCTTCAAAATATGATACAAAGCAATAACATAATAAAAACTTTTACATACACAATATTTACTTTACAGTTTATCATGCTAATATATATTTCATTAATGATATAACACCAATTTGGCACTTTATATCCTCAAAGCTCTTTACACACTTTTTTTAGTACCTGAGATTAAATCATTCATTGGTATCTAAGAACCATTAGGAGTGCAGCTGTGAGAATTCCCACTATAGATGTTATATTTTCACCTTCAAGCATCTTAATCCAAATGTTTAGGTAACACTGTAAGTGATAAACACATTTTCACTGCTTCATAAAGAGTTTTGTCTGCAAATCTCTGCACATAGTTTAATCTCAGCTAGTGTGCTAAGTAATTTTATTCTTGTGAGGGGGAATATTTTAAGGAATTTGGCAGATCACAATCTTGGCACCCCACCAATGTGATATCATATGGTATGTTTTGCCAAATGGTTTTTTCACATAAAGTAAATATTTTGTGGTGTGTTGATTGTAGGCATGGAGAAAGGGGATGGAGTACAGGAGATTTTCTGTCATTATATCAGTAAGAGATTAACTTCTTGCTTTTTTGCTACATTAAAAATTATAGATGAAGTAAGCAGTAAATGTTGCATCAAAAGTGATTTTATGCCATGGAAATATGCTGATGTCTACTAATATAAAAATGGTGAATGGTAATTGTCTTACATCTGGAAATGAATGAGAATATGTTTAGTTGGCTAATGAGTTAGCAATATGGTGAAGTTCTAGTTAAAAATAGAACGTCAGGGCTCCAAGCAAACAGTAAATTGGGTCTTGCTCCAGCTGAAATCAATGGAGAAATGGATTATAATGAAAGTAGGATTAGACCTTATATAACAGTTTAAAACCAAAAAACAATTACATTTGTGACAAGCAAATTATCTTATTTCAGTAGTGATGTTTTTTCTGTAAATTCTTATCCAGGGGAAACTTGGTATAATATCATTTCAGAGAGAATCAGATGGTTTTCTGTAGAAGAAAAAATAGAAGGAGAAAGACTAGTTGTGCCTTGTCAAGTGTGGATTGTGGTGATGTCCTCTGATGCAATTTATTCTGCAGGTCTGGAAAAGGTACTTCCAGCGTTGCAGAAAAATGTGGAGTGGGTCACATTCAAGTAGAGTTGCCCATAACACTCTGGAGTCACAGGACAAAAAAAAAACCCATACACTTTCAAAAGAGGAGCCTGGGAGCCTTCATTCATTACTCTGCTAGACACTAAAAATCATGGACTAAACAGAGACATTGGATAACCCACTAACCCCCACTTTCAGTCCTATGATTGCAGAAGTGTTAATTGACTACTCTGTCTTGAATGGTCCCTTACAATATGAGCTAACTTCTTATGCTAAACTATCTGTTCCACCTTGTATTGTGCTGTGATGCTGGGAGTACCTTTCCCAAATCCCAAGGACAGTCTGTGTGTCTCAAAAGTTCGTCTTTCACCAACAGAAGTTGGTCCAATGAAAGATATTACCTCATCTGCCTTCTCTCTCAGGCAAGTTATGTCACCTGTCTCTGCCTCAATTTCACCATCCGTAAAATATAGCTAGTACTTTATAGGGTTGCTGAATTCATTATTGGTTCTTTGATTCACAGATATAACACTGCAGAGTCGCCACAGAGATACTCAGAAACAAAAAATTGAAGCTATGAATATTATCTTGTACACATGCACTTAAGCCATTTTTTTAAGTGGCAATTTTATTACAGTTACATTTATAGGGCCCAGTCAAGATCAGGATCCTTTTGAGTTAGATACTCTATATAAACATATAAGACAAGTCAGTTCCTGTCCCAAAGAGTGTACACTATAGCAAATGGATAGAAGGAGAAACAAAGGCATAGGGAGATGTAGTGACTTGTCCAGGTCATTGGCAGAGCTGGCAACAGGATCCAGATCCCCTGACTCCTGTCCTTTTTTCTGAATATTGGGCATTATCATTAAAACAGTTTTTGAATTCCTACTTAACTTTCAGAATAAAATGTCATTAAATCACAGATAAGGGATTAGAATTTTTTTGTTAAAAATATATATATATGAAGAGGCAATATACTGAGATACACACACACAGACACACACACACACAGAGACACACACATACACAGAGGACAAAAATCTGTTGGATGATTGAATTGCTTTGGAACAGGGGGTTGGACTAGATGATCTCCTGAGGTCACTTCCAACCCTGATATTCTACAGCTGTTTTAAACATAGCTGAGCCCTTTGTTGGGGTTTTCATTGTAGGTCTGGAATTTTAGTCTTATCACATCACATTGAAAACATACCAGAGTTTCATAATGTTTGGCTGTATGATTGTAAATAGGCACTGCTAATTGGAGTCAACGGGTACAGATAATTACTTCTAGAAACACAGCGTTTAGTCAGCAGCAGCTAATAACCAAAGCTCTGTGCTGGAATTATGAAAGGGTGAAATATGGTGGAGAGGACAGCAGAATAAAGCTGGATATAATCTCACGGATGGGATTAATAGGAATGCTACAACAGTCAAAGAAGATGATATAGTAAAAACACCCAGGGGACAGAGTTTTCTGAAAATTGATTGACTCATCTTCAAAGACTGTACAAATAGTCCTTCATTCAGTGAATTATCGATGGTGCTTTCTTCATGAACATTCATTTACATTATGAAGCATTAGCATTGAAAGAAATATTCAGCTCTCCAAAACAGTTTACTATGACCTTAGGGAACGGCTGAAAGTGAGAGCAATTGTGAAGAAGGTAAAAAGGCATGAAGAAGTGAATACAGACAGTAAGGCTTCATTAAAAAACAAACAAAAAATCATAATAAAGTCCCGGCTACTTCCTGAAGATATATATATACCCCGGGGCCCTTTTAAATCACTGGCTCCAGAGTAGCTGCTCCTTTTGCCTTGCTCCTGAAGTGGCAGCACTTTAAAGTCAGTGCTACAGGCTGGTACAGGTGGCCACTTTTTACCAGTATGCTGAACCAGACCATACCACCTTACTTTTACTCCAGGCAATTGTCTAGTGGTTGTTGACAGTCTAGGACCCAGGTAGGAGGACACACATCCTATGACACCTTTCAAACACCTCTGATCACTGAGAAAAGTTGTCAGATAGCAGCTGGGATTCATTTGACTCTGCTGTTGTGCCTAACCATTGGACCGGGACGGCAAACTGCAGCCAGTGGGACCCGCAATCAGCAAACCACCAGGCAAACAAACCAGAGGAGTCCACTAAGGGTGCTTACCCTGCGGTCCCGTGTGCCGAGGTTGCCAATCCCTGGAATAGCAAATATAAGATACAACTTCTGTCACAATGTCTTTCTTGCTTGCAACCTAACTGCTGGGAAATTCAAAGCACAGCTGCTAGTTTTATTATCAAAGCCAGCACAACAAACTTTTATCCATTTGAGGTTGACTTCAATGACGTCCTATGGTGTTTTTTTCTTGACTAGCTAAGCCAGATAGAAGATTTGAAGAGGAAGACATACTGGCTAAAATAAGGGGCGGGGGGAGGAAAAATGACACTTTTAAGGGGAGATAGCAAGAAATTGAGGTTCACTGTGTAGCTATTGTTCTTGATTTTGCTGAACCCAGTAGCAGACATACTCAGGTCATCTGGTTTCTTCCTTCTGGCTCAGTTTGGTGAGCACTGCTTTTGAGATCAAGACAATAAAGTCCCAACAGTGGGATAGTAGATCTCAGGGCCTCAAAGCGTAGTGGCAGCCAGACAGTGGAGTTCACTCCTTTTCCTGCAAGCTTTTCTGCTCAGACCACCAGTTTAGCTTAATTTAAGAAATTTATTAAATGACTTCAGGAAGGCATAGTCATCTAACCCCATTAACATTATCTAATCAATAAATATATTATATAGTGATTCCAAGTATAGGTACTTCCTTCTGTTTCTGTAAATCCCAAGTTTGTTGCTGTGCCAACCTATGACCTTACCAGATGCCTCAAAGATGCTAATAATTTATTTTTAAAACATACAGTTTGTCCCCATTTATCTCTTCTTCATTTCTATAAACAAACAATTTTAATAGAATGGATCAAATTATTCTTTTATAACCTTTCACTCTCTTTGGACAATTTAAACAATACAACAGTGATATTTTGACTCCCTAAGAGAATGTTCCCAGAGTTCCCCCTTTTGTGATACAGCTTCACGCTTCCATTTGCTACCAGCTATTCTCAAATGGCACAATTGATCTTTTGTGGGTTTTTTTTCCATTTATGAGTAGAGAGGCCAGATCTGACATAAAATTTGTGCTAGCCACAACAGCAAAATAAAGATTATCCAGATATAGATCTATGTACTAGCAGGTATTTAAAATTAGCTCCTAATCAGTGTCTGGCATTTTTAGTGGCAATGAAGTTCCTCTTCCTGTGTCAGTAATTAAAAAGAGGGATCTGTGCAATTACTGACTTTTTAAAAAAAGGCACACACATGTCAGTTTGTCAAAGGAGCCTCTGAAACAAACCTTCCTGCTACATTCAGTTTTGGCATGCTCCATCGTGTATCACTGGAAATTAGAAGCCAGACTTCACTTGCCAACAGAAAAGAAGCATTCAAAGGAGGAGTCTGGCACTAAGACATACTTAGGGAGTTATTTGTAGATTTTCTTAGATATAATGTAAGGCAAATCAAGCCCCAGAAAACATTTAGTGAAGTGTTTTTTTTTTTGGTTTGTTTGTTTTGTTTTGTTTTGTTTTTTTCTGAAAAGCAAGTATATTAGCTTTTGTTTATCAAAGACATATGTAGGACCAAATTCTGAACTGCTTTGTGTGTATGTATAAAAAAAAGATCATAAATGGAAGTACTCAGTGACAGGAGCAGGTGTTCCATTTTTGAACATCAAAGCCCCCCACTATGCTAAATTTCTACTGCTCAGGGACAAGGTCTTAGGGAAAGTAGGTGAGTTATGGTCAGAGGCTAATTGCTCTCATGCTGGCTTGCCTGGATATGTCCCATTCTCAGACCCCTTACCCAAAGCAGAAAAAAATAAACAGTGTGTTTGATGCCAGCAATGTAAGACATTGCTATATGTCAGGATTATCACAATTTCAGTATAACTGCACTGTTGCCTTCTTGAAAGTGCACATCTTTATCTTTAAGGGACTTACTCATGTCCAAACATGTATAGCAGGGGACTTTGCCTCTTGCATTCCCTCTGGTCGCTGCTACCTTCTCTGGACTGCGTTACTGTGTCCTCTGTCGCTCAGCTCTTCGGCCAAATCACTCAATAATTTGGTCCCCTTGAGGGGTACAGCTTTAAATAAATGGTCATCTGTTCCTCTTGGCTTGACTTCAGTTCCCTTACCTTTATAGACCCTAGGGCAGGACACCTCTCAATCAAATAGGCCAGTCTCCTCCACAGTATCCCACAGCTGAATTACCTCAGTCTACTTATATGATTTAGTTCTGCCTCCTCTATCCAGGAGGCAATTAGGTCTTCTTTCCCGACCCCTCCCTCAGGTGCAGAGCATGCCTTATCAGGTCCTTTCCCTTGCCTTGCAAGTGGTGAGGGGTTAAGCCCCATCACACACATCATCCTCTTCAGGAGTTCCCAGTCAGGTCTTAGGTCTGAAGCCATTACCTGTCTCTGGGTAGGGACCCTTGCCTCACTCCCTTTTGAGCTGGGGGTTTTAAGGGTGCACAGCTCCCTAACTTGTACTGTGATGTCCCCAACAACCCAGTTTACCTAAAAGCCAGCATCTGTGCTTTTTTTCCTCTCTGATGGATATATCCAGTATACAGCCAGAAGTTACAAATTACCATACACTCTTCCAAGCAAGCACGTTTATCCTTAAGGTAAAAGCATTAAAAAGCAAAAAAAAAAAAAAAAACCCAAAACAAACAAACAAACAAAAAAACCCAAAACAAAAAAAACCCACAACCAACCAAACAAAAAAATCCTATACAAATAGTTTCTATATGCATGCTGAAACTTACCAGAGGTTACCTATCAATCTTATATGGTATTAGCAGGCCAAAGTCTATCCAACCCGTCAGTGGGATTGGGGACCCTTTGGACAAAAGTTTGTATCCATTTGTGGATTAGACAGAAGGCTTGAGTAAGTATAATGAGGCCTTTTTAAGTCAAAAGTCTTCATCTTGTCTGTTCATCTCTGGGAAATCCAATTTGAACCAGTATATGCAAAGTACCCCAGGAGATAGTACCTCTCTGAAGGCGGTTCTCAACTTGAGTGATTCACCTTACTGCCCTCTCGCTGTTCTTTGTTCCCAGAAGAGCTGTGTCAACCCTCTCCCAAGGAAGGGAAGCTCTTAGGGTAGCGTGGGCAAACTACGGACCACAAGCCACATCCAGCCCACGGGCTCATCCTGCCTGACCTCTGATATCCCAGTTGTGGAGGCTACGCCCCCAGCCCCTCCCCCACCATACTCCCTCCCCCTGAGCCACATCGCCACATGGGCAGTGGTTTGGGGGGGCAGGGCTGCATGTTTCTGAGGGGCAGCACATCTGGCTCTGCACAGCTGCCGGACACACTGCTCTGAGCATCATGGTAAGGGGTGTGGGGTTGGAGGTTGTATAAGGGGCAGGAGGTCCCAGGGAAGACAGTCAGAGGACAGGGAACAAGAGGCAATTGGATGGGGTGGAGGTTCTGGATGGGTGGTCATCAAGTGGAGACTGGGGTGGGTTGGATAGGGCATGGGAGTCCAAGGGTTCTGTCAGGAGGTGGGGGTGTGAATAGAGGTCAGGGCAGTCAGGGGGAAGGGAGCAGGGGGGGTTGGGGAAGGGATGGGGTCCCAGGCGTGGTTAGAGGCAGGAGGTCTCTGGAGGGGGCTCTCAGAGGACAAGGAGCAGGGGGGGTTGGATGGGTCGGGGATCCTGAGTGGGCCAGGCTGTTTGGGAGGTACAGCCTTCCCTACTCGGCCGTCCATACAATTTTGCAACCTCGATGTGGCCCTCGGGCCAAAAAGTTTGCCCACCCCGTCTTAGGTAGTAGTGATTTGGGCCTCAGCAGTTGAAACATGAACACCCCTTCCAGATAGTCCCCAAAATCCAGCGTATCCAACAATATATAGATGAAGAGATGCATTTCTGCACAGGCATTACAGATGAGAGATTTTATCTCACCAATTTGCACTTTCACAGAGAATTTCTAGCTCAGTTTCTCTAGAGGCACCTGGACGGCTTGGAGTGGACATGTATGACATTCTCTAGGCTACATTCTGGACTGTTGAACTCTGTGTTGCCTTTAACTGTTCAGACCAGGTTTCCTTTTACACTGCTTTGCTTGTGAAAAGCAGCCTCTCCAAGCTCTGCTCACACACAGCCATTATCATGTAAAGTTACTCCCAGAAAAGTTACATGAATGCTTTTCCACCCACTCATGAATTACACACATGGTAACACCCACAAATTCTTAGCCGCAGCCTTGCATCCTGAAAATGTGTGCCTTGTGTTGTCCAGTACGGTACTGAACAATGCAAGCTCATTAATAATCCATCATTTCATCAATGGAAATGATTATGAACAAGGCTTTTTTAACCTGAGTAAAGATTCCCCAAAATCTTTAACCAAAACACACTACTTTAGATTTTAAAAAATCATAAACTAGAGAAAGATATATTTTAAGTTATTATAAGTGGTAAGGGATACAAGTCAGAATTGATTACAAAAGAAATAGATAAAACTTCAATCTAATTCCTCAATTTTACAAGCTAAATAAGATTTGAAAGCAAAAAAGTTTCACTCACCCAAAAAATCTTCAGTAGTCCATATTAACTGGAAAGTTTTCAGCTTAGGACCACTCCCTCCAGTTTAATGAGTACAGATAAGGGAGGATAAATGATGAGTGGGTCACTGTCTCTGATTTTTATACTCTGGCCCGTTGTGCTGGAAAAGTCTTTGTTGGGTCATGGGGACAGGTAATTGCAAGGCTCATGTGAGCTGCCAACTGTCCGTCAGGTGAATTGCAAATTTCATGTTTGCCACTTCCCTGCTGGTGAATTTCTGATTAAACAAGTAATGGCCTCTTAACACCTAACTGGTATGCTATTGCTCTTTTGTCTCTGAAAAACCTAATTAGAGCCAGCTTTTCTAACTTTGTAACATTACTTCAAAATAATTGTTACACAGTAGAGTCTCATAACATTACATATAAAGTTACCAAACATCTTTTACCAGGATAATAATGTGCAGTAGGTTACGAGTTTTCAAATGATATCTCACAACTCATACCTGGCACACAATATGTCACATAAAAGTGCTGGTTTTTCACTCACCAATTTGCACTTTCATAGATAATTTCTTGCTTAGTTTTCCTAGAGTCAGATAATCTTTTGGAGTGAAAATGTTACAACTCTTCTTCACAGGAAAAGAACCAGATCTAGTGCAGGCCCAGCTTTGTGGGGACACTCTAAACAGTAGCACTCATGGAACATTTTAGGTGCAACTAAGCAAACTGTGAGAGTGGGAAGACATGTAATGTGGTCCAGTCACTGAGGCATAATGCAAGGGGTTAAAGTGGGTACCTAGCCCCTTCCATCCATTCCAAGTAGTCCAAGAAGATCAAATTGGAAACACAACAAAAATACTTCTATGACTGAAATCATTAAAAAAAAGAGGAGATACAATCCAAGGTACCATCAATAACATTACCTCTGTATCTGTTGTTTCTTCCTTTCATATCTATGCATTTAGACAACATTCATGTATATTATTTGTGTACTTAGTCAGGAATTGTCATTTGTACTGCCTTTTCAAATACATATTTTTATTATTATTAGAAAACCCTTTTTAGGTGTGTGATGATTTAAAACACGAGTGAAATCCTGACCCTATTGAAGTCAATGCCAGTTCTGCCACTGACTTCAAAAGAGCCAGGATTTTACCATTATCTTTACCCCAGATTCCTGGTCAGTTGCAGAATGTATTCTGTTGTCACATCTCCTGTTTGTGATCTGAAATTTAATCATGTAAATCAGGTGCATAGCTTACAAAAGAATGAAAGACAACGTGATTTGAATTAAAGATATTTACTTTTGCTAGGGTTACACCAGAATTGTAGATGCTATTCCACTTCATCATTATTAGATGTAACCATAAAATAGCTCTCTGCCTTAAGGGATTTTCACTGGGAACAATGTGGTTAAAACATGATAAAGGATTTTATTTAATTAAAGGTGGAGGATGCTTCAAAGCCATTACTCAGGAAAGTACTTGAAATCTCCCAGAGCTACTTTAATTTACATTTTAGTCTGACCAGGCAGTATACTACATGATGAGGAATGTAGCTTATTAAAAGAGAATAAAACCCTACAAAACAGAATGAGCCCCAAAAGGCAATGTTTAGTACAGCCTGAATTTCAGAGGATATGCTCAATACATCTCTGGAGCATGAAAATGTCTAGTGTTTGATGAGAAAAGTAAAAATAATCTTATTCTGCTTCCTCCACAGAGTCTAAGAATATATTAGCAGGATGGGGCAACCTACTTCTGCCCCCCAGTCACAATCAGGAGAAGGCTAGCAAGCTCCTGTGAGCTTAATGCCTATCAAAGAGACACACCAGCTGGAGGAAGCAAGCTTAAAAAGCAGACCTGGATTCTGGAGGAAGGGAGGGGAGATAAGCAGGAGGAGAGCTACTGTGCCTTGGAAGGACCTGTTTCTGCTACAGAGGATCTGAAAGGGAAACAGTTGGCAACCTCCACTGCTGCAAAGATCTACCAAAATTCACAAAGATCTTGAAAAGTGGGGAAATAATCTGAAATTGTCTGAGTGTGACCCACTCCCCCTCCCTCCAAGAGAGGCTCTGCCTAAACACAATCAGGTATAAGGAAATGGAGCCCACAGCAGCATGGGGGGATCAGCGTGAGCCCCCTTTTCCACACTCAAAAAAGGTAGCAGATGTCAACTTACAAAAACAACAGGAGATGCCAGAAGGGTCACCTACTTCTTTGGAGGGGAATAAGGGTGGCAGCGGGAGATTACCTAGTGTATTACACATTTTTCTTCTTACAACATATTGAGTCCTCTGCTGGGCTGATGTAGGCAGGACACTGGATTTTGGAATTAACACTCCATGGAGATGAACAGGGCAGTTCCCCCATCTCAGGCTGCCTGAAGGGTCTGGTAGATAACATTCCTTGGGTCACATTCTCAATGTTTCATTCCGAACTCCATGAGCATTTCTGCCTTCTAAACCCAAGAATGAGTTTGGTTCATTGCTTTTAAAGCATCTGAGTTTTTGCAAAAATCTACATTACATGGTGACATATTCTATGGTTGGGTTCTCAGATGGTGTAAATTGGCTGGTTTAGCTCCACTGATGTCAATAGAGCTATACTGATTTACACCAAATGAAGATAGGGCTCTCAATTCTTAATACCCTAAACATTTTTCTCAGTGCGTACAAATCACATTTAGCAAAATAATGAAACTTATCTCTTAAATGATTTGGAGATCTTTTTTAGAAGCACAATCATATTGCATTTCATATGGTGAGGGGCTTTCCTAAACAAAATTGTTTGTTTGGTTCCCATTCACAGTCCATGGACTGAATTTCATGCCTGCTAGGCCAGTTTTATACCAGTAACACCACTACTTTCAATTAAATTACTTCTGATTATGCCTGTGGAAGAAAGATCAGAATCAGACCCTGAAAGTATGAACAAATGGTAGTGAATATCAGAATTTTCATTTCTAGTGAGTAACTTAGTTTTATGTGTATAATGCTAAGGTATTATTATTGATAGCACTACAGTACCAGAAAACCTTTATATATCATTTTATGTCTTTGAGAAGTTATAGAGGGGATTTGCCTTTTTGGGAAGCAGCTGTGCCCCGAAGTGGTTAGAAACAAGAAGATGGAGACCCTACGATGTGCATAGTTAGTCTTTGAGAAAAAAAAGTCTGGTAGCCACTTGACATTGTTCAGAGGTCTAATGGGATATATAGATAGGCCAGTAGATGAAATCTTCAAACATATAATAATGAATGAATTCACAGAGCATATGAAGTGATGGAAGGAAAGGTTCTTGAACAGTACAACAAAGCACTGGAAAGTAACCTTCTTGTTCATTGAGCATTTCAATGAATTACGTTTAGATCAGAATCTCTGGAATCCTTGGCATTGTAGTATCTTGACTACAGTTCTGCACCCCTGCAGCATTTTAAATGTAGACCTACTCCTCGTCTCTGGAAAAAGGAAATGTCATCTTAGAGAGTTTTTAATGATGGGTGGGTGGGAGTTTGTATTTGTGGGCTTCCTGAAAGAAGGAAATTTGGGGAAAGAATTTCAAAAGAAAGAGTGTGGATTGCATGCTGAGTTAGGCAGGGAGTTACAAGCAGAGTGGGAAGTATGAAAAACATTAATACGGTTAGAAGAAACAATGGTGAGGAAAGCTGCATTAGTAGAAAGCAAAGACAACAGATACGCAGGTGTGAGCAGAGTAGTGTAGGACTTTGAATAATAGGCCAAGAGTTTCTTGTATATTTTACCATTTGAGTTGAAAGTTCCCTTTTCTGTTTTTATACATGCACTAGTTGGCCTTGTTAGAAAATTGGCAGAAGAAAGATCACAAAAAAGGCACAAGCACTTCATAAATGCTAGTTTCAAAATGTGATTGAGGCTTTGGATGAGATGTTAGTTCATTCAAACCAATTCACTGTTCCCTAACATGGATAAACACTGACATTTTGGGGGCTCTTCTAACCCTTTCGAATTGTGTCCATCATCTACATGATATGAGAGTTGACAGCAGTCATTCCTCAGACGGATGTGTTATCAGCATTGGTGCACTTATTCCCATTCGGTGAGCTCTGATATTTTAATGTTACAGCATTATGTTGTTTTATTATTTTAATGGAAGAGTGTGGCCTGCGATTAACAAAATGATGCTTTTATCTTAATCATCAGTTCCTTAGTCAAAACTATGCAGATTTTCAGCCTCCAGTTAACACTGTTTATGATTTTTAAAGTTACGTTAAAAATAGGATGAGGTAATTTTACCCTACATTAAACACTGTAATGCCAATAGACAAGTTATATTAATATTATAAGGACAAAGCATTGCTGATGCATGTTTAAAAATAATGCAGAAATGCTTTTCTGGTAGTGTGTGGGAGGAGGTCACTTTCCTTATAGAATTGTTTTGTCATTTACATTCAAATGCCCAGACAAATGCTATGCTATCTCTTAGCTGGCAGCATGTATCAGTGAAATTAATGTAATTTTTGTAATCAGCCACATGATAAATATATTTATGGAATTTTTTGCTAAAATCTTATATGCAGAGCTGGTGATCTTTATTTTTCCAAATGGAAGGCCTCCCAGATAACCTCATTGAGGCTAGGATTTTAATTTAATTTAATTTAATTAATAATCATTAAATCCACTTGCTAAATCCTGTAAATATACATAACAAAAAAGATATTTCCTGCCCCCAAGATCTGAAAAGAAAAAAATAATATGTATTTTGGATATTGTCACTCTTTGAAGCCATGAAAAAACACTTGAAAGAATATAATCCAATAAAAAATTCTATCAACCTTCTGGGACCTCTGACAGAAAGGTGAAATTGCAGATTTGAGATTTTTCTGTATTATCTAGCCCTTAGAGTACACATTTCAGGATTAATGGAATCCTGGAATCCTGATCCATGGTAGCATGGAACCAATTGAGTCAGTAGGTGAGTGACCCAGTTAAGGCATCTGTGTGTATTAGACTATAAGTAATTTTATGTGACATTTAAAATGTGTTAAAGATAACCCTAACTGCCGTAAATGGAGCAAAGATTCCACCCTCACTATTTTACTATCTAAATCCTTCCAGGTAGATGATCATTGACTTTGTCAAATGTAAGTCACCTCACTTAGCACATGTCACAGGTGACCTGTGTAAAGTAGGTTTCAGTTTTCTGACAAATGTCCATTATATGCATCCAAAAATAAGTGCCTGATATTTATTATAATCCACACTGGTGTATTTGACAGTTTATTTAACAAGTATGATGACTGAGCCTAAAAGGAATAAATGGTGTCCTACATTTATAATAGGAGTTAGAACTGCAAAGGAACAGATGTAACTGACCCACATATTTCTGCTAAA
Source organism: Dermatemys mawii (assembly GCA_007922305.1). Taxonomy (NCBI): domain Eukaryota; kingdom Metazoa; phylum Chordata; order Testudines; family Dermatemydidae; genus Dermatemys; species Dermatemys mawii. The sequence goes on along the minus strand of ML677348.1, from coordinate 46,395,954 downwards.
ATTCTGTAGAGAACATAAGTAACTTGTTGTTTTTTTTTCAAAGGACACCCACTTCCTGTGTTAGATGCGCACATTCTTTCCCTCTTGTTAGATATGTATATTCCTCCTCCTCCTGAATTTCAATTATACTGAAAGCAGAGATGCGTTGCGTGTATGTGACAGCAGAAGAGTTGGTGTCTGACTAATCTCACCCCCTCAAAGGATGTTATAGCAGATCATTGTGCCTGGCTTTACAATGTGTCCAAAAAACATTTAATTGTACATGTCATAGAATTGATTCCAGAACTCTGACTCTGGCAAACCTCCCATTGGCTGAATAGGAGCTGCTGGACAAGGCCCTTTGTGTTGTGATGATAGGGACCCATTGGGGGAGTTAAGTATCTCATATCTCATTAAGCATTCTCATTAAGATGCTGACTTTTCTTTCTCTGAGTTGTCAAACCCTGTTGCAAATTTAATTGCTTTTTCCTGGTTTTATGAAATATAACTATTAACAGAAAGTTAGAAAAGAATTCAGTGTTGTGTAGTGTTGCAAGGAGAAAAAAATGGACTTGTTCTTTAACTGATAACAGTTAGTTATCACTATGTTACTTAATATTCAAGTAGTAGTGGTAGTGGTATGTGTGCATATGTGCATGTGTGTGTATGCTTGAGTGTGTGTGTGTGGGGAGGGCACGGCTGGTGGATAGAGCACATAGAAGAGTCTGAGGTACCAAGCAGTATTGAGTCTGGCTATAAAACAGCTATTTTGCACAACCCATTAGACACAGAGAGGAAATGGTTAAAAATCCTACATTACTGAGATTTGAAACAATCATGAAAAAAGTATTTAGATTCCTACAATCATGAAAAAAGTATTTAGATTCCTTATATTTCCTTATATTTCTGAATTATTGGTGAGTTTGACTTTCATGTTCCCTTTTCCTAATTGGTGGAACTTTTAAAGAGTGCTCTGATCCAACAAAGCATCTCAGCAGGTGCCTAACTCTAATACAATGGAACTGCTTAAAGTGAAGCACATTCATAAGTAGTCTGCTGGATCAGAGCCTGTGTGTATATATTACATCTTTGCTGTACGCAATGTATTGTTTTAATTTTGAAACTAGTAAAGTAGTGAATTAATTTATCTCTGTCTAATGTTTTATTTTACTGCAAATATTTCCTAATTATTCCACATGAAACTTCATTATAAGTGGTTCCAATTCTACATCAAGTGCTACTAAAATCTATTCGATACGCAGTTCAATAAATAGAATTTGGACAAACTAATCTGATCATTTCACCAGCTAGCACAGTTGTCACTCAGCAGATACCTGGGGATGTCAGTGTTGAAACACTATCTGGAAAAGTAAATGATGGTTTATGTGACAAAGAAAAAAAACAACTAAGAATAACAATGAGGAGAAATAAGACTGCTAGCAACAGTTCTAAGTATTGGTCCATAATTCTGTGTTCACCACTGTGGTGTACTGAGGACTGTGTTGGAATTGGAGGCTATCACTTTAAAAGTGGGGTAGTCATGGGGATCTGGGAGCTATATGCAGTCTAAGAGTCCATGAGGCAAAGCATGAGCAGAATCAGTTTGCAAACATCTTAAACAACTTGTGCCTCACTGTTTTAGGTACCAGCCTGATTTTAACTCTTGTTCTGTTTTTCGTATCTTATTTTATTGTTTTGAATTCTTAGAAATGAAATAGTTTTATGTTACAAGAGATGTAATTTTTAAATCTATCTTCTCTATTTCTAGTCCATGAAATATAACAGATAAAAATGGGTTGATGAAGCTGGGATTATAAAATTAATATACATATATATATTTTACAAAAGAAAGTAAAGATAAAATGTCTGCATATAGTAATATGCATATTACCAATATCATGAAAAAAAGGAAGAATTTTCAATATATTCTTAGGAATCTGAGCAGCATTTTGTGCAAAAATGCTATAGAACATACTGAGAAACAGAGGGATGTTTTTCTAACATTTGTGGGCAAAACTATATTCACCGTGTTAAAATATATGTTTTCCACAAGAATGTGGTAAGCTGGAGTGTAAGGTCCTAATAGAGATCCTAAAGAAATATGATGTACCTACCAAGAGGGATTTTCTTTTTTTTTTTTTTTAACAGAACAATATAAGTTTCATCTAAAAAACCAACTAAAAGGAAAAAGTATCTCTTCATTTTTGACAAGCCTGAAAACACTATTACTCATAGTTTTGTTAACTTTCTGAAAGAGGCTATTGTATTAATTTGTTTTTGGTTTAAAACATGAATTAAAAGAGAGTGTGATAAATATTGTGTATAACAAGGAAATGTCACTAGACCAAGCTCTGGAGATTGCTCTGAATAGACAAAGAAAAATGTGCCAAAATTTGAAATTAGACATGCCAGATCCGAAAAAGAGTTGTCATCAAGGGGTGAAGAGGATAACAAGGTAAGTCAGCAATGCTCAAAAAATCCAAACAAAATGGAGGAAGTGATGTTTCCACTGTTTAAGGGCTTCACACTCAGTGTCACTGGAACTAGGAGTGCTGCCGCACCAGCTGGCTTGAAGTAGTTATAATGAACACCAAATATATGGTTTTCTTCAGCAACTTCCCCACTATAAAAAAATATTCCAGAACCCCTGATCATACTGGCAGGAGCATTTTTTTTTAATAAGCTGAAGTGCAAGAAGTGCAATAAGAGGGATTATGCAGCCTGGGCTTGCCACAGTGCACCACAGCACACTGAAAGATAAATAGAGAGGAAGCCATCAGTGTCTTCAAGCAGGAGCCACCAAACTAGTTATGTGAACATAGAGGAGTTGGGCTCAGAATCAGAATTTTCCCTGGATGAAAGGTTGTGTGACACGAACTGTACCCTTTGGAGAATGAACAGACATACATTCCCCAGATGATGTTTATATAAATGTAAATGATTATATTAAAAATGAAATAAATATGGGTGTGACAATGTCCATTATGTCTGAAGGGCTTTACAAATATGTATTTCTTGAGGTAAGATTATGAGACACTCGTGCCCTCATAGAATTATACTAAAGGACAGATTGGTATATTAAGCAATCTCCCTATCAGTGTAACATCTAAATGCATCTCTTCACCTTTAGAGTTAACTGTAATTGAAGGAAATGGCCCCACCATTAATGGGCAAAAACTGGCTATATAAGATTAAATTGCATTGGAGTGTAGTACCACACGTACCAGATACAGAAGGTGAATCGAAAGAAAAATGTAAAGCTCAGTCTATCTAACAGCCTAGAACTCAGGAGATTCCAGTGACGTTGTTTTAAGATATCAGTTATATACTACTGTTGGTTTACTTAGACTGAAAGCACTTGCCAAAAAATAGAAAACATAACCTCCCAGGTTTTTCTGCCTTGGGCAGACAATGGTGATATGAAATTACATAGGAAAAGATGAATTTGGGGGGAGAATGGTAGTAAAGCAAATGTGGGGTGACATATTTGATAGAAGTAAAAGGGAAGAGAATGAAAAGGCATGCTGATCAATTGTTATGACATAATAGCTCAATACAGTTACAGAATGTTGCTCTTGAGAGGAGGAGGTGGTGCTGCTGAAAGATGATGACTGTGAGAGGGATAGTGGTCTTTCTGGGAGTGCTCCAAATAGTATACATTAGGAACAAAACACAGTCCAGGTGTTTCTTTTCTTCCCCGGCTGCAGCAAGACCTGCCTTAAGGTTAACCTTGTAATTTTGTGATTATTGTTATTTATTAATTAAGGAAGTGATAGGGTAGATGTGTGGTGTGCTGAGGACTAGCAGAATTGCAGGCCTTTGGTTTAATAGTGGTGTCACGTTATTGAAATTATCTGGGATCATATAAATCATTGGTGCAACCAAGGTCCTGTAGGGGCACCAAATATTAGGTAAAAGGGGTCATATAAGGTGTCTGTGACCAGGTTATTGTCTGCTGATTATGATTATGCTATCTGTATGTGTGTACCATTTTTGTAGTTGAAGTTATGAATATTGGCTCTGTACTGTCTGTCTTTCCGAATATTGTGCTATGCTGTTGGGGACCTTTCAGAGCCCTTGGTGTTAAGTGTTGCTTGCCATGCTTGATGGCCCATTAAGGACTATCAGCTATACAATGGACCCATTAAGGGAAGGCAGACACATCCTGTGTCTTAGCAAGGAGGGCAGGAATTGACCAGGTGACTCAAACTCCATTTTGCTGTAAGTTTCCACAGAGAAGGACAAAGAACATTCCTGCACCTGGGAAGGGCATGAAAGGGTGGTACCCCATCTCCATTTTGTCTTCAATCTCCAGTCTCCAGCCTCCAGCCTTGCTCCTACTTCTGGATGGGACTTTGCTACAAATGGGCGCTCTGGCCAAAGGATTGATGACCCTTTCCTCCAGGGAATATATTCCAGAGACTTTGATTTGAACCTGCAGTTATTCTACAACTGATGCAAGCCATTACTGCATGTATTTGATTTCCTTTAACCATTCCTAACCCTCACCTATATCTTTTTCCTTGTATAATAAACCTTTAGATTTTAGATTCTAAAGGATTGGCAACAGCGTGATTTGTGGGTAAGATCTGATTTGTATATTGAGCTGGGTCTGGGGCCTGATTCTTTGGAATTGGGGAGAACCATTTCCTTTTATTGGGGTGTTGGTTTTCATAACCATTTGTCCCCAGGACAGGCGGCTGCTGGTGGTGATACTAGGAAGCTGGAGTGTCTAAGGGAATTGCTTGTGTGACTTGCGGCTAGCCAGTGGGGCGAAACCAAAGTCTTTTCTGTTTGGCTGGTTTGGTTTGCCTTTAGGGTGGAGAGACCCCAGCTTTGGACTATAAGTGTCCCATTTGAAGCAATTTGTCCTGACTTGACACTCTCAGTGGGTCACACCAGGAACAGCACCGTCACAAGTGGGATGGGTGATTCTGGATCCTCTTTGCAGGTTACAGGGCTCTGTAACAAAGCATGTGAGTAGAGTTAGTTTGCAGATAGACAGTTTAAAGCAGGGATCGGCAACCTTGGCACGCGATACTGGAGGGTAAGCACCCTTAGCGGGCCCTGCTGGTTTGTTTACTTGTCCTTTCACCAACCGCAGATCCCACTGGCCATGGTTCGCTGTCCCGGTCCAATGGGGACTGCAGGAAGCGGCAGCCAGCACCGTGCCACTTCCCGCATCCCTCATTGGACCAGGACGGTGAACTGGGGCCAGACGGAGCTGCGGTTGGCGAACCAGCAAGTAAACAAACCAGCGGGGCCAGCTAAGAGTGCTTACCCTGAGGTCCCGCATGCGAAGGTTGCTGATCCCAGGAAAGCAAAGTGGGGTAAGTTGTATCTCTATTTTAGGGAGCATCCTGAGGTTTTGTGTGTTTGTTTTCTTGTTGCTGTTTGGGTTTTTTCCCTCTTTTTTCAGTTTTTGGTTATTCTGAATTTTCAGAAATATTGTAGTGTTACATTGCAACCTTACAGCAAGTGTATTTGGGTGGTTTTAAAAAATTTTACTCTCTTTGTCTACCATGATGAAGCATAACATTTTAAATTATCTTTCTCTTCCCTCCAACACTCCCTACATTGGTTTAGATAAATGTTTCTGCGAATCTTGGTCATCAAAGAAAATATGCAATGTATTCTAATTTTCAAAATAGTTCTTTATTTACTCATTATCAAGACTTATTCTTAAAAAGATATCATTACTTTCAAATTGTATTCACTTTCTTTCTTTCTTTCTCTATCTTTTTCCATTGGACATAAGTTTTTAAAAAGGAGTTGGGTGCCAGTGACATTTGAGGTACGATTAATGTCATCCCTTTTCTCATTTGTTAGTGAAATAACTACAGCTAATAAGAAGCAGACGAGTCCCACAAAGTCAGCAGGAGTACCTAGTGGTGAAAGTTATCAGATACTGTGCAGGGACAAGGTATCCATCCTCTGGAGGCTTACTAAGGCCAATGGGGGTTGAAGAGCATTACATATTTGCTAGGAGGGCAGATTAGATGCTAGAATCATTCATCTGAAACAGAAGTGACAAAGAGTCCTGTGGCACCTTAAAGACTAACTAAAGTATTAGAGCATAAGCTTTCGTGGGCTAATACCCACTTCGTCGAATGTTCTTCACCTGAAACAATAATTTTCCACTATTGATATTGAGTTAAAAGCTTTAAATGCGTTAAACTCATTCATAAGCATGTGAATATAGAAAAAAATGACCTTTGATTTCTTCAGCAGACTACTTGAATAATATGTCCCACATTGTTCGGCACTATACAAATACTTCATTTAAAGAAGGGCATCAGTCTTGCTTAAGATATTTCAGTTGCACCAGCTATCTTTTCTGCTGGCATTTTTAAATTTTCTATGCTTATCCTCTACAGGTTTCTGAAGTTGAAAAAAGAATAAAAAATCTGAGTTGAACTTTTCCACCAAGAATTTACGAAAAGATCATTAGTATTTCTCTTTGAATTTCAGCTCTTCAAGCATTTTTTCAGGTGCAATCTTGCAAATCATGTAGTTAGAGACACAAATTCTCAGGTTTGTACAATTTGTTTTAAAGGGTCAAATGTCGTTTGATTTTTATACCTCAAAAAGAGAGACTGGATCTCTTTCAGACAATATACCCCATTAGACTTTTCCTCACTCTTTTTCCTCTTATTTTTATTCTTAAATACAGGAAAAATTACTATCAAAATGTATATGAATATAAATATAAGTTTTAAATAGCAAATATTCAGAAATTAGAAATTACAAAAAATGTTTCTCAAAATAAGAGTAATTACTGAAGGATCTCACTACTGTGTATTTCAAAGGTGAACTGATCATGTCTATAAATTTTTCAGTGGTGTAGGAAGGCATAGTTTATAATTATTCTAATCCAGGTGTGCCACAATACCTATGAACAACACAGTGAATCCATAATCCACATATGCTTCCTTTAGTGATTTGTGACACAGTTTAAATATGTGAACATATTTTTATGCACTGAAGTTCTCTGCTTAAACTGAGAATGGTATCCAGCTGTGTTTTCAATTAACTTTTTGAAAGAAACTCTTTGCAATTTCACCAGCAAGGAGTCCCATCACAGAGGAGTAATATCAGCAATCTGTTTCTAGCTTTATAATTACAATAGAAATCTTTTGACAATCAAGTGCTCATTTTACATGCAGAAGACAATGTATTCAGTCACCTTATACAATTATTGGCTATTTTTTTATGTTTATCTTGATAGAATATGTTTTGCAGTTCCTGCCACTGTCAGTTATTATATATAATGTATTTATTTCCACTTTCACAAATTTACCCATTATATTTTAATTTCTAGTTTATGTCTTTACATAGTTTTGTTCTTGTTCATGATTCTCCTTGTTGTTCTCACTCTCTAATCCTGAGCAGATGGTTCCAAAATGTGATTCATCTTCTATTTAATCTTCCCATTTTACCACTTTCTTATTTTCACGTTTGTTTCCTTGCCTTTCTCAGTAATTGAAATGACCTTTTAGAACCCACCTTTGAAACCAGTCAGTCTTTTATGCTGATCTGCAGAACAAGCCTAGTTTGAATAAAATCTTTTGTTACACATGCCCAAATATCTGATTGGAATATATGGGAAAAGTGGATTCTTTTTTGAATGTGCAGAAGTAAAAATAAATGACTATGGATTTTACCAAACCTTACAAATGTTTGGGTTGAGTTGAAGGAAGTGAAATTTGGCAAAGGTAAGAACAAGTGAAAAATGCTGATATGGAAGATGCATTTCAACCTTAACATATACTAAATGCTAATGTTTCTTTCATTTGCGTGTGTGAGGGAGGGTCTCTTCTGATAGGAATGCTTTATCAAAAAGGGAAGTTTTGTGGTGACATAAAACCTAAATGTGCTCAGACTTTGGATTAGTCTAATCTCCTCTGGAAGTTTGTTCCAAGATAACTCTGTTGATAGAAAATGTGTCATCTCTGGCTCATGTGTGCTTTATTCTGGATTCTGAATTATTCTGTCCCTTAGCATCCTAGAGTCTGGTTGGGTTGTGGATGGAGATGTAGTTGCTGTCATGGCTGGGCTGGATGTTCATAACTTTAAAAATCAAGACTGAGCTCTCGAACAGGCTCAAATAAACTACACTAACATAAAGCCAGTGTACATGAGAGCAGAATCATGCTCAAAGTTGTTTGAATGAGGTGGATATTTCTTCTTTCCTTTAAACAAATGTACTCTTTATTGTTGAACACTTGCTCTCTGTCTCTGTGTCTGTCTCTTTCTCTAGCTCATTAATAATTGAATTTAAAAATAATATCATTTTATTATAGGCCCTTAATTGCTTATTGCATTAATGAGTTATTCAAAAAAGAGTTCATGTTTAGAAAGACCATCTGGCCACAAGTCAATACTCAGTAATAAACATAAAGATATTGCAGTCATAAAATGCAGAATATTTCGATATTGTAAATGCTTTATCTTTTTTAGAAGGGACTGAAGTTTAATATATTTTTATTAACTAATTTATTAAGGAGCAAATATCCTGCCATTATACTCTTTGCAAAACTCCTCCATCCATCTCTCTCCCTCTCAACTGGGCTGCAAGAGTTACTGTGCCAAGGGGTCTGTAGTAACTCTCCTCAACAATTTCAATAAAAAGAAAAGGAAAGGGCCAGATTTACCTCCTGTTCCTTTATATATAAATGGAACCTGTTCTCACTTCATTGTAATGTGTTCCATTCCCAGCACTGAATATGTAGCTTGTTTCGGAGCTTTCAGATTGACAAAGATCTTAAGGATACATAGCCTAATTGCCACCATCTGAGGATCTGCCACTACATTGTTTCCTTGTTGCAGACTCTGTTCTCACATGTCCTGTTCCTCAATCGATACCAATCATGAAGTCTTATTCCTGATACTGAAAACCCTTACTCACAGGAATCACTCAAAAGAGTGAGGACTACTTGTGTGAGAAAGGATCAAGCTCCTGATTGTTAGGTGGAAGGAATCTGGAAAAAAGAAGGAACAAGCCTGCTACTTAATCTGTGTACAAGTGCTTCAACTGAGTACATTGCGTGTCAGGATATAGAGATGTCTCAATGGCCATGGAAACCACTGAATCTGCAGAACTCCTAGCAAAATGTGATGTCCAGGATTGGACCCAGAGTTTATAATTACATAGTTTTTAATGAGCAAAATTATATCATCATGAACTTAATGTTATTTAAAATATTATTCCTCAAGAAAAGGAATCACCCAATTACCTCCTTGTGTTTCCTTTCAAATGGGTCAATAATTTGAAATTGACATTTTTATTCTACAATGGAAATTAGAAGAATAAATAGTTGTAATTGATTAGGTATGTGCATGAATGTACTAATTTATTCATGGTTTGTTATTCATCCATTATTGGATCATATTGTTAGTCATTTTAAGCCAGCTGGCTTCTTGACCTCCATAGGATACACACATTACACTATTCAACTCTGGCACTGTAAATACTAACCTCTAAGAAAAGACAAAGAATTACATGTGTTAATTCACATAGTCACTGATTCACATAATAGGTATCCACAGATATATACAGAAAAAATTAAACTCTTTTGAAGGAAAGAATCTGACAGTTGGCATTTCTCTGTATCTTTTTGTGTTTTTCCAGCTGTGTTTCCTGAACTGGGTTTAGGTTATATTTTTCAGTAATAATATATGGGGCCAATTGCCATCTCTCTTCAGTAAAATCCTGTCCTATATCATTGTATCTCTGGCTCAGCAATGTCACCATGAGGGCCTCACATGACCTTTCATAGTTCCATGATGCTTCCTATGTAGAGATCATTTCAGTTCCCTTGAAGGCCCCATAGCATACATTGTACTCAGATATTTTGTAATAGATTTTCTTTTTCTTTTCTTTTTTTTTTACAAATTGCTGAATCACAGCTTAATAAAATGATTGCACTTTGTTTTTTGTCAATGATCTCTATCCACTCACCTGGCAGTTTCCAGCTGCTTCACTTGGAACTAGTGAATGGAAATACCCAAAAGACAGGAAATTAATTTCCGTACATATTCCAAAATTTGGATACGAAACTAAGTCTCATTGAATAATACTGACTTTCTAAGTTAGGGAGTTCTCATGATTTTTTTTCAGCCTGTCTTCCTGCTTTCCTTTAGAATTGTGGTCTTTCTACTTTTAGTCCCCAGGGAATGAAGGAAGAACAGTTTTTTTGAAAATATATCTGAATTTTATCGAACATCATAAAAGAATGATTAGAAGTTTGGGCTTCACACTCTGGTGAATGTTAATTTTATATAAATCAATATGGTCAACCCTTTTTGGAAGTGAATATTCTGATTTCTAGTAGAATTGCTTCATCTTAAATCTGAAAGCCTCCTGACATGATAATCTTGAAAAATTCCTGCCAGACACTCAGCTTTAAAGATATGATTTCTGACACAGATTTTTTTTAAAAAAATCCTTAAATTGAATCCAAAACTACCCCAGAAGATATAAATATGATTTTTTTTATTTGTTAGACTTACTGTCTTTGAAAAGAATCTCTCTTTGTAGGCCACACTAATTCTTCTTATTGTTTAATACTTATTCACCTGGAGTTCCCTATATTATTATTGGATCACCATTGTGCTGGGTTCTATATGAACACAGATACAGTTCCTGCTCAACAGAACTTAAAATCTAACTAAATAACATGAGAAACTGTAATGGACACAAAACATATTAGCAACATGTCATCTTAGTTATATTATTTTCTTTTATTTTCATTACCCCAACCAACTACTTTCCACCTTCCTATCCTACTTACGTATTAGTTAACTACCCAAAGCTTTGTGGCCAAGAAAGGCATTTATTAGTGAGATATATGATGGTGGTTATAGGGTAGTGAATGTTTGCGCAGTACGAACTGAGCTAGGAATCCCACCCCATTTCACAGAGGAAACTTCAGAGTGATCAGAGAGAAATAACAGTTACATACCACACACATAAACTAGATTCAAATGCATGACCCGGTGGTAGATGTCTCTATATCCCTATTTATCCCTAATGAATGGTTAACAATTAAAATATGATTGTGTTCCTATTATTCTGAAGTAACCATTTTCTTTCTAATACAGAAATGTGACAGCTAAGATGGTGAGCATATGTTTCATTCATTATACTGTAATTGGGAAACAATGAATAGAAGCATTACCCTTAGAAAATGTTCAGACAGAATGTTGTGATGAGCTTGAATAATATAAACATAATAGTTTGTGGTATTTGATATTACATCAGCTTGCACAGAGCTGGCACAGAAAACATGCTTGATTTATGTTTTCAAATACTTACTTGCAATATTGCAAAGATATGGTATACAAACAACAGGAATTGTTAGGCTATTCAGTAATGAACAATGATACAGGGATATTTGCTTCTTTTTTGTTACAAATTTTAATGTTATTTAAATTTGCTGTCTCCAGTAAGCCAAAATTTTTAAACCTGGCTGTGAGTGAAAGTGAGTCAAAGGTAGGTCTTTCAACACTACTTACATTGTATTCTAAGAATGTTCAATCGGCAAGCTATTTAGCTGATATGTACCAATCAAGGTTGAAAATCATGAATGCTCTATAAGTCCATGCTGGGTGAATTCTGATTGCAATCAAGAATCATGTAAGCAACCAAAAGGATTGAAAATTAAATATATTTGGAATTCTGTGAGAACTCACTTATGTTATGTGTAATTCCATTTTCAGTTAAAGACTGCAATTTTTCCTTCCTCGGTTACAAAAGACCTTGGCCTTCATAAGTGAAAGAAAGTAAGGGGTTTATGTGTCCTTCATATTTCATGGAATGCTCATAACTTATTTAGCTGTGTGCATATTCTCAGCTATTAAAAAGTCTGTCGAGACTATGATGTCTCCTTTTCACATCTATAATTTTATAGGTTTAGCCCAGCTGTGAACCATTTCTTTCACTACTGCCCCACTTACTTCTATCTCTTTCACAGATAGGGCTTAGGGAATACATTTGGAAGATGGGTCCAAACACCGAAAGTCAAGGAGATAAATGGAAACACTAATTTATAGGAACACACTTTACAAAATATAATGGAAAGAGTTAACCACCTCACTTTCTCCAAATTACCTCCCATATATACCATTGCTTCAACAACAACAGATAAGCATGCTAGCTACATACACACATAGTGGGAAGCTTTACCAAGTGTGTGGTACCAATTTACCACAAGAGGTGTGATCTCCTGCCCCCAAAAAGAAGGCACATAGACACCAGACAAACCATTTTGGAACATGAGTGGACAGAAGACTTCATTGGTTGCTCCCACCACATCCACGAAGAGAGGATGTGCACAAACTGTTGTCCTATCATGATCTGAACTCTTGGGGAAGAGACTGACAAGAAGGATTTGTATCACTATGCTTTCCAGAATCTAGAGAGGGCAATATTTCTATGCATAATCAAGGGATATGAACAGAGGTGCTGGAACAATTTTGATGTGTGTGCTGATGATGGAAACCATGGAAACCATGTGTTTTTTATTTCTACTTGAAGTCAAATGACGTGGCAGCACTTCTAGCACCCCTAGTTCCAGCACCACTTGATTCGAATCTCCATCTTTTTCACTTAACTTTGTTGACCAGATTGCCATCCAGAAGCTGTAGTCCCACTCTTCCTTCCTTTGAACAATCACAACAACACAAAAGAATAGAGGCCATTCTGAGGCATATATTTTCCACAGTTCCAAAACACATCCAATGCCCTCCTGCTCTTTTGCTTAAAAAGGGATACAGCATAATACCTCATATGTCTAACTCAGCCCATATTGTTGCCAGGCCTTTAAAAATTATATAATTCAAATAGTGTAAGAAAGAATCTATTATGCTTTATTGCAAGAAAGGACTGAAGACTGTGAATGTTGCTTAGGGGAAAAAAACGAAAGAAAGAAACTGATTGGTTTTTATCCCCCAAATAGAAAACACAAGGTATTGAATTATTTCAGGCTCTCTGGTTGGTAGCAATCTAATGCAAATATGATATTGCTTTTAGCCTTCAGTGCCACTTGACCATTAGCTAGACTAATCAAACAGTGTGATCCAGCTTTGCTTAGGAGGCAGAGAATAAAGAGAAGTTATGAGGAGGTATGAAATTGAATTATTCCTTGGACAAGACAAATAATGAAAGTCTGTATTCCTTTGAGAATTTTTTAGCACCAAGGCACAAAGATGTAGTGTAAACGAACCTGCCACAGGTACTGTCTTTATTAATTTTCTTGCCAATAAATCTTGGCACCCAGAAAGCTAATTTAAAGAGTTTTCTAGTTCTAAAAGCCCTATAGAATCATGAAAGGCATTCTGAAACCTTTCTGAATTTTTGTATGTGTAAATATTGGGGTTTTTTGTTTAGCATTTAATAAAGATAGAATCTTTGCAAGAATTCCTCCTTTATTGTCATTTTTACATTCTGTTGCAGAAACACAAATTTCTGTATCTATGTTCTTCCACTGTTTGCAGTGTATTGAAAGGTCACCCACTTGGATTTCAATAACAAGAAAGCTTAACATTTATCAAACAAATAATAAATTAGTGTAGATTAATAACAAAGAATAAATTTTGCAGGAGTGATACTTAGCAAAATCAGCACACTTCACAAGCAGTAACTTCTCAAGCTGCTATTCTTCACAGCTCTATTTACAGTTTACTAAGCTGCCAATTCAGCAGTTCCCCTAAGTACATGCTAAGCTTAAACCACATACTTAGCTCTAAATTTGTGCTTATATGTTTTGCTGAATGTGGATGGACTTGAATCACACATATATCATAGGACTGATTGAAAAATTATGATAATTTTTATGAACAATTAATTCCTTTTTATGAAATTCAAAATATGACATTTTTCATTGTGAGTTGGAAATTTGGGAAAAAAGAATAATTAAACCATCTCTATACGAAACCAAGGAATGAGATGAACTATCTGTGAAATTTCTTGCAAAGTTCAATCTTTTTTTTCCCTTGAAATTCAAAAGTTCGGTGAAAAATCTTCATTATTTGAAATTTGGAAAATTTTGACAGACACAGCTTAATTTTTTTTAAAAAAAACACACATTCTGAAGCACATTGCTAAACTGGGGTTTCTGGGCACAATTTTGCAATGTTAAATACTAAAAAATACTGAGGAATTTCACCTCCCAAGCATTAAAGCATTTTACAATCAGTAATGAATTAAGCCTTAAAGCATCTCCCCAAGGTAAATATTATTCTGTATCGGTAAACTGATCCACTAAATCAGATAAGATAAGTAATTTATCTGAGGTCAAGAGAAGCAATGTCTGGCAGAGCAAGGAAATAACCCATTGCAGTTATGTGTTTAATTATTAGAGCATGTTTCCTTATGGTTTTATTTTTTTTTATTTGTTTTGCTTCTGTTTATCCTGACTGCTGATCAACGTTTTCTTTGACATTTAGGTTTTATATGCCATGTAAGCTTCTGTTTTTCATATGTAGATACTTTAACATTGGCAGCAATAGTCTCCTATAATATGATTGTGATGGACACTGATACAAATGATAGAGTGAAATTCAAAAATTAAGATGAGTAAATACACACACACAAACACACTAAAGCAATACCTTTTTTTAACCTTTGATGGAAAATTATTTTATAGAAGGAAGACTCATTTCTCCTTTAATCTTGTGACAGCATGTCCCAACAGCAGACAAAAACAATATTTTGAGTAATGGTTTTCCTCCAATGCTGGTAAAAATTAGAAATAGTTCTACTGAAGTCAGAAGACTTAAACCAATATAAAACTTGCATGAGAGGAGAGATAAGCCCAGAGTAAATAGGCTCTGGCTTACCAGGAAAACAATTACTTTCATTTAAATCCTGTAATGATCAAGTGGCTAAGTGAATCAAAGTGGCGATTTAAGAGTATTAATATTATTTGGAGCCATCACATGTCATTCTGTGTCATTCTCTCTTACATTTTATAAACTCTTTAAATTGAAATGTGGTCCTGATCTAGTGCTCCAGCTGTGCTTATTTTAATCTTATTATTTAATCTTCAAACCTTATTCAAGTAGATTCCTAGAGCTGCACTATGTGCTAACTAAGCACAAAGTAGAGTAAAACATTATCAGATCAGAATGGATATGTTTTACTCCCACTTTGCATGAATGTAAATCACTATGTAAGGTGCAAGGCAGTAGACAATCCAGTTCTTAAACTTCATCTCCCTATTAAAAGCTCTGTCACTGAGCTCTGTCACCTCCACCCTCATTTTTGAGACAAAAGAATTGAAGCTAAGGCATCTCTGCTCCCCATAGTCTGAGATCTGCCAGATGCTTCATAATTCTCTTGTGGCTGTGGGATAAACAGAATTTGGAGAAGCCCCAAGACTGACCTACATTATTCCATGCTTTGGACAAGCATAATTTCTAAATATTCTACTTTAGTCTGACATGATTTGCCAATAATGACAGCTACCTCACATTTAAGGTCACATCATCTCCCCAGTATTCTTAAGTCATCAGGATAGGAGCTACCCCACTCAAGAGCCAGTTCAAGAGCTCTGGGACCATATATAATGCTGCTGGCAACTTCCTAAAGCCATATTCCCTGGTAGTAAATGGCTTTATAGGAAAGAACGGAAAGAAGTATCATGCAATAGCTATTTACATCTCAAAGGGTGTAGCGTAAGTAGGGAGGGAAGCTGATATAATGAGCTTTACTTCTAAACCAAGAAAGTATTTCCTTTATCTTTTCCTGAAAAGGACAAAAATAATTTTGCAAGGTGTGTTGTAGGGGAAAAAAACCCCTAGAAATCCTCATAAGGCATGTGTGATAAAGATAGGCTGGTTATAAATCAAGAATAATCTTTTTAAAAAATGTACAGAAACTCTTTCCATTTGCAATCATATCAGAGCAGCTTTATCTATGAGGCCATAAACTGTACCGTACTGTGTGTCGTCAATAATGATTGTTCAGTTCTGTAACTGCTGCTGGCTGCTCATCAAACAGTGAAAGTTGTGCTGATGCTAACATATCTCTCACATCTCACATGCACATTTAGTCAGCTCTCTTTCATTTTGCTCCTGATTGACTAAAGACACCCTACACAATTTCCCAGGAAAATGTTAAATTGATTGATCAAAGTCCAGCAATGTCTTTTACCACATCTCCAACTAATTCCATTTAATGAGCATAGCAATGAATCAACCTTAACTTATTTTCAGGACTATGCAAAGCCTTTTCTTGTATCCATTACCATTACCAGCTTTCTGGTTTCTCCTCTGTTGTACATCAAACATATTTTCTCTGACATCTTGCTAAATGTTAGAAACTTAGGAACAAGAGCAGTTACATCCTCTACTGTGCCTCTCTTCTGCCCATCACAACCACAAGAAGACAACATAATTTTAAAACATTTTACTTATTAATTTTAGCATCTTACAAAAATCAAAGACATGCACTAAGTGACCTAATGACGTAAATCAGAATAGCAATCAGGACATAATACCAAACTGACTTTCATTGAAGGCAATGGTCAGGTTCTTTATCCCTCATTCTCATTTACAGTCAGATCTCTTTACACCACTCTAGCAGTGGAAAGAGTCCTTAAAATGGGCAGAAATTATATTGAATCTCACTTCACAACCCATTTACACTTCCAGATCAGCCATGTTAAGCAGAATTAGTGTAAATGAAAATCACGTCACCATATATAAAGTGGTATTGCCGTTTTTCTGGGGTGTTAAAGCAGGCATGTTGCCCATTTTAGGAATATAGAGCCAGAGAGATACCTGCTATGTGGCAGGCAGCTCCATATCAAGTCAGCATGAGGACACTGCTCCGTCCCCCACCCCAGGTGAGTGAAAAGAATGGTGGGAGATTTTATGCCAATGTTTGTGCAGTGAAAAACCCTCTTTTTCACCAGGACCAGTATGAGTAGTAGCAGCAGGAGCAGAAGCTCTGGATTGAGAAAGAATTTATAGGAGGTATTATTTAAGGGAGCAGAAACGGGGTTTTGGGGTTGGGTGGGAAGGTGAGGGATCCTCTGACTGGTACAGCAAGAAGTCAACTGCCCACCTTCTTTACAGCCCTCCCCCAATCCTCATTTGAAGGAGGCAAGGGGGGCAAGGTATCAGTGGGGGAAGTGCTGCCAGTATCCCCTGGATGCTATGCAAATTCATATGAAATTATCTGCACTGTACAGTTTCATCTGCAGTATACTCCCAGACTTGTGGGAATAAAATTGTGACCTAATTAAACCACATCCAATGTGTCTTGTCCTTCTTCTGTCGTAATGGGCTCTTTATTGTTCATCTGTTTCCAAGGGGAGTAGATATTATATTTAAATTTATTTTTTTCCTTTGATTATGTCTAAATTGTTTTGCCAGGTTCCCAACAAACCAAAAACACAACCGACAAAAATACAAGGCAGATGAATGCAAGTGTTCCTAGTATGAAATGAACTTGAACATTTTTTTTCTCTTTTGTCCCCTTTCTTTGATTTGTTGAATTGGGTTTAGAAAAAAGAAAATATGTATTAAGGTCTACTTATCAACAGTGATAGTGGATTGGTGACAAGAATCAAGTAAGTAGCAGGACATATGGAGCCATTGTTTGATTCAGTAAACTGCAATTTTATTATGAGCCTACTTTCAGACCCAAGTTGTGTCTTCAGAAAGTGCAGGCCCAAGAATTGTTCAGCAAAACTTTGCAGAGTTGAGTAGTGTCAATTTAGTGCCAATTTCTGCATACTAACACCAGATTTTCATAGTGGCATACTATATTGTGTTACTTAACAGCTGACTGACCACATTTGGAAGGTATAAAATAGATAACCACATTAGAAAATGTGGCCCTAATATTTTAAGGTTTTTTTAACACATTACTTTTTGTGACCATAATTTTGCAATTGATTAATGGTGTAATTTAGATCCTCTGCTCATTCATGTACTATCCTGATAGTTTGATACAGTCAAGCACTTAGACGTTTAAATTACCTAAATTGTACT
Organism: Dermatemys mawii; assembly: GCA_007922305.1. Lineage (NCBI taxonomy): Eukaryota > Metazoa > Chordata > Testudines > Dermatemydidae > Dermatemys > Dermatemys mawii. The sequence continues at coordinate 46,377,972 of ML677348.1, read as the reverse complement.
CATAAGTAATTGTGGATGTAAAACTGAACCCACAGGTATTTTATCAGCAAAACTGTGAGCAAAAAACAGAATGTTAGAGAAGCAGACTCATAAGGCCAAATTCTGCCCTGGGGTATATCTGTGTCACTCAGTATTGACTTCAGTGGAATTGGTATGCATATATTCAGTGAACTGGATGTTTAAAACACCAAGCAAGGTAAGAGTTGTCAAAATCTTGGATTCTTTTTCAAATATTTTCAAAGAAAAAACGGCAAATGGAGATATAATTTCTGTTTTATTTTACATACTTCAGGTTTAGCTAGTCTAAAATAGAGGGAAGAGATGGGAACCTTGTCATTCATAAAATTGAAGATGATATAATTAATAGACATGTAATGTATCTTTTGTATTTGTGCATTTACTCGACACAATGCTTGCTAACAAAAATTAGAGAGCAGAGTCAGGGGCTAATGATCACAAACAACAATAACATTGTAAAATGTTAAGCAGACTATCAACACTGAAATATTACTACATTTGTTTCAAGATTGTGTAGCATCTGAAGCAACAAAAAATAAATACTTTTAAAAAGGAAAATTAAAGATGATTCTTACATATGATCAGCTTCAATTCCACAACTATAGCTATACAATTAAACCATTTCTAGCAATTGAACAGAGTCCTAAAACAAGGCATACAGTTTTGAATCTACCTAATAAAAATTCTGTAGCACTTCCTTTTCTCCTTTCTTTCTGACATTTTTACAATAGAAATGGTTGCTGGGAATCCCAAAGCTTTTATATTTTCTGTCACTGTGATGTATATGCATTTTCTTTTTTCTTTCTTTGGCTAGGAGTATTTCATTTATCCAAACTGATGAATAATGAGTCATCCTTAACTTCTGCATAAACTGTGCCTTAGGTATTTTTTTTTCATAGATGGTTATGGAAACTATGGTGCTCACTCTTTAAACAGCTCTTTCTTCTTTGTGTATATGTCCATAAGAGTGCTCCACCAGAAGATGTGTGTGCAAAGGTATGCTCTGAACTACAAAATGCATCATAGTGTTGGCAGGCCTGAATCTGGGAAAAGCTGTGCTTCTTACATCTATACAAGGGTATATAAGGAGGCATAGGTCTGCTGCCAGCAGTTCCTTCTAAATGGCCTGGAGCTCAAAATGGAGCGTTTTGGGTCCATTGTTTTCAGTCTTTTGGTGTCCATTGTATTTACTTCAACTTTAGTACAGTTGTTCATGGGGAGGAGGGGTTCCCCCATTAGAATTTTGAGTTGGCATCTAGGTACACTTGGTTATTACTAAATCCTCAGTGTTTAAACCCTGCCTGATCTGACACAGATTTTTCACCATAGAGATGAACATATGAGTTGCCTGAGTTGTTTGTGTGACTCCTATATCCGTTCAAAGTGCAACATCTGCTCAGGATTCAAAAGCAGATCCAAGAAAGACTGGGAGACTAGGCTTAAACTCCTCCTCATGGAAATTTACATAGCTCCAGAGATTTCTGCTTCTTCCCCACACACTCCCCCTTGTACATTGGCATTGACATCTCAGGCTACTCCAATGTCTGCTGGAATCTCATCAGTGACCCCTGAGATCAAGACCTCTAGGAAAAAGAAGCACATTTCCAGAAAAAGGGAAATGAAAAAGAGGGGTAGGTCACGCCATCAGACTCACTCTCAAGGGACCTCGCATCTCTCAAAGGGTGCTCGCTTGTATTGAGGTGCTAGTACCACATAAAAACTCCCATGTGGAGAAGTCCTCTACTCTAAGGACACTGACTTCATTGATACTATCTGATACATTTCAACACAGTGATGCATTCAGACCTATCCCACATGCTTTGATACTGTCGTCTTCCAACAGCTCTGAGGTCAGAGAAAATCCAGCAACCTCTTAGGTACCTTGTTCACCATCTTCTTGCCGATCGGTATCCTCAGCTCCAGTACTGACAATGACTTTGGCCATTGGTTATTATAGTCCTCCGCTGTCCTCTAGTTTTCTGTTCATAGAGGATGTCATATTTCCAGACAAACCAGCCTTTGCAGAATTCTACCAGAACCCCTCTCTAGTTCCACCCTGGCATCTGCAAGCCAGCTCCTCGCTTCAGTGCCAGCAATGATATCTGAGGTTCTCTCTGTTATTTCAGGGATGATGCTTCAAACTCTGAGCTTTTGGTACAGGATTCCACCTCTGTATCATACCACCACACTCCTATGTGTCCATTTAATGAAGAGAGACTCTCATAATCAAATAGATGTCCCAGACCTTGTGACTTGTGTGCTTGGGGACCTCTCTCTTATTTCCTTCCCTGAGAGTTTACTGGAACCCATGGGCCCCTTAGCAGAACACAGTCCACTGTCTTTGCTGATGGGCCATCAGTCCTCTCTGAGTTCTTCATTGTTGTAACTGAAAGGCTGTCTGTGTGTGTTTTCCAGAGTAAGATTATTTGAAATACAGATCCCTAGTCAATATTAATAACTTCAGAATCAAAAATGATACATGCATACAAATAAGATAATCATATTCAGAAAATCGTAACTTTTCCAATGATATCTCACTTGACCTGACTTGCATAATATGCCTCATAATTATGTCATGATCATTTAATAATATCACTATGAAAAATATAGGGTATAATGTCACACCTCACCCTTAGATTACTGCTGGACAGTTAGTCACTGATTAATGCGGAGACAGTATGCCTAATGCTCTCTTTAGGTTTTGGCTCTACAAGTCCAAATGTTACCAAACATTCTAGTGTCTCCCATGGGTGTTCTTTTTCCAGGTTGCCTGAAAACATTCTTTGTGTGTAGCAAGGATAATATAATGCAGATATTAATATCTTTTAGAGTGTTGATGTCTTGGCATTTAGCCACCTATGCCATGAGGCAACGTGTCTCAGTTTCCTCTTCCACACAGCAGACTAGGTTTGTTATGGTTCCCCTGCTGTGCCAAACTCTAAGCCTGTTTACAGATATTAGCTCAGAAGCAGTGTCCTATAGGGCTTCCTTGATGCCACCCCTAGCATGCGTGAAAGCTTTTTTCCACTAATCATGCATGTTACACCTTTTCATAGGATTTACCATGAGTACCAAATTCTTTGTCATAACCATAAAACTGTATAGTATGAGACTTAACAATACCAGCAAATCCATGACAGAGAGGCGTTTCCAAGTATCTTTATCATACCACTCCTTCTGTTTAGACAGTTTCGTTTGTTCAATACTCCTGAAACATAGTATGTGTTCAGATACTGGTCTTTCTTCCCTTCAGTGTTTTTTTCCCAGTGTCCCCTTGAGTAAGGGTTCTCAGTTTATGTATGTCTCTGGGGAGCTGCATTCGATCGCCAGGGCTATGCCCTTCCCCCGCACACTTTAGGGTTCTTTAGTGATTTACCCTCCCAACACTGTGCCTTTTCCCACCTCCTTTTCCTAGAGGGCTGTTGTCTTTCATCAAAATTTCTTTAGCTGCTTAACCACTTGGGAAACTGCTTCCTTCTCTGCTTTCAAAGGTGGGTCCATAAGCATTTTCACTGACATTCAAGTTTTTAGTAAAATGTCCATCCTGTCTTAAAGAGAGAGAGTTAATTTCCACAAGTACATCAGAAACAGCATTTTGAAAAAGTGGGGCCTGAACTGGGGTATCCTCTGTCACCCCTCTCACTATCCTCAAAATCAAACTCCTACACTGGAGCACCTATAGGAACAAAACACCTGTAAGGTAAGTAATCTTCCCTTTTTTCACCACACAGGTAACCTTTTATTGAGTAGTGGAGGCCAAGACCAAAAAAAGGGGTAAAATCCAACAATGTTTGTTAAGACAACAGTCACAGAGCTCCAGAAACAATCATGTAGCAGCAACCTCTGACCCCAGTATGATACACGCACTTCCTGCTTCCTCTTAGTTTTACTACACTGAAAGACTTCAACTCCCATCATGCAATACTGGATTTAGGCACACCACTCCTTCGTAGGTCTTTGCTACTAATCCCTTGCTTATATATAGTATTTTAGTTTACATATAGTAACAGAAACTGATTCATTACTTGTGCTGAGTAGTAGCTGGTTCTGTGAATAATCCTATTCATCAAAGAGTGAGTAGCCCAGTTTCCATAGTGAAATATGAGGAAAAATGCAAGGATCAGAGTGTGCACAATTTAGGGTTGACTCATTATTCATTAGTTTGAAGAAATGCTACTCAGAGAACAAGAGTGAGTGTGTGAGTAAGAGAAAGAGAGAGAGAGAGAGAAAGAGAGAGAGAGAAGAGCATTCAGACATTGGAAGCAATGTGACTATTAGCAGATTACCATACTACTCAAAATTAGTAAGGGTGGCTAAATTTTACAATGTTGTTAATATTAACTACATTATGGGCCTGACTCAAAGCCCATTGAAATTAATGGGAGCCTTTCCATTGTCTTCAGTGGGATCTGAATCAAGCCCCATACAAGCAAAATATCATAGTGCTTCCAACATATCAGAAATATGTCAAATTCTCATAAATGGAAATATATTCAACCAATTAGAATAACTTTGAATTAAAGCTTGCAGATGGTTCATTGGTTTTGGAGAATTGGTAAAGAGAGGAAACAAAGGAATTGAGAAACAAGGATAACAAGTGAAAGCAGTTCTGCAAATGCCAGAACATCTTGATAACAGGTATTATTGATACAAAATGAAATTGGGAGTAAAGGAAGAACTGCAGTGTATCACTCCGGAGGTTCAGGAAAGGGTACTTAACCATCCACTAGCTAACAGAAAATCCACAGGGAAAGAGCGTATAATTCTTGATTACTTTTTTACGGTGTTTATTCTAAGAATTCTCTGTATTCCCTCATGGCCTTAGTCCAGCCATAATTGCCCTTTATACTTCCTAAATAATGGAGAAAAAACAGATCAGTTGGTAATTCTTGCACGAGTTGGAGAATAAATGAATTTTGTTCCAGCAAAAGTTTGTGTTGTAACGTGTATCAGATGCAATAGCAGCAAAACCAGTCTGAATGAAAAGAAGAGCCAGAATAAGTGCAATGAGAGGGAAAATACACCCTATTTCGTTTTGTTCTTTGTGGTTTGTCTCCATAGGGTACCTCTTTCTGCCCACCCTAATTAAAGAAACTGGCATGTGAAAATGTTGTACAGATGGATCAACAGCAGGGACTGTGCTACCTCTCTTCACTAGCCTCATGGTTGTAGCAGTTAACACCAGTAGTAAATATGTAATGCTCTCTGCCCTCCACTGGCCTTACTAAGCCTTCACAGGATTGGCTGCTTGTCCCTATCCAGTTTATACTCTACCTGCTCCTGCTGTCTCTGTATAGCTAATCTCCTTCTTGTCAGCTATTTCTGACACAGCTTCTTCTTCTTGTGCCTTCTGGCCCCAACATTCTGCCCTCACCAAATTTCAATGACTGTGATGTCTTTCTAACAGCATACCCACAGTTTAATAAAGCCTAATACATTACAGCCTTTTCCTCTCTGATGAAATATAAGAAGAGAGTTTACTGGGAAAACTAATAATTTAAAATGTCTATAATTAATATATGTTCACTCTCCATCAGTGATACCAATATCCCTTTGACTCTTTGATTCTGGATATGGAAACTGGTTGGATTTCTTTAGGGAGATGTATGTGTCTTCTAGTCCAGTGATTCTCAACCTGAGGTCTGCAGACTTATGAGGGTCCACAGACTATGTCTAAGAGATCCACGAAAGGCTGTTCTTAACATAGAACAGTGGGTTTTAGTCCGTGGTCTGTGGACTCCTGGGGATCCACAGACTATATCTAACATTTCCAAAGCAGTCCGCACATCCCTTTGAAAATTTTTAAGGGTCCACAAATGAAAAATGATTCAGAACTACTGCTCTAGTCCTATTAATAGTTCATAAGTAATCCTGTTCCTTAACCAATATGGCAGCAATGATGGAAATTAAAGCTGAAAAGCCCTCTTATATCACTATTAGGCCTATTGGGCCATATGACATAACCCTTTCTGTCCTTCTTCTAACTGAATTTCACTGGGAACTGATGTGCTCAGCAAGTCAGAGCTGGTCAAAAAAAATTGGGTGGATTTCTTTTTCTGCCAGAAAAATGCCAGGTCAATGAAATGTTTCTCTTCTCCAGAATGGCCTATGGCATTCACTGGAGAGATGAATAAAATGAGGAATACTTGTGGCACCTTAGAGACTAACCAGTTTATTTCAGCATAAGCTTATGATATGAGACCCTGGTTCATATCCTGTTGTATCAGGCAGGCAAGGTACTAACAGACTTTATTTAACAACAGTGAAACCTCTTACAAAGCTGCTGTTCACTCCTCTGTAGCTCTAATTCAGCCTAGGCTCAACTCCTCCCCGCTCCTTCCTGTTTCCTGTCCTACAGACTCCCAGTTCTAATAATTACAAGCAGCATCTAAAACACGACATTCCTTCCTCTCTTAAGAAACTCTCTCAATTAAAATAACCATGGTTGTTCTAATCACAGCAACAAATATGGAACAAGACACTACTTTCTGGCAGAATTGTTATACTGAAAACACTGTAAATACTGCATAACATAGTCTCTAGTCCAGACAGGTGGTCATCTGGGTCTGACAGACTGCCTCTCAAACCCCGGCTCCAGTGCAATGTCTTGTTGTGTTGGTACTATGGTGAAGTCATCCAATGCAGACTGAGTGTTGGCATAATCTCCTTTGGTGCATAGGCAGGTGCAAGATAAGAAGCATTCCATATCCGCCCATCAGAAAGTCGATAGGTGTAAGGCCCCTTCTTCTCTATGATTTTAAGAGGAGCTGTGAATTTATGGTCCCTTTGCATAAAATTCCTGGTTTTCTTATTCTAATGAAGGACCCACACTCAAACTTTGGGTCCTTAGCACCCTGCCATTTGTCTGTAAAAGCCTTATACTTTGCTTGGTTCTGTTCAACTGTTTTTCTCACATCATCCTTTGTTTCGGGCATCAGGTCTTGCCTTTAACAATCCAGCAATGTTCAGTTTAGTATTCATCTGTTTCCCATGCAGTAACCCTGTGGGTGATCTTTGCATTGTGGCATGTCGGGTAGCCCGGTATGCTTGCAAGAAATCAGTAGTGAAGGGTATCCAGAATCGCCCTTCCAGTTTAGCCATTTGCAAACTCTCTTTCAAACTTCTGTTAAACCGTTCGATTTCCCCACTGGCTTGAGGGTAATATAGGGATGATCTTCTATGTAAAATGTTCCTCTCTGCCAGAAAAGTTTCAAATTCCAGGGAAGTAAATTGACTACCATTATCTGAAACCAGTTCTTTGGGATTACCTTCCCTGCTAAAAACTGAAGAGAGGAACTTAATTACTGTAGCAGAAGAGATTTGCAATGTAAATGCTACCTCAGGCCATTTACTGAAATAGTCTATTAAAGTGATGGCATAACAGCAATCAATTGGAGCAGTATCAAAGGGTCCTATAATATCAATCACAACTTTTTCCCATGCAGAATCAGGAAGAGGAACAGGCTGTAATGGTGGGGTACATGTCACTGCTGTCTTATCATGCATTTGGCAAGTGACACAAGATTTTATGATTGTTTCAGTTTGGGAGTCCATCCCTGGCCACCATACAGATCCTGTAGTCGTTGTTTGGTTCTGACAATTCCTGGAGGAGTATCGTGTGCCAGGTGTATAAATTTTGACTGTAATTCTTCTGGCACAAGTAGCTGGTGTCTACCTCGTAGCACACAGCCATCAAGCAAAGAAAGTTCATCCCTAACTCTAAAATAAAGCAGCAAAACGGAGTCAAGGTTTTGGGGGTTACTGGGCCATCTCTTTGTCAGAAGTTCCCGTAGCTTTTGTTGAATTGCACACACTGAACAAGCAGCTTGGAATTGCTCCCTTGTAACTGCAGTAAGAGTGCTTGTAATAAGCGCAACTCTTCATCCTCATCCTCCGGTGGATCATCTGGTGAAGACAAATACAGGTGAGAAAGGCAGTCAGCTACCACATTTTGGTTTGCAGGCTTATATTCTAGTTCATAACTGAAAGAGAGTAGTCTTGCAGACCATCTAGCAATATTGTTCCTGCTCTTCCCAGTCCTTTTGTGGTTAGCAATGTTATCAAAGGGCTGTGGTCTGTGCACAGCTTGAACATGTGGCCCCACAGGTAAGTTCTCCATTTTTCAGTAGCCCAGACACAAGCAAGTGCTTCTTTTTCAACTGTAGAATATTTTCTCTCAGCATCACTTAGTGTCCTTGAAGCAAATGCAACAGTCCTCCCTGTGTTGTCCTCATGAACTTGTGTGAAGGCAGCCCCAAGTCCATAATCAGAAGCATCAGTGGTCACAATTGTGGGCAATACAGGACTGAATAGTGAAAGTACTGGACTATGTACAATCCAGTCTTTCACAGTTTCTAAACTAGCTTGTGCATCCGTTGTCCACACCAAGGTTGAACTTCTCCGTAGTAGTTCTCGTAACGGTTCAATGACAGAAGCATAACTGGGAATGAATTTTGCATACCAGGAGGTAAGACCCAAGAAGGAACATAAGGTTTGCAAATCTGTTGGAGGAAAATCATTTGAAATTGCTAGGATATGATCTGGATCAGGTTTTAGTCCAGCCGGTGAAATTGTATGACCCAGAAAGGAGAGTTCAGTTTGTCTAAATTTGCATTTAGACCTATTGAGCTTGAGGCTGATGCATTTTAGGACAGACTGCAGGTTATTGTCATGCTCCTCAGAAGTATTTCCAAACACAATAATATCATCCAGATAGCACTGAATTCCATGTTGATTCTTCGAATCACTGACATCATTTTTGGAAGGTACTTGGCGCGGATGCAAGACCCTATGGAACACATTTAAAACAAAATAGTCCCTCATGTGTAATAAATGCTGTGAGGTCTCTGCTATCTTCATGCAACATAACCTGATGGTATGTGCTCTGCAAATCAAGAGCAGAAAACATCTTTACTCCATGGAGTTCTGCAAATACTTCTTCTATGTGAGGAAGAGGGTGGCTGTCAATCACAATAGCTTTATTTGGCTTCCTTAAGACCACACAGAGGCGAATGCCTCTATCCTTCTTCTGCGTCACTACTATAGGTGAAACCCATTCCAAGGAGTCAATCTCTTCAATAATGTCCTTTTGAACAAGTTTTTTAAGTTCCTCTGAAACAGCTTCCCTGATTGAAAATGGTAAGCGCCGTAACTTCTGTCCTGCAGGCATCACATTACTCCACATTTTAACTTTATGCAGAAATCCATAAGCACAGCCAAGTTTCTCCTCAACCTGGTCTTAGGTCGCAGATGATGGTATGTGTACCGCAAGAGTGCTTTGCTAAGGAAGATCAATTCGTCCATTAACTACCCTGAGGTTTAAAGCAGCCAGTAAGTCTCTGCCAAGGATAGGAATGTCTTTGTGGACAATGTAGAACTCTGCAGTTACACAGCGATCACCAAAAGTCACTGTTGCTGTCAGGCAGCCCAGTACTGGAATTTGGTTTTTCAAATAGCACACCAAACGAAGTTTGGGTTCAGTAAGAGGCACAGCTTTAAAGTAATGCAAATAGATGGAATCAGGGAGTATGGATACTGCTGAGCCAGTGTCCAACATTAGCTGAATAGAATGTGGTTATCCGGAGGGTATGGCAGAAACATTTACAGTGCACTTTATCTGTTCTGGAATATGTGCAGCAGTGACTTTGTCCACGCTCAACACAGTAACATCTGGTATTGTAACTGCATGCACCTGTTGATTGGACTGGCTACTACGACATACTTTAGCAAAATGCCCCATCTTTTTGCAATCCTTGCACTGAGATACTTTTGCAGAACATCTTGTGTACCTTGCAAGGTGTTGTGGGGATCCACAGCGAAAGCATGCTTTTACTGTATTTTGAATTTGCTGAGTCTGTGGTTTTTCATTAGTTTTCCTCTTGTAATTGTTTGTCTGCAACAACAGTGAACTTTTCTGAAAAGAAGTCACAGCCTGAACTGTGCCTCCTGTATCCTCCAAGCTCATTATTTTGGCTTCTGCTATAGCTGACTCAATCTGGGTAGCAATGGTTATTGCTTTTTCTAGTGTAAGTTGTGGTTCTAGAAGTGTTCTCTTACACGAAGCATGGTTGTTTTCTCAATGAGCTGGTCTCCAATCATCTCATCTGCCATATTCCCAAAGTCACAAGTTACAATCAGAGTCCTCAGGGTAGCAATATACTACATTATAGTCTCCCCTGGTTTCTGCTCACGCTGGCGAAGTCTGTAGTGATTAGCTACTACATTCACTTTTGGCACAAAAACGTTCTTTAATGCAGTGAGTGCAGTCTCATATTTATCATCTGCAAGGGGAAAAGTGTAAAATATTTGCTGCCCTTCTGCTCCAAGGCAGTGGATTAGCAGAGCATGCTTTCTTACTTCAGAAAGCTCTGTAGCACTGATTGCAAGCAGATAAGTCTCAAACTTATGGATCCAGGCAGTAAAAGCAATTGGAGGCTCACGTGAGCTTGGCAGAAAGGGTGCAGGTGGGTTCACAGGCAGAAGATCCATCCTCCTTCCCAAAATGTTATATCAGGCAGGCAAGGTACTAACAAACTTTAACAGACTTTATTTAACAACAGTGAAACCTCTTACAAAGCTGCTGTTCACTCCTCTGTAGCTCTAACTCAGCCTAGGCTCAACTCCTCCCCGCTCCTTCCTGTTTCCTGTCCTACAGACTCCCGGTTCTAATAATTACAAGCAGCATCTAAAACACCACACATCCCTCTCTGAATTAGGCTCTCTCTCTCTCTCTCTCTCTCTCTTTTATTGGAACTAGTCTATTTTGTATAAATAACTAAATATTTTTGGAGCCAGAAAGAAAGGAATGGACCCTATAGCCTGGTGATTAGACCCTTCCTGTGGGACAGAAAAGACCTGAGTTCACATTTGGCATAGCATGGGCTTGAAGCATGGCTATTCTCAAGGAGGTGCTTTGTTGTTGGGATTTTCAGGGAAAAGTTTTAGAAAGATCTCATTTTTATTTGAATTCAAAATCAAAATATATTCCAAAACCTAAAAAAATTCGTGAAGTTGGATTTCTTGTTTTCTGGCAAACCCTAATATTTGGAATCTTGCAAGATCAGACCTCAGACTAAGAGCTTGCAGGGCTTAACTTTTCAAAGCATGTTCTGAAAACATGACAGGAAATGAAGGAATTAAGAATACATTGTTTGCTATCAAAATTAAGATATTTTGAATACAGGTAACATCCACCATTTTTCTTTCTGTTACAGGAAGAAAAAAGGAACATCTCAGAAGAGGCCAATACTTCATACAAAATTAAGGCAAGAGAGAAATACTTCATATTTGTCTTGAACTTCCGAAGTTTTCTCCTCCAAGGTTTCTTCATTCAGTGAGATCCTTAACACTGACTTTTTAGAATTAAAGGTTTTACATCTTTAATTAACGTATTTGGGGAAATGTTTGCACACTAAGATATATAAATGTTTATACAGTTTTACCATTAACCTTGTGTATACTTGAATTTGAACACTCCTGAAACCTATTCTATCCTTATTTAATACCTAATTCAGAGGAAGATTATGAACATGTTCTATTTTATCCTTAGACGTTCTTATAGTCACTCATCACCAGAGTGTTTGGGAACCTTCCAGGCATGTCTTAGTGATGTGATTAATATCTATTAGGTTTGGTTAATTCTTTCTCGTCCGCTCCCCAGTCAGAAAATTGGGTGTGCAAGAATAGTATTTTGGTTTGGTAGGTATTGTTTTTGTATTTTGTTGTTCTAATGTACATGCTGTTATGTGTTTATATTAAAGAAAAGAAGACAAGTGTGCTGTGCACTTGGAGCAGAAGGTGATGAGGTTTGTGATGGCCTTTATTTCCTGGGGGAATTTGTTCCAGAGTCTCAGACCAGCCCCTGTGGAAACTCTGCCTCATACACAGATGATATTTACCCCTACTGTAGAAACTTCCATTGTACCAGAGGCTGTCAACCACAGTTCTCATCTCAGTGGCTTCAGTGGACTTTTAGATATTCTAAGATCAGGCCAATAAGCACCCTGGGAAGAAGGACTGAAACCTTGAATTTTATTTAATATTCTGTGGGAAGCTAGTGAAGAGAATGGAGGACAGATATGAAGTGATTGTGGTAGCCTATGTTGCTGAGCAGATTACTTGTACTGTAGACTGTACTAGCTGGAGTTTCTCCAGAGGTGATGGCTTCATGCCTAGGTGCTATTTTTAAAACAGAAATATCCTTCTGGACTGATAGAGGATTCATTCTATTTTGCTTTTCCTCTATGATAGGGCGACGACTCACCCTTGTGGTGGTTCCTGCTGGTCTCTCAGGGAATCAGCTCTGTTTCCAGCTCTGGAGCACCCTCTGCCGGCCAGTGTCTCACCTGTTGCTGGCCTCGTGTTGCTCCCAGACCCCAGTGTCCTCTTCCCTGGGGTGCTGCACCCCTGCAATACCCTCAACAGTCTCCATAGGTCTTCCCCTCTCTGGGAAACCCCCACCCTTTAATCCCACCTTGCCTCAGTCTGGGCTACTGCCAGTCATCATCTAGCCCCCGCACACCTGGAGCAGACTACAGTATAAGAGTGAGTCATCACAGGCAAGGGGGTAGGACCTGCTGTCTTTCTCTGCCAACCAGTACTTCAGGGATGGGCCTAAGACCAGGCCTGGGGAGTCACCAGCCTGGAGCTCCCCTGCTCCTCTCCCATTCCCCTATTCTGCTTTACTCCCAATACCCTTCCTAGAGACAGCCAGGCCTGCTCCGTCCAAGGCTGGAGAGAGACTGACTAGCTTCAAGCTAGCAGCCCTTTTATAATGTTCTCTGTTTGGGGCATAGCCCCAGCTGTGCCTGCTTTTCTAATCAGCCGGCTTTTCCTTATGGCTCCAGTCATCTCACAGGGCTGGCCTTAACCCTATCATGGCTGGAGCGGGTAACCACCCCGCTTCATCCTTCCTCTGAAAAACATATTTTTTATATTGTTTACATTATTGTTTGAACATTTAGGAATAGATTGTGTCACCAGAATACCACCCTTAGTAAGCTGTAGTGCATTACTGTGTCACTCTAGCTGTGGAGAGAAGGAACTGTAGCTTGGGGATGGAGCTAGGGCCTTGCCTGGCATGAATAAATAACATATAGAAGGAGGCCTCATTTTTCAGGGGATAGAACTAGACAGGTAAATAGATCATTAGGCAGAATACAGAATGTTCCTGCTAAATAACATAACTAAATATGTCTGTAGGTTAAAAGGATATAATGTTTGAACCAGCTAAGATAAGAGGGAGAACTCCAGGGAACCATTTGCTAACAATGGACAGGATAAGTTATTAATGGAGAGAAAGGGTTAACAGAATGTTGAGCATGGACAAAGCATGCTGTGCATTGATTGGTTCCAGCAAAGTAAACATTCCAATCAAAAAATGTGTGATGCAATCTATAGTAAATGCAATGTAATGTGAAAATACATATAAAGAAAGAAAGTTTCTGTGCAACTCTGTATGTGTGGTATGCCCTGTATATACCCCCTAAATTTGAGTCTGATCAACTCAGTGTAGTTTTGCTGTATGTCTAAGAAAGGAACCTGAGAGATGTAATCTGGACTCCAGCTGAGTTTTTTATTTGTTTTGTTTTGTTTTGTTTTTTGGGAGGAGGGGGGCGTGCCAGAGAACTGGATGAAATGTTCTTCCAGAACTGGACAAGGTGTTCTTGATAAGCCAAGTGGAAAAGCTCTTGGAGGGAATCCCAACAGGGAAGGAATAAATAAATATATCCACCTTTGAGTCAGAAAGTAGTAATATACTGTTGTCCTATTCTCTGCTTACCTGCTTAGGGTGGGGACAGGAAAGTGATCATTCCACTGTGAAGTCATGCAGCCTGTCCTGCAGCATAGCCCTTAGCGTTACAGTCTGGTAGAGTGAAAGCCATAAAAGAGTTCTTGTTTTTGCTTTTCAGGAAAATTTTGAAGGAAGAGAATGAATTTACTATCCATTTCCACAGAAGAAGCAGGATCTTTCAGGAATAGGAGACTGTAAGGAAGTACATGTGGATTTGCAAGTGACAGAAGGAGACAAAAGAAGCAAAAGGAGGACAAAGTGTAGGTACAGATTAAAGTAGTGATGCAGGCAGTGGAAGAATTTTAGTTAAAGATCTGGACCATACAGAAGAGGCAGAAAAGCCATAGAGAAATGTGTGGGAAGTGATAACAGCTGGAGGGAGAAAGAATGTTTTCCATGGCTGCATGTTGGCTAGGATAGGAGAAGAATGAGGTGAGAGTCACTGATACTAGAGGAGAAGACGAGTTTGCATTAGGCAAGATGAGAGATCATTAAGGCATGAATGTTCATTTTAGCAGAGAAGATTAAGAGTTAGACATATTTTCTGAAGAGAAAAAGTTATATCAATAGGGTTTGCTGACATCCAGGGTGTGGGAGATAAGATAATAAATAATTTCCTGTATTCTAGGCATCCTAATCTACATCTGGGCATCTGATTTAAGATAATCAAGTAGAAGATGGAAAGGTGAGGCTTTTTTTTTTTTAAGAGACAGAAAGACGTTAGGTACAATATGCAGTATATTTGATTTTCCCACCCAATGCGTGTATAAAAGGCTAAGGAAGTGTGTCTTTATTTCCATTATATAAAAATAATTAAATGTAGGGGGGGTTTAAATCAAAGTGTGGTAGAAAGCTCATTATGATATAATATCGTTAGTGCACTTTGGAAATACAATTTGTGAAAATCTGTGAAGTCTCTAATTTAATATCCAAAAATGCTGCCCTTGGACCTCCAGGTCACTGGACTGGACTAGCACTAATATACCTTTCTGTATAGTGGGCTTTGGAAAGGTTTTCACTCTGAAATCTGCATAAATTTGACAACTGAAACATTTATGATTTAAAACTCATTCTAATATTTGGCTGAAGAACACAATATCCTGTACAGGATTTGCTGCTGATCCCAAGCTTTCTCTCTCATTTTCATCAACAACCAATAATTTCAGTCAGGCCCAGATCAAACCCATAGATTTGAACCAGGACAAACTCTGAAGCAGTTGCAGATTGAGGGCCAAATACTATAACTTGGACCCATCTCTATGAATAATATTTGTTATTTATATTAGTCCCTTGAGTAAATAATATTAGTTTCACTTTTTAAAAATCGCTATATTGTTATAAAGCAGCTTGTCATAATTTCACTCCCTTAAGGCAATTCTTGTGGTTGCTTTGCTCACTTTTTTAAAGGGAAGAACTTTAAATTTCTTCCTTAATACTGCTTCTGTTTCAGAAGATACATTATTACAGACACAACAGTACAAACCAAGATATTGTCATATCTGTGGTACTTTGGTATAATATCTTTTTCCTTGAGTGTTTGTAAAATGGTACCATTAGATTGTTCGAAAGGTTCACCAGTCTCCTAAATAACATTGAGCACCAGTTTTCTTTGCAAACTTTTAAAGCTGTTTATATTCGCCACAGGTTTTTCTTCCTACTTTTCTGTCTCTCCACAAGCTTCATAAATGCAGGACTGTCAGTGTTTACTTATTGCTTCAAATTATTTTCCCTAGGACTTTTCACTGCAAACCACACACTTTTAACACATTCTTTTGTTTTGCTTTTTGTTTAACTCATTCACTACTGTACAGTTCAGGGAAATATTTTTCTGTTATCAGTAACACATTGCATTATATCCTATATACCAGGGTACACTGATGAAATAAACCCATGTTAAGTCTACTAACAACAGCTAACAGTTTAAACAATGGTTATTTGCCAATATTTTATTTCATTTTCATTAAATAATTGGTAGTTGTTTCTTTTGCAATACCAAGAGAAACGTCTATTTTGTTTTCAATGAACAGTTACTTAATAACTTGATATATTTAATTCTAAAGCATATGACTGGGAAGCACATTTAATAATAGACATCACTGCCTAAAGATTATTTGACTTTAATAAATTGGAGTCTAAGAGCTGAATATTGAGCAATAAGACCTATATGTCTCTTGAAAAGCCAATATTAACCTGCAAAAAGGACTAGAAAAATGGTTTCAATCCACAATTTAGATATGGATCAAGATTTTGAATTCTCTGGAGATTGGAGGTCTTTAGATCAGAGCTTTTGCTTCAATCCATTATAAACTTAAGGATATTTGCAAATCTAGATACAGATCTATGACTTAGTAGGTTGGGGGGTATTTGGATTTAGAAATGTGGTCTAGGCCAATTTTTATTAAAAATAAATGTGTTTGAAGTCTATGATTTTTTTTTGAGCTCAGACAACTTAGTTTTACTTCCTTTAAAACATTATAACTGATCACAAACCTTTTATTTTACATGCTACTGTAATAGGATTTATTTCATGAGATGCTCTATATTTCAAAATTAATTAGTGCTACTACTGTACATGCTGTTTTGCCTTGCTATGTTTTCTAAGTTTCACAGCAGGGTGTCTGATCTATTAGTGAAACTATTCAAAACAGCTTCTTATCAGGCTTCCTTCCTAAGTATTTCAGGTACCATAATCTTAAAAAGGATGATACAATCACATAGATCTTCAGACCTTGCAGGTGCAGAGCAGTGTGTTAATTCTCTGAATTAGAGGTGGTAGAATTTTTTTTCCGATTGAACATTTTTCATCAGAAAATGCTGAATCCAGAAAATTAATATTTTCCAAGAGAATGCATTGGTTTTGTCTCTCCCTCTCTCTCTCTCTCTCTCTCTCTCTTTTTTTTCTACAAAAAATATTGATGTATTTTGTTTCAGGGAAATCCAAATATTTCATCTTATCGTTCCAACTTTTTTGATGTAATATAACATAACATAATACTTGTCATCATGCAGTATGTTACAAAACTATATCTTTTATCTCATTTCATGCCATTATATTGTTACATAACATAAAATCTTAGTACTGGAAGGGACCTTGAGAGGTCTTCTAGTCCAGTCCCCTGCATGCCAAGCAGAACTAAGTAAAAAATAGACTATTCCTGACAGGTGACTGTCAAACCTGCTCTTTAAAATCCTCCAATGACAGAGATCCACAACCTCCCTGTCATAAGTATGAAGTAGCCTAGAATTACTGTTTACCTGTAAGGGGTTAAGCTAAAGGTAACCGGAGAAGTGGGCAACTGACCAATGAGAAATTCCTCAAGAGACAAAGGATTTTGGTTTCGTTTTCCCTCTCCGGGGTCTCTCTGTTCAGCTTGGCTATGAGATGAACCACACCTGTTTCTTTTACTGTAACTATAAGCTTTCTATCCAGTAACAAGTATGGTAGTCAAATAGTAAGATTAATTTGTTTTTTTATCACTTGAAAGGTTCTCAGTGGTGAGTGTTGGCTGGGTGCTACTTGATATTGTAAGATTCAGCAGAGATATCCACAGTGGGAGAAAGTTTCCTCAGGGGAGAGGTTTGATTTCTTAATTCTATTGTTGATTATGGTAGATGCTGTTCTATTGCTGGTTATGAGGGATTTATTCCTTTTTTGTCTTTATTTTATTAAAATCTTTCTTTTAAGAATCTGACTACTTGTTTTCCATTGTGTAAGATCCTGGTTTTAGATCGGGCACGTCTCGCAGGATCAGGCGAGGTTTGTTTTTTTTTTCTCTCAATTTTCCCAGGGAAGGAAGATGTTTGGGGGTTTAGTGGAAAGGGAAAGAAGGGTTTCAAACTACCCTAGCCTTAGTTTGGTGGTGGCAGCATACCAGGTCCAGACACAGGATAAGCTTGGGGGGTTATTTCTTTTTTCATGCGGGTCCCCACATCTGTACCCTAGAGTTCAGAGTGGGGAGGCAATCCTGACACTCTCTAAGCAATTTATCCCCATATTTAAATATCCTGACAGTTAGGATTTTTATTTTTCTTAATGTCCAACCTAAACCTCCCTTGCTGCAATTTAATACCATTGTTTCTTTTCCTATTCTTAGAAGTAACAAGAGCAATTGTTATCCTTCCTCCTTGAACAATCCTTTATGTACAGGCGTGTCGCGTCTTGCGTGAGGGTTCCGTTCTGCGTTTACCGCGTAAAGCGGAACCCGTGTATAGCCAGAACCCATTGACTTCAATGGGAGGCGAAATTGCACTCCCTGCAGGAAGTTTTTTTTAAAAAAATTCTCCTTTTTTTTTGTTTTTGCGAACCGCATAAAGAGGAAATCGCGTAGGTTGAATCAGCGTAAGATGCAACATGCCTGTATTTGAAAACTGTTATCATGTCCCCTCTGTCTTCTGTTCTCCAGACTAAACAAACACACTTTTTAAATCTTTGCTCATAAGTCATGTTTTCTAGACCTTTAATAATTTTTGTAGCTCTCCTCTGGACTTTCTCCAATTTATCCACATATTTCCTGAAATCTGGCACCCAGAACTGGACAGAATACTCCAGCTGAGGCCATATCAGTGTGGAGGAGAACAGAAGAATTACTTCTTTTGTCTTGCTTACAACAATCCTGTAAATAAATCCCAAAATAATGTTTGCCTTCTTTTTGCAAGTGTTACACTGTTGACTCATTTAACTTGTGATTCACTATGAGCCCCGACCCATTCCTCAGAACTCCTTCCTAGGAAGTCATTTCCCAGGTTGTATATGTGCAACTGATTGTTCCTTCCTAAATGGAGTACTTTGCATTTGTCCTTATTGAATTTCATCCTATTTTCCTCAGACGACTTCTCCAGTTTTCCCAGATTATTTTGGATTTTAATCCTATCCTTCAAAACACTTGCAACTCTTCCCAGCATGGTATCATATGCAAATTTTATAAGTGTACTCTCTATGCCAATATCTAAATCAATGATTAAGATATTAAACAGAACCTGACCTAGAGCTGATCCCTGCAGTACCCACTTGATATGCCCTTCCATCTTGACTGTGAAACAGTGATAACTGCTCTCTGGGAATCAGATATGCACCCACCTTATAATGGCTCCATCTAGATTGTGTTTCCCTAGTTTGTTTATGAGATGGTCTGATGAGACAATATCGAAAGCCTTACGAACATTAATATATAGCACATCTACCATTTCCCCTTCTCCACAAAGCTTCTTACCGTGTCAGAGAAAGCTGTTATGTTGGTTTGACATGATTTGTTCTTGACAAATCCATGCTGACTGTTACATAAGAACGGCCATACTGGGTCAGACCAAAGGTCCATCTTGCAAAGTATCCTGTCTCCTGATTGTGGCCATTGCTAGTTGCCCCAGAGGGAATGAACAGAGCAGGTAATCATCAAGTGATCCATCCCATGTCACCCATTTATCAACTTATTATTTTATTAACATGACATAAATTAATAGTCAGAATGTTTTATTATTTAACAATATACAATGTATGTTATATCTTATAGTACATTATAGTGTACTATAAGATATAATTAGAATCAATAAAGTAAAACAAAACATACTGACCATACTGAACACATGTTTTTCAATACAAAATGTTATATCTATTTTTTCTGAAATGAAATTTCAAAATTTATTTTGACTGGAAACTTCAAAATTGTGATCATTTATCTGATTTGGAAAGAAAACAAATCAAAAGTTCAGAATTTTTCCTAGAATGGGTATTTTGGTTACAGACCACTCTGGTGTAAGTTCCCATGTTTCAAACTATTAAATACTGGCTTTTTGATTGTACTATCTATCTATCTATCTAGAAATCCAGCATCATTTAGTGGTAACTAAAAACATCATTTCCACTAGAAAAACCTACCTGGGTTGAAAATGCTGAAGAGAACTTTGGGTGAGGTTAACTTTTTTAGAGAGGAAATTAATCTGGTTAAGTTTAGTCTCTAGAAAGTGTGTTCTTATTTTGCAGTATATGTAACCATCTGTTTCCAATATTCTTAATCTCTGTCTCCTAAATCTTTAGTGTTTGATAAATTTGTTCCTCTTTTCACCATAAATATATCTCAGTGCTGCAGTGTTAAGCATATTGCTGGTCTTTGGCTGAATCTTACCAGCTGGCGCATGAACTGTTCCTTTGGGAACAACAGGCATGGCACTTCTCTGTTCAGTAGATAAGGGGAGATTGTTGCATGCCATTCACTAAACTGCACAAAGGGAGTGAGGCCTGTAGAGGCCTGGAAGGTAGTGCTTGTGTTAACAGTTTTTTTGGTTTCAGGGAGCTGATCCACAGCAAGCACAAAGAAGTCTCTTTCACAGGCATCTAAACTAATTAGCACCTACACTGTTGCTGTAAGCATTCCCTTGCTTATTGGATCAAGCCTTTATAGGCATGCTTACATGAATCAGCTCTGGAAGGAACCAATTTTAGAGCCAGGGATTAGTGTATCTGAATGGGAGATTCCCAGTTCTAGTCCCCCCTCTACCTGAAGGGGAGAAGGGATTTAACGAAGGTGCTACAACTTTTTTTAGCTGTGTGCTCTAACCATTGGTCCATCACAGTCCAATTGAGAATCACTTTCTTTCTCTCCTGGTGAAGTGGTTCCACTGTGGATTAAATAAAGAAAAAATCAGTGGTGCAGGCAGTGACAGAGAAAATATAACAGTGACTCAGTGGCCTGCTGTGTATAGCACTCAGCTTGGAGATTGAGGATCCGGTCCCCCTCTGAGTTTTATTACTTATTTATCATCATTGGAACCAGAGGACTGGATCCTGGGTCTCTTACCTCTTGGTGAGTGCTCTGAAGAACAGGTTATATAATCATTCTCATACTTGCTCTCCTTCTGCAATTAGTCTTTTATTATTTATACACAGGGAAACAATGTCAACAGCAGAGATTGAAGGAGCTTCAAATGAGACTATCCTGTAGCTCAGTGTTAGAGTTGGGAGAGCCCTGTTAAATCCTTTCTTACCTCAGTTAGAAGGGGGAATTGAACCTGGGTCTCCCACCTTCCACATGAGTCCTCTAGCTACTGGGCAAAAAGTTATAAGGTGGATACCAGCACAACTTCCTTCTTGACTTCTTGCTAATGAGGCATAGGTACCTAATGCCAAGAGAGGGCTTGCTGCTGAAAATCCAGTTATATTTAGCCCAGCAGAGAAGGAGATAGCCAGAAACAGAGGGAGCTGTTAGAAACACAGCTGTCTGCTGTGGAGACTTTATTGTTCTCACAGCAAAACTGAAATCAAGACAAAAGTGAGGCTTTGCACTGGGAAGAGGGGAGTGCTCAAACATTTAAAAGGACAGGACATCACAAATCTCAAGCTGATGGAAGCACCTCCTTACAGCCCAGATTTAGGAGCTTATTGATGAGAGAGGGTCAGGTTTAGCACACACCCTTTGGCTTGGCATCTCCCACTTGCTATTTTGGGCAAGGCACTGTGTAACATGCTGGCCCTTGTTCATCCCACTCTGAGGTGCCTATCTCTCCACATTCACAGTATAGGGAGTCTAGGCGCCAAACTCAGGCTTTATGAATCCCAGTGATTCTAGGTGCCTAAAAGTTAGGGATGGTGATGCAGTGTGTCACTACATCTAAATGCCTTTCTGAATGTAGGCCACTGTGCCTCAATATATAAAATGGTGGTGGTTCACAGTCTGTAAACTGTTTATTTTCTGTTTTCTTTTTTCCTCCAATGTTTTAAAACTAATTGGAAACAAAATTAATACATTTTGTAATTGAAAATGATAAGTTGCAATTTAAACACACAACCAGCTGTAGAATTATGAAGAGAACATGAACTTATTTGCATTGTACATAGGTAAAATTTGCTCTCTCTTTCTTGACAAATGTGTGCATTTATATATAACTCTTCACTAGATAGTACTACCTACTGAAATGTGTACCATAAAACATTGCTTTTAACTGTGTAACCTGAAGTTTTCATTAACACAGTAATTTGCATTTAATTTTCCATTTTATTTCAATATCCTCTTCTATATTTGATATAAGACTCACCATTAATTTCCTCCTTCCCCATTCCCCAAGAATTTTCAAATTAATCCTTCCTACCAGAAACATCTTACTGAATGCCTCTGGCTTTCTGGAATTCTAAGACATTTGATCAAGAAGTGAAAACAGTGACATGTAGCTGGAATTGTTCTCTCTGTTTTACCTGGCTATAGGATAGCATTCACATTAACGCCATGCCCACAGATTTCACCTTCATAATGTTTGAAATGTATGATGTATGGAAGATGTTGTGGCAGGGATGGGATATTCAAATTAATATTGTCTGGTTCAGAGGTCTTTCCTGTGTTTTTCAGTTAGTATAGATACACAAGTTGAATTAAGGATAGAGAATAAATAGATGCATATTCAATGTCCTAGATACATAAGAACAAGTCCCTTTTTAATTTCTCTGCTTAGAGTCCATGCTGTTAATATGGCTAAATCATTTAATAAACATCTTGGTTTGTTTACTGCACTATTTACTGTATGTAGAGGTCCGTGGTCATTCCTCCCTGTCAGTCTCGGAGGCAGGCCACAATCCCTCACTACCATGTAACTATGAAGGCAAGGCTCAAAGGGGAGTTTGCAATCTCAGGAGCTCTGGCCTTCTGGGAAGGGCAGAGCAACAAGCAGTCTCAGGAGCTCTGGCTCTTTCGGCAGGGCCGAGAAATAAGCAGCCTGTTGCCCGGCCTCTTGGCTCAGGCAGATGGCGCACAATCACAGGCTTCTTGGCCTAAAATGGGTAGGCGGCCTAGGAGTGGGGCAGTCAAAAGGGAAGAGGGGGATTCGGGCGTACCATACTCCCAACCCAGGGGGCTAAGAGTGGTGGGTGGTTCTGCCATTGAGTCAGTTAGGCTCTTGCCAAAATGAGCTGACCAGTAATCTGGCAACCCAAGCAGACTCTTGTCTGATGTCCCTGGACTACTTTGTACTACCCATTCATAGTGTACTCCTGTCTCCTGGGGTTTCTCTGTCTCCCCGTTGTACATGGCCAACAACACTCCCAGCAGCTCCTCCATGTCCTTG
Source organism: Dermatemys mawii (assembly GCA_007922305.1). Classification (NCBI taxonomy): domain Eukaryota; kingdom Metazoa; phylum Chordata; order Testudines; family Dermatemydidae; genus Dermatemys; species Dermatemys mawii. The sequence continues at coordinate 46,355,117 of ML677348.1, read as the reverse complement.
TCAGTCAGCAAACCCAGCAACTTCTTGGCACTGCAAGGCTCAGCAATGGGCAAGAGGAGTCTGTCCCTGCCTCCAGCTCTCACACAAATAAGCTGTGGGACCCACCTTTTTAACTTTGTGTCCCACCCCTTTGCTTCTGGTGGGGTGGGTATGGCTTGCCTGGCTCTGCCCACAAGACACTAGAGAGTCGTTCCTTCTCATCAGTCTCGGGGGGAACGGGGGCAGGGAACTCCTTGCTACACTGTGAGAGATTATCATTTCCTACAATTGTGCATCAGATAAAGTGCAATTTCTTAGGTGTGAGCAGCAGGGGTTTTTTTTGGCACAATATTCTGTGGTAGAGAGGCATTAACTCTCAGGAAACATTGTCTCTTTTTTATCCCAAACTTTGCCTTTAATAGCACATAAGTAAGTATTTACATTTACTCTATTATATTCTTTTAAATTTGAGCTGTAAATACGGAAAGGAATATTTATTTGTTTCATATTGTTGATCTCATTTATATTATCATTAATTTTTGTACATTATTTTTTGATTAACTCTTTAATACAATGCAGCATTTCTGCTGTAGGCATTAGGAAGTTATGTATTTCTTTCTAAGATCAGTTCTAGGAATTTGTGACTTGCCTGGTTCAATTTCCCCAAAAGGATACTGTGACTTTTCATTACGGTTTGTATATTTTGCATATTGTCAACTGCTGGTATGGCTTAACTCTGATGTTTGTTAGCTGTTCCGTGTATGAAAGGATAGTGATGGGAGTAGAAAGATAGGAAACACTGTGTAGTGGAGAGGTCATTCAGTTAGGAGTCAGCAGGGCTCCCTTCTTACCTTTGCCACTTTGTAGGCTTGGGTAGGTCCCTTTAAGTCGCTGAGCCTTTGTTGTCTCTCCCACCCTTTATCTTGCATATTTAGATCAAAAACTGTTTCCTGGGCATAGATTGTCTCTTACTGTATATTTATAGTGACTGCCACAATGTGGCCCCGATCTCATCTGGAGCCTCTGGGGCCTATTCCAACACTAATAATTATAACAATAATGGAAAATAAATGTGCCAGTACTTTCACCTTATTCATTAGTATACAATATATTAGCAGCAATATGCTTTGAAATGCTATAAGCAAATTATGTGCACATTTCAATTATCATTGCTGGGAATGGGCACAAAGTGCACAAAGTGCATCTGGGAAGTCAGAGGACATGTTTTAGAGGGACTTCACAGAGAATTCACATTTGCGTATGTGTGGACATGAGATCAGCTGTAAGTAGGAGTCTGAGTCAATTCCCCCCTGACATTTAAGATGAACTGGGAGAAAGGACTTCAGGACCAGACTGTGATTGCATAGGCATGCCTACTTTGCCTAGGTATGCTGCTGATGGAGTTGCTTTGCCAAAATGATCAATTTGTGCTAGTTTAGGTTACAAATCACTTTAGTATTTGAATGCAGAGGTAACAAAATGTTATTGTACTTTGGTATGAGTAAAAGGCAGAACTGTGCTTAGCATGCAGTTAGTGAGGGGAGGTTACCATAAATGGACTTCACTGGCCAAACAGGTGGTAGAGATGCGAAATCCCAGTGAAGAAAAGAGTGGGTGGAGAGATATGTTCCTACCTGTTTAGGCTCTGCCTAAACAGTCCTAAGCCTTGTCTCAGTAAAGGGAAAACTCAATCTAAGCTATGGAATTTGAGTTACGTGAATAAAATAACTCAGAATGACGTAGCTTATATTTGCTCACCACAGAGTCCACACTATGCGACGTTGACAGGAGACTCTTAACTCCCCTTACTCTTCTCAATCATGCAGAATGCAGGAGTCAATGGGAGAGTGATTGGCAGTTGAGTTAGTGAGTCTTCACTAGACCTGCTAAATCGACCTCCGATGCATTGATCAACGCAGCGTCGATCTTCTGATAAGTGTAGACAAGCCCCTACATACCATTTGATCTACTCCTCTCCAGCATTTAGTGATAGATCTGATTAAACTTAATGGAGAGTCCTTGTTTCCAGATGCTGATTCTGATGTTGCCCTCACTAGTGACTTGATCTGGAGGCTAAGCCTTAGATATTATGCTGAGATGGTGAAAGGCAGCACAGACACTGCATTGGCTGTGAGGTTCCCTGCTATCTTCTGAAATCACTAAGGGATGGGTTAAGTGAAAGAACCTCAGAATTTGATGTTATGGGAGCAGTGAGAGACAGTGGCAGACTAAGAACATTGCAGGCTTCCTGACCTTCTCCTCTATTAGATTATTGATCGAGTCATCCCTCATCAGTGTCCTGCAATTGTAGGTACACACTGAGAGAGAAGTCCTTTTTCTGGCCCCTAAGATTCTTAGCAGCTTCACATCGATCAAACTCCATACCGCGACCGTATAATAGTCGTGCAAAGAACTGGGGCCCATTTACTCTTCTTCTTGTAGCCATTTATTCAGCCATTCACTGATTGTGCTGCCAGTGGCATGTTTACCTCCTCAACTTTGCTAGCATCGAACCTCAAGTAGGAAAACAACCATCCCATCTCTGAGTTGGCAGTGTGATACCTTAATAGGATGGTAGGACGTACCGGAGAATACACCCCACTGTCATTGCTGTCAGATAAGCCAGGGTCACTGCTGCAACATTTTGAGGCATTGAGGTAGGATTTTGCAGCACTGTTAGTTATTTTACTAACATGAATTTACCAGCATTGCTCCTTTTTGTTTTCTTTCAATCTGAGCCATACAAAGACATATCACAACGTTCATTACAAACATCAAAGTGCAATTTTTTTCTCGGATTTTCACAAATATCCATGAAAATAAAAAGAAGTTTTCATAATTTTAATTGATGTGTGAGAAAATGTAGGAATTATAGAATGAAGACAGTGAATTTCTGCATTGGACAAATGGGTGAGGATTTAGAATTTATTCGGGCATGTCAATAACTGGCACAATATCAGAATTTTGCATGTGAAAATTCACATCAGAAAAAAAAAGGGTCGTAATTTTCCACAGGTCTGGATTTTATATAACGAGGGTTCACACACATTAGCTCAGTGAATGTATGATAAGAAGAGAGAAGTTTCCAGTGTCTTCTAATTTTTTACAAACTGAAATGAGCAGGTAACCCTGTGAGGGGTGTGGTTAGGGCCTAAATGCCAGTTGGCTGCAGAAAGAGTAATTTAATGGACTAATTAGAGTTTGGTTTGAGACTGACTGACTGACTGAAACCACACATATTAATCATGTACTAGCATTTTTTTCCAATGAAATGACAAAACATTAGAAAAACCAAGACTCTTTGTTTCTAATCAAGAGACAAAAGAGAGAGACTGATTTTTAATTATTAAGGATGATTCTGACAGTTGATCTAGCCTTCTTTTTGTCAGTAGAATTGCTCATAACTGAAACATGATAAATTATGTTAGAAAGAGGATAATCTTACATGACACATCTAACCCTTGCAGAGCCTATAGAGGAAAGGAAGTAACAACAGACCCTCTGCCAGGCATTGTGCCTAATGCTGCATTAGTGATGATGTCACCAGTGGACTTACTCCCTATTCACACATATAGGAAAAGGAATTTGGGGAAGCATGTGATGCTTTGCAGTTCCTTATTTCCAGTATATAAACTGAGCCAGTGCTTTTTAGAACCATGATTTTGCCATTTGTGAGGGATAGACCCCCTCAATATGGCCATGTTGACCTACAGAGGAAAAAATCACTGATATATGTATGCCTGGTGAATCAGCTTTAGCAGCAGTAGTAACACGGTAAGTCAGAATAAGAAATTCCGAGAAAGCCTGGAGGACTTTGTGCTTGTGTGGCACCCAAAAGCTTGCAGACTTTTCAGAGGTTAGAGTGGCACAGATGGCTGCAGATTATATTCAAGACACCTCTTTCGTGTTCCCCAGTACAGAACTACAACTATATTAACAGCTCCAGTGGGATTCGTGGCCTGTGCTTTTTCAGGTATCTGTGTTTTATTTAAGTTGCCACCCTCATGTTTGTGAGTTGGTGCTTATGTAGCAGGTGTTATAGTAACTGTCAGGCAAACTAGCCCTTTCGTGGAGAATATAGGAAGGCTAACCAGACTACAACTGACAGTGATTGTGGTGAAAAGTCAGAAAATGAGGTAAATTTAGAGGATGTGGCCTATTTTAAATACTCTAACAACAGAAGTACAAGATAGCTTTAAAAATCCCACAGAAAATAGAATTGGGTAAATTTACACAATAAAATGTGTGTCTTACCTTCAAAATTGATAAAACTCCAGTGGACTTGAGACCCACAATGGCATGACTGATTTTTTTTTTTTTTTTTTTTAGAATATTGACAGTGATATAGATGTGATACAATACAATACAATTTTACTTTGCATAGCTACTTATTTGCATAGCCAACTGTAACCTAATGAATTTTGGGTAATTAAATGATACAAGTAAAAAATAAATAATATAAAATGATCACAAAAAGCAAAATTTAGAGGTAGGAGCAACAGAGAAAAGACACTGTTCAGATAAGATTTTAAAATAGATGATGAGTCGAGGCCAAAATAAATATTTGAATGTATTATACAAAGTTATTAAACTCTGAAAGATGTTGGAAGTGCCAGATTGAAAACAGACCAGTCAGGGCCTGCCTACATAAACACTTGCCTACACAAACACCTGGACCACTTCCTACCTTGCCTTGTCTGAGGATTTTGTCTCACCCTTTTCCCAGGCTCAGACTGTGTCTACACTGTGTACCTTTTAGCAACACAGCAGTGCCGCTACAGCCATGCCACTAAAAGGTGTGCAGTGTAGCTACTATTTGTCGACAGGAGAGAGTTCTCCCACTGATAAAAAAACTTCCATCCCCAATGAGTGGCAGTATCTTTGTTGGCAAAAAAGTGCTCCTGCTGACAAAGTGCAGTTCACACTGGCACTTTTCATTGGCAAAACTTTTGTCATTCCGGGGGGGGGGTGGGTCTACACCTGCCTCATTGTAGACTTCCTTAACCCCTTCTGCCAACTAGCTAGATCTACTGAAGTCCCCCTCGCAGGGACATCTCTGACTCAGTGGAAGATTTCCTGCTCCCTGCAGGTAACCTCTACAAGGCACAGAATCCAAGGCAGATTCACTTTTTGCTGCTTTGTTTCTGAACTTTGCTGGATTCCCTGTTGCAGATATACCTCCCTTCAGGGAGGCTCTGTCTGCAAATAGTCCTGTTTAGCTCCTAGTGGGGCAAGACGGATTGTGCCCACAGGCTCTCATTAACCTCACCACCCTTGGATATATCTAAGAGGCAATGCCTCCCCACTCTCAAGCACTGAATTTGTATATAACAAAAAAACCTCAAAACTTTTTATTAAAAGGGAAAAGGAACCAAGCATTAATTTGGGAAAACACCACCATCACATTCTAAAGCTTCCAACCATAAGCAAAAACCAAACCCCACAGTGCATTGGGGAGTGTCCTTTGCCTCAGCTTCCCACCATGCAATGAGAAAGTCTGATGAATGAATGTCATTTAAGCACATCACTCCTGTTTTCCTCTCTTTCTCGCTGCACCCCACTCACAGTTGGCTGCCCTTGATTAGTGAAGACCCAGAGTTCAGAGATGCATTCTCAGGGATTCACAGGAATGCCCCTGCTGTGGTTTCTGCAACTGGCTCATACCTGCCACTGCCTCTGTTTCTCTGCCACTGCTCTCTGCAAAACATGACAAAGCAAGGAGATGAAAGTGAAGTACAGAGATGGAAGCACCATCATGTTGGGAAAGTAAAAGGCATGAGAATTGTTGGAGGAATCAGTTTTATCGTCAACAAAGAATGGTCATCAAAATCATCTCCTACAAATTCAAATAAACATGCAACAGAGTGCTGTACCTCCAACTGAACAAGAATAACACCCTCAAGAGTAGCCATATCTATACTCTCACAAGCACAAGTGAACATGATGATGTGAGTGAAGTCTATCAGGAGCTTGAGGAAACCCTTGAGGAAACCCTTGCTCAAAAATCCACATATACAAATGCAAACAGAGACTTTAATATCAAGGACGAGAGAGAGAAAGAAAGTGAAAAGTTCATTGGAGGGTATGGCATTGGTGAACAGAATTCATGAGGAGAGCAACTGGCAACTCCAGCAGAGATAAACAAAATGTTCACTGGTAACACCTGATTTAAGATAAAAAGGCCAAGAGAAAGTGGACCTGGATCATGCCCAACAAGATCAACTACATTCTGATTGATAAGTGGTACGTCATACAAGACATCTCAGTAGTGCCATCATTCAGCACCAGTAGTGACCATCACTTGCTCAGAGCGAGGCTTAACTTCAATGTAAAGGTGAAGAAGAAAGCACTATAAATGGAAAATCAGAGACAGCAGCCAAAAATATTTGATGAGGCAATCCTGAAAGCAAACATTTCCAAGGAAGACTGGATTAACATAGATAACTGTGATGAGGACTATAAAAACTTCACTGCTAAGTTGAGGCAATGCATGAAATTAGCCAAGAAGAAGGACCAAAGAGAGTGAAGGGAAGAATCCTAAAGGAAATGAGGAATTTGCTAGAGAAGTGGAGGAATATGAAGTGAAATGATAGTGACAAACTCACTCCTCTGCAAGCTGATAAGAAGAAGACTAAAGGAGGACTTTGAGAAGTACCAAAATGAAAGGCTCTTAAAGATGGCTGAAGATTGCAGAATCCTCAAAAAACGCAAATGAGAATTGACGCTATTCAAGTTGACAATAAAGGCACTGAAGAACAAGGATGGAAAAGCAGTAATTGACAGAAGTGGGATGGAAGTGGTCTGCAAAGATTTCTACATTGAATTGTTCATGTCTCAAGTAAACGCCCCACTACCAACAGTTCAAGAGACCAAATAATGCATACTCCTGATCCTTATCAGTGAAATTCTACATACAATTTACAAAATGAAGGAAGGAAAAGCTCTGGGAAAAGATGGAATGACACCGAAATGATAAGAGCTGGAAGCCATGACCGCTGGAAAATCCTTGCTCAGGGATTTAGCAGTTACTTGGAAATGCAGAAGATACTATCCATCTGGAAGGAGACCAACACTATTTAGCTGTGCAAGAAAAGTAATCATGAAATGATCAGACAGCAGGATGTCATTGTTGAAAGTAGCAGGTACAGTAAAATGTGTTGGGCTGGGCATATAGCTAGGCTCACTGACAATCGATGAATTATAGCTGTTGCCAAGTGGTACCCAAGGGAACTGAAATGACCACTCAGTCAACCTCCAAAGAGATGGGAAGATTTTATCATGAAAAGACACGGACTCAAATGGAGAAGAAAGACCAAGATAAAACAAGAATTGAAGCTGTGTTGTGATCAGCACAATCTACATGAGGGCTGAATGACTGACTGATCAAGGTGATCACAGTGAAAATAAGAACCCGTGTCAGCTACTATATATAAAATTCTAAGTGGAACTGATGATTAATTTTTTGTTGAGGGGATCGACTAAATCAGTGTTTTGGCTTGCAAATATTTGAGATTTCAACTGTTTGTCCTAATTCAGGATGGAAGGGAGGAAATAAAGCACCCATATAGCTCTAATTCTAAGAAACCTGACTCTGAAGACCTTTACAAATTCTAAACTGACAGTTTCTTTGAACATAAAAATACTTCATATACATAAGCTTTCCTTTGTCATGATGAAAACAAAAAAGAAAGTGTTTGGAAGTAGGGATTCAAATACATCACTGTCCTTTTAATATTGTTGATTAGTACTCTTGCTAAATAAAACCTAAGGTTAAACACTAAAAGCCAAATTCAGCTTGTGAATCCAATATAAATCTAAAGGACCTCCACTGATGCCACTGGCGTAACTGAGTAGTCTTTTTCATACATTTTATTGGTTCCATAAGTAAGGATGAGTATTTTAATTCCTTATGCCATCATTTTTATATCCCTATCTGGGGAGTAAATGTGCCTAATATTCATTTATGCATAAAGAAATAAAAATAAGCTCTGAAATTTACCAAGGGGAAAACAATTGCCTACTTCATGGTACAGTATTAATTTCTTCTGAAGAGATAAAAATGAATAATTTATTTGTCTATTAATATGTATACACTATATTGTTTTTACTCAGATGAGGGCCAAATAGTAAGCAAGTGCTCATGTTTTGGATGAGGAATGTATATTTTTGCCACATTAAGAAAATAAGATGTCCCATTTGTGGGTTACTATGGACCTCAAGCATAGTGTTTACTTAGTTTCGATATTATACTTAAACGCAAGCTTCTTGAAGAATATTTAAAGGGGATTTAGTTGTTACACTTTAGGAAAATTAATTGCTGCATTCAAAACAAAACAAAACAAACAATCAAGCAAACAAACAAGGGTTTTACCAGTATCTTTTTATTCTCTTCAGGCCCAGGTTTAGAGCTAAAACAAATGTACAGTTCACATTATCCACACAAATGATCATAGTGTCATGGAGTTAACAATGCTGGAGCCAGACCGTACACACACAGATGAGGAATTATTCACACCAATAATCTAACTGTAAACAGTGTGAATCAAGGGTTCACAATATGGCTTGTGACTCACTAAATGTCCAATTCTGTCACCCTTACTTTGCAAGCAGTTCCATTGACATCAATGGAATTGCTCGCTGCATGAGCTACTTGCCAACATACTAATGGCAGGATCTGGTTATAATATTGGCTGGCATCAACACAAAACAGCACACACAGTAATTCATACTCAATTTCATGGTCCATTATTCTTCAAGAAGTCCCACTGAAATAACTGGGGCTACTCATGGAATCATCTATCATCTTTATGAAGGTGGCAGAACCTTATCCAGAGTAAGTAATAACTCCCCTTTAGTTAATGTAGTGCATATTTGAACTTTGAGTCCCTCCATCCCCAAAAAAGGCAGATTTAATAGCAACAGTTTACTACATATAATGGGCAGCAGACCTCTGAGAGGCTATAGGTCAAGTATAGCTATGGTCCCAGTTCCAGACTGGACAAGGGAATTCTGGGAGGTATAGGACCCTGGGAACTGTAGGATGTAGCAAGCTATTCCAAGCATCATGAAGAACAACCATCACTGAAAACAGAGAAGTGCCAAGAAGAGGCTTGGTTAGTTCTGGAGAAAGCAAGCCGTAGAATGACTTTCCTGGTTAGAAAGGCCTAGATGGAGGTTGTAGCCTGTAAAGGACCATGGAAAAAGAAGCTTGGTGAGGAAGGAACCCTGTGGAGAAGTAAGTCAGTGGAAGAAAAGCCTGTTCTTGATCCCTGAGATGAAGGGGATAGAGAACAAGAGAGGGACTATTTGGCTGGGATGACCAGAGTGGCGAACCGCGGCCAAGCCCGCCAAGGGTGCTTACCCTGGAGGGCCATGTGCCAAGGTTGCCAATCCCTGGCATAAATATTTAAAGAATGGGTAAACAGGTGGTCATTTCCTCTTTTGTATGACCAAAATAAAAAAAAAAGGAAAAAAAAATGAGTTTGGAGTCAAAGGAAAGACAAGAAATGAAGAAAAATAATCAAGATGAAAATTCAAGGCCTGAAATATCATTAATATAATGGAAAATAAAATGTAAAACTTTTCCAGGATTAATATAGTATAATTTTAAGAAAATTATAAATCATGTTTCTTCTAAATCCAGTTTATTTTCTTCAGAGTTTCTTTAATACCATGGAACACACTTAATATTTATACAGTTCATTTTGTATCATATAAAACACTGCTGAAACTTGATATGCTTGTTCTCACGTGTGATCATTCATCACTTCTGCAACGATAGGCATTTAAGGTTAAAAGTAACACTTTGTTAATTTAATGAGTAGAAAAACAAATCATTTCTTCTAAGTTATTCTAAGGAAGGTGATTAAACACATGCATAACTTTTACTGAGTATCCCAAAGTCTAATTTTTGGCATAACAGTTAAAGGTGTTTCATTAAGTGCAGAGAAGATATGTGACTTCTAGTTCAGGGGGTTCATGAAGAAATCACTTAAGATCGAGAAAATTGTTAAACTCTTTTCCTATAGTTAAAAACGGAGGTAAATGTAGCTAGTTACTATACTGCTGAGGAGCTATATCACTAAAATTGTTCTATTAATTTATTCAATTTTCAATTATTTTGGGGATGGAGACATTGTCATATTAGACTAAAAGGAAACTTTACTGAAATTCTGGATTGTTTCTCTCTCTTTTCATGCTAAATAAATCCTTTGTCTGAAAAGTACACACTTCATGAAGATTGTACACACTTCAGTCTAGCATGCAGCATCCTGATTTCCTATTCTATATGCATACAGTTCCTAATTCTCTGTTCATGTTCTCAAGCTTAAAAACAGAGTTCAGGTGGTCTGAATAATGTTAATAGTTTAGTCCTCTTACTCTAGTTATTCTAATATTTGAATGGTGGCAGGATCTTCCATACATACATAGGGAATATCTTTTCATATATTTTGCATTTCACTTTCTCTTCCCTGTTTTCAGCATGAAGTCTTCTCTGTTCTGCATATTTTATTTGCTTGTCCATACCATCAGACTTACTATTCCTGGGGGAAGCAATGTCTTTGAGATCATCATTTTTGACGGAAGCATTTGAGGGTTAGTGATCTCCTTCCGTAGTCCTTCTATTGAAGTGCTGGCTGTCTCATCAGCATAGTTAGTGGAGCAGATATCCTGGGGGTGGACTCACTAGAGATATGAGAGTACTCTGTGACTTTCAGATCCCTCAAGTTCTATTGGCATGGAAATCCTTGATAATTTATTTATTTATTTATTTTTCAGAAATTCAGAAAAACCTTTCCCCTTTCATCTTTGTTGTTTGAGCCTTACATCTAAGCATTTTTAACTGATGGATGAAATACAGCCCTACAGGAAGGTTGGTCTTCTGGCTAAGATGTTCGTCTGGGCTGAAGAAGATCTGGGTTCAATTTCTGTTTCTGCTACAGCATTCATTTTTAACCTTAGGTAAGTTACTTCTCTCACATGTATCCTACAAGACATGTTTGCTACTTAAGTGGTGTATTAACCTTGGGCTGTACTGATATACAAGACTAACTCCATTATAAAAATCAGTGTAAATTTAGGTCAGAATCTGGCCATGTATGGTCTCATTGGATGTGCATGTAGTCAGTGAAAAACGCTTTTGCTGATTTCAATAAACTTTGATTAAGCCTTTGAGAAAAGTCCCTAGCCAAGCGTAACTGGGGTGCTGAAGAGTAAGATAGATTAGTTGTCATTAGTAAAGCTATCAGGGAAAAGTCATATAAAACCTACTCACTTTTGGCCAAAAGCTGTTCCCACTTTTATCAATGGAAGTTTTCTGATAGACTTTGAGACTAGAACTTGAGCAGTTTCACCTCATCTTAGTCACTCTTTATTCATCATTATTCCCTTTCTTTAACTAACAATCCATTTCAAAGCAAAAATAAAGTACTCATTCATTGAAATCTTATCATTTGGCAAAATATAAGTGGTATAATACAAGTAATTTTACTACTCCTTGAACTAACAAGGATTTGGTGGTTTGAAGAATAAAATTTCTATGTAATTTTCAAACACGTAGTAAGAAGCATTAGTTGAAATTAAAAAAAAAAAACCTATTGAATTCAAATAAGAAGTGATTTCCATTAGCAATAATACATATGAGAAAAAAGGATTATCTGTAGGTGGAAAAATCTAATTTTAACCATGTTAATGGGGCAGCATCAGTGCATGGAAGAAATACTTCTATTGAGTTGATATATTTACAGAACAATCATCTGACAACTTGTCAAGATATATGAGAGGAATTCCTGGAAATGAACTAAATTAAAATGAGGTAGAAGTTTAAACTAATTTTCTAACTGCATGAAAAGTAAATTGCAGACAAGGGTATTTTTATTTGACTATACATAAAAGTATATTGGAAAAAAGACTTTGTTTGACTTGAAATTGTCTGGCCACCAAAATACTATACAAAAATCATTACAGAACAAATCAGCAATACTTTCCACCCCCACAACATATCTTACACCCCTAGATTCTATTAAACATCTATCCCCATATACTATTCAGCATCTCTCCATGTGTTTCATTCACTTTCCCACGCCTCCCTTAAATCTTCCTAAATGCAGCAGATGGGCCTTCCATTGTGACTGGAGCATCAATAAACTTTGCCTATTTCAGATCAGAAGAGTGATTTTTAATATCTTGATGTACTCAGGCCTCTAATATACAAAGAGAACTCCAGAGGAGATATCTCTTCTGCACTTCACTGTCATAATTGCCAGATGTTATCATTTGTTCCTCCTCAATTTATCATGATGGATTGGTTTTCTACCTAAATAATTTTTGAACCCAAATACCCCAGCAATGGCTGAGGAAAGCAAAACAGACCTTGGGAGCCTGTGCTCCCTTTATCATAGACCACTAACCAGACAGTATGAAATATATATGTAGACTTACTCCTTTTCATCTTCTCCGATGGTTTTTAATAGTTATTTTTTTAATCCATTCAGTGGCATGTTCTTTACTCCTGTGCTGATGTATTTATAGGCTGTACTGCAGAGTAAAGCACAACATTGACTCATGCTACTGTAGCTCTTGAGTCCATGTGACTGCTTCATAGGAACTTGGTCTCTGTCCTTTTCATAAGAAGAAACTGCTAGGTTAAACTTCAAAGGCTGTTATGCACATGTAAAGATAGCAGGGAATGGCCTGTCATGCAACATTCAATGTCAGCTTACACTAGGGGTGGGCAAACCTTTTGGCCTGAGGGCCACACTAGGGTTCAAAATTGTGCGGAGGGCCGAACACCCCTCCTCCATCCGACCTCCACCCACTTCCTGCCCCCGGACTACCCCCCTCAGAACCCCTGACCCATCCAATCCCCCCCTTCCTTGACCCCTGATCACCCCCTCCGGAGACCCCCCACTCTGACTGCCCCCCAGGACCCCATCCCCTATCTAACCCCCCTGCTCTCTGTTCCCTGACTGCCCCCTCTGGAGACACCCCCACCCACCCTAACCACTCCCCCACCTAAGCCCCCCTCACCTATCCTAATCACTCCCCCACCTAAACCCCCTCACCTACCCTAACAACCACCACCACCACCTAAGCCCCTCCCCACCTACCCTAACCACCCCTCTCCCCTGCTTACCTTCTGTGCCATGCACCGGGTCCCGCGGCTTGCAGCGCTTTGCCTGTCCCCTGGTCTGGGAGCGCAGGCCCCGCGGCTTGCCACGGTCGGCCCAGCACACTGGGCCGGGAGCGTGGAGTGCGGTGCTGGCCGCGGGCCCGCTGTCCCAGGCTCTGGGCAGCATCCGGCTGCGGCCCGCTGTCCCTGGCAACGCGCCTGGCCAGCTGCGGATCCGCTGCCCCGGGCATCACTCTGGGCCTGCTCTCAGGGCAGCGCGCCTGGCCGGCAGGGAGCCCACTGTCCCGGGTGGTGCTCCCAGCCAGCAGCCGGCCCCGCTCTCCGGGGCACTCTCAGAGTGCCCCGCCCAGGAGAGCGGGACCACTGGTTTCGCTCCCCCGGCAGGAGCTCGTGGTCCGGATAAAAAGGCTTGGGGGCCACAAGTGGCCCGCGAGCTGTAGTTTGCCCACCCCTCGCTTACACCATTGAGAAATGGTCCCTTTAAAAAATATCTGTTTCTATACTGTGTGTGATAGAGGAGGGTCAGGGAGCTGCAGTAGAGTGCTTGAGGGGAAATATGTAAGCTCAGAGCTAACTGAGGCATGGCTCCCTGTGGACTAGGGAAGGTTGCAGGTTGATTGGAATACCTGCAATCAATTAAGGCCCTGCTAAGAACCTAATAAAACCCCCTGCTTCAGGCAGACAGGGGAGGAGGATAGGAGTTGGAGCAGTTTGGAGGAGTTGGAGCAGTGAGCAGTTTGGAGGAGTTGGAGCAGTGAACAGTTTGGAGGAGAGTTTGGAACCAAGACCACCCAGACCCTAGAGAAAGAGACACCTGCCCTGTGTAGAGAAAGGGCAGGAAGCCCCACAAACTGAAGAGTAGGAGAGGGAAGTAGCTCAGGGGAAGGAATAGCTAATTCAGGTGGTTTACCACTATTCTCAGGTCCCCTGGGCTGGGACCTGGAGTAGAGGGCGGGCCCGGGTCCCTCCCTCTCCACTCCCCCTCCTCTAGGATACTAGTGGGGCAGTTAATACCCTATTCAGGGGCAAGAAATAACTCCCTGAATCCCCCACAAGAAGAGAAAGTGCGGGACCCATCATAATAGTGCCAGAGATTTGCCACATGTGACAAACCTGTCTTGTCTCTGTGGGTTCCATGTTTCCTGGCAGATTTCACTACCCTCGGAGGCTCACTGTGACCCTCCACATAACCCTTCTCTCACCAGAGGCAAGGGTCACAATCCACTGAGCCATTTTCATCATAAGCCAATCAGGAAAGTAAGGGGAAGCTATCCTTCCTTGCACAGTCTTTGTTGTCTCCCAGTCTCTGTCATTAATCCGGGGACTGAGGGAGTGGGGGAGCAAAGAGGGAAGCCCGGACTCACCTCTACTCTGGGCTCCAGCCAAGGGACCCTAATTGTATCAGCTATGGTATCTGACTTTTTAGAAACAGGACACATGCAATTCCCTGGGCCACTTCCCCACAGCAAGCCCCACTTCCTCAAGATCCACTTCACCTTTGCCTCACAGTCTCCTTCCTTGTGCCTGATATGGTTTGTACTGCTCAGCAGGGCTGGTGTAACCACTAGGTGAACGAGGCAGCCGCCTAGGGCACGAAGCTTTGGGGGCTCCAAAAAATTGTGCCCCCAATTTTTTTTACACTATTGCTGGCAGCACCATGCCACTTCCGGCAGCCCCCATTGGACCGGAGTGGTGAACCACGGCCAGTGGGAGCCGCGATCTGCCGAACCTGTGGACATGGCAGGTAAACAAACTGGCCGGGCCTGTCAAGCGTGTTTACCCTGGAGGGGCCATATGCCAAGGTTGCCGATCCCTGGTATAGCCTGTGGGTAATATATCTGTCTCCCGTTACTTTACTATAGCCATCTGGCCTTGCTCCATCACAATACATATATGATTATTCTATAGTGTTTATTAAGTTACATCAGTATATGTCCCGGTGCCATTGATGAACTGACAGATTTATCAGTTAGTCTTTCTGCAATTTCTTCAGATGAGTCAAGGTTACAGTGGCACAGCAAAGTATTTGAAAACTATGAGTCCACCTATTTTGCCTGTTAAATGCATATTCTTAGCAGTGGCTTCTAGCAATGTCTCATATACTATGTCTACAATATGTTTGCTTACTATATGCCCAGAAAAATGGCATACCATATGGCCTTTTGGATGTATACTATGTCATGATTTTTAAGTAACAATTATGCTTCTGTAAAGTATTGGGTAGAATTGAGAAATGGACATTAATGGACAGCTACACAATGTGAATTTTAGATCATAGCTAATTACACAGAACTTAACTTATTGGTTTTCCAGGGAATGATTAAAATTGTCAGCAGAAATCACTTCCTTCACTAAAGGCTGTTAAAAACAGAATTCACTGCAAATAATTGGGATTGTCAGTTTTCAAAGCAATATTAAAAGATACAGTTTTCAGTCTTAAACTTCCAAGCAGTTAATATATAAACAATAGAGGTTTGGAGCTGGAATTCCCAAACTTGTTCTGTGGCTCGTGCAGGGTAAGCCCCTGCCTGGCTACAAGAGGCTTTGTTTACCAGAGTGTCCGTAGATTTGGCCGCTCGCAGCTCCCAGTGGCTGCAGTTTGTCATTCCCAGCCAATGGAATCCGTAGAAAGCAGTGGCCTGGCCTGCACATTGGACTGGGACAGTGAACTCGGGCCAGGGGGAGATGCGGTCGGTGAACCGGAAAGTAAACAAACTGGTAGTGCCTGCTAAGGGTGCTTACCCTGCAGTCCCGCGTGCCAAGGTTGCCAGTCCTGCACCTAGAGGGATAAGGGGAACAGTATCAGTTGAGTCTCTCTCTCAGTGTAGCTGCAGGCCTAATGAATTCACAGTCCTGGTTCCCATTTAAAATTTGTTTTATATAGTTGTACAACTCCCAAGTCACAGAAGCAACTACCATATATAAGAAGCTTATCATGTTAGCTGTGGAACCTCCAGACTGTAACTTTTCTACACGGGAAAGGTAATAAAGTAGATGACAGGCATATGAGATAACCTGCAGTTGCATGTCTTTTCTATTGATTCTCATGCTGCTGAGATGGAACTTCTCAGCTACCCAATCAGAAAGTCAAAGCAATGCACCTCTTTCTGCAAGATGCACTTGAACAACTGTGTCAGTTTAATCAAAATCTACAAGCTAGGAAAACGGGGAGGATGACATGACACTGCATGGTGAAATTTGCAAGCTTTTTGAGCTTGATGGCTGACTTACTAGTAAAGAGCAATCTGCAAGGAAAATCCTGAAACAGTGACCCTGAAGTAATAGGCCACCAGATTTTCTTTGATACAAACTGGGCCAGAAGTAAAGAACTGACTTTATAAATATGAAGACAGTCTTTAGCACAATAGTGAAGTGAAAATAGGTAACAGAAATTAATTAAAGGTCTTTTCCTGCAGGGTGCTTAGTGTTAACTCCCAATTACTTTGATTTCAGCAGCACTGCATTTAATAATAGGAACCTAGTTAAGAGATGAGCTGCAATGAGTGTCAGTGATTCTGAATCCCCCTGCAAAGCTTCAAATATCTGACAAAGCTATGACAGATCTGCCTACACAGGTGAGATTATTAATATTAGAGCTAATCTGTTTAATTCTCCCATATACCATTTCCCTGTTAACCGGGATCCTGTCATTCAGGTACCACAAGTGTTATGCGAGTACCAGCATACTGTATTTGGAGAAATCTATGGTACTGGCTTACATTTACTTAAGAAGCCTGACATGGTTGTGTTTGCTTTCAAGTTTTGGCAGACCTTCAGGATGGTGAAACACAGACAAATTTTGCTAATGGTTTAATTGTTCCTGCAGGGAGGATGATAGAGACTTGCAATGCTGCGTCTTGAGTTCTAGGATTCAAAATGCCTCCTAGATTTCCCTGGTGTGCAGGAGAAGCACATCTGCTACTGCATCCTTTAACACCACCTCTGAAGTCAGCCAGCTCTTCTGTCTGCAGTAGAACAATAGACAGGGTGAGTCTGTCTCCTATCCCATTTTAGGTTAGTCAGCTTCATCAGTGATAGTAACCTTGAGCAGTCAGTACCTTCTGGAAGTTTGAGAGCTGTTATTGTCACCAGTCCCTGTCGAGCTGGTATAATACTGAAAATTCCTGGTGTGGCCCCTGCAAATCTGTGCTTGAACCAGCTACAGTCTGACTCTATGCTAGTCAATTCCTTTTCCGAGGTTCTGTGTTTTCTAACTTTCACGTCAATTAAGCACTTTGTTAGAATGATATTAATGCTTAGAGCAGATGCAAATTTTTGTAAGCACTCTTTCTTGATCTACAATCAGATAGACTTGATATGAGTTTCTGTACCTATCCACCTATATAGCACCATTTGCTTACACCCAGAATCCATAACACACTGAATTACCAGGTGTTTGGCTGCCTGCTCAGGAGTTGCATAGGAGAGAGAGAAATGCTCTTCCCAGTACAGGATGATAATCAATGTTTCTTCTGGCATGTGACTGCATAACATCCTTCCCTATGACCCATTGGTATGACCCATGTATCCAAAGGCCAAAGTTTGCCTTTGCATAGTCATCTGCATGCTTGTATATAGTGTAGTGACAGAGAGTCAATCCCTGCATGCACATAACAGGTTTAATATACTCTTCTATCATGGCAGAGTTGCTGCGGTGAACAGACTGTGATTCTCAGATTCTTAATCATACCAAGTACTAACAGTGCTGAGGTTTCAATTTATAACAATATGGTGGCCTTAAAAGGATACAGAATTGTGTTATGCAATTGGGGAAGGGGGCCCTTGAGATTAAAAACAAAACAAAGTGTAGAATAAATAGAAACTGGTGTTCAGGTTACAAATGCATTCATTAGTGCAGAACTCATATTGATATTCTATATAGATTATAAAGAATGTTTTATTTACTGAATCATTCCTTTTTGGTAGATGGTCTGTCATTCCAGCGTCACTCTTTTATATATCAGTGATGGAAATTTTTTATTGAACATGCCATCAAGATTTTTTTTAAAAAAAAGTGAATTTGATTTTGTGATTTTTTTTACAAAAATGTGCAGAAATTCAAGAAAATAATTTTCCCTTCACCCTCATTATTAAAAGTTAACTTTGAACTGCTGGATCTTGTGTAAAATAGGGCAGTTTGAAGGACTCACAGAAACAGATTGCAGTCAGATGCATACAAAATCCTAGAAATATATAAGGAAAATACTGAGGTCCAGATCTTGAGCTGGTATAAAACAGCATAGCTTAATTGACTTCAGTACAGTATTGCATTACTTTGTACTAGCAGAGTATTGAGCTCTGTATGTGTGCATCTGGATTTACCTTCGATAGTACTTCAATGGAGTTATGCCAATGTACATTAAACAGTACATGGTCAGTAGATGTATTAGCTCATATAAACCATTCCTTGGGCAAATGCCACATATTGTGAACTATCCTTTTAACAGAGCTGAGATCACGAGAATGGTTCTCTCTCCACCCTCAACTTCCCACATCTCTGTAAAATGTTAATAATTTTAGATTCCCCATAAATAGCAACCCATAAATCTCCTTTCTGACATGGTAGAACTGCCTGTATAGATTAGATAGAAGATTGTCCTTGTTTATTTAAATCTCTTTTCTTTAGGAAGAAAAGACTTCATGAGACAGCTACTTTAAATAATATTTTTACATTGTACATTTATAAAAGCTTAAATTATAAACTTTATTTTAAAATATTTAATTTCCTAATTTATTTCCTATGTACTTTCCTAATATTTTTAGGTGGACCATGCAAAAATATGATTTAGGTGTTCTTCCCTCTTTTTGAGTTCCCTTAAAAGGGCAAATACCACAATATTCCATTTAGAGTTGAGCCTGGACTGCCAAAAAAATCTATTGCTTCATCTTCATATCTGAGCACTTTCCAATAGTACATTAAGCAATGTGACTAATATCTGCCATACTCAGCCTCTCACCAGGGGGAGAACTGTATGCAGTGCAATGTCTTTTGATAGGGTTTTCTATACACATTTTATGTTAGATAAAGCAAGGTCAAAGAAATGTGTCTTGCATTTGAAGTGAAAGATGGTGATTTTTGTGACTCTGTTCCCAAGTCAGTTTATCCACAGTTTTGGATGTCTCCCAAGAAAGTTCCATTTCCTGCACAGATCATTTTTACACTTATGGTGTAGAATTCTACTATGCCAGAGGAATGATCTCACAATTTCAAATTGCCTCCCATTCCTTCTCAGAGAGCGAAACCCAATCTTCTAGCCCACCCCCACAGCTTCAAAACCCTCTAACTCCCCTCAAAATCTTTTGTGAAGTAGGTATGCACTTTTCCATATAGAAATCTGATATATGGAAAATCTGAACAGCGACTAACTCCAATTAAAATCAGAATAAGTAATTTCAGGACTACTGTACTGGTAGAATCATTCATTAAAACTCTCCATTTACTAAATGTAAATGAAGCTGCTCCTGCATAATTTCCAGTCTGCCACTCAAGAATACTCCCATATGCAGCAACTGCTCAGTACAATTTTGCTCCAACTGTCTATAGATTATATAAGCCATAATTGCTATATGAAATTCAATACCATATAGCATCATACAATAACCTCAAGAGGACTGAGTTAGGAATGATGTGAGCAACCATCATTTTCAATGTCTTCATTTTTATGCATGGGAGATCTCAAGAATAATACTGTTCCCTATGCATGGGATGATTTTCCCCATCATGATTCTAAAGCAACTGTCATATCCTGCTTTAAATCCCTCCTTCAAACCTCTCGCCATAATATCTAAAAATCATAACTGATTATCATTAGCTTACCTCGTGGCTACTTGTGACAACTACAACCTCTGACACTACTTAATTATGTAAATAGACCTGCTTTGCTGTTCTCTTCCCCACCATACCCATCCACCCACACCATATCCCCATTTGTCAGAGTAACCATCTGTTCCATGTTTTGATATTCCTAGAGTGAGCTGTAAAGGGTGGGAACAGTTTTTGCTTGGCTCCTTTATGCAAGGCTTAATGTAATGGGAACCCTGCCTGGGGCTTTTGGTACTAATGAAATATAAATAATGGTAATGATAAATGACAAAACCTAATGTATTAAAGTAATTACAAGTGTGGGCAACAAAGGTTTTATTTCTTAGAGTAATGGGACTTAGATATAATGCTGTAAGTTCTTCGTAATGCCGAGACAAAAAAATCCTGAAATTTGTGTGACTGACAATATTTTAAGAGTTTTGTATTGACTGTTCTATCATAATGAATGTGTTGAACTTTGAAAGGGTCACTAAGGAGGTTACACCTTCTTCCCCCTCTGTCATCAGATAGTATGATTTATTGATCAAGGGACCAAACAGGCAAGGATAGGTGCAACAAATAATGTATTAAACAAGTACCCCCCAAAATAACTATAATGAGCATATAAAACCACTCGGTTGTTAACTGAACAATAGGCTTTAAGCCCCAAACCCCAAAAACAAATACACATAATGGGTGGGAAAAAGAAGAGGATAAGAGGATTAACACATCACCATTCTTCACAAGAGGACACGGTCACGAGGGAAAACTATCAAGATCACAGGACACTAGCAAGGATGGAGGAACCCAGGATACCACAAAGACTTCAGGGCGCACCAGGATCAGACACAGATAAGCTATTTTTCTATCTTTTCAGTTGACAAAACATCTCTATTCTTGACAAGATATCTCGGCTGGGAGCAAACACAGACACTGGGCTGCTGCTATGGTGCACAGCGACTGGTACTAGGTGAGCAAGCTTTATATACCCTGCTGTTACTGGGCAGATTGCCAAGTCACCTGACCTCTGTTTTCCTGCCACACAAGAAAAGAGTACCAAACTTTTCAGCAAGAAAGGGGCTTAATATGGAGGGTAAGAATTTGTAAGACACAAAATGGTGACAGCAAAATTTTCCTTACATTTGCAGTAATAATTTAGCGTTTATATATGTGTGTATCTAGAGAACTGGAGGAACAGCAGTCTTGTTAAACCGTTTTCAGTAATATTACTTAGTCTGACTTTATTACATGCGCCATTGTGCATCAGAGCACCCAATGCTTCAAAATGTGTGTTTCCTGAGCACCAGAACAGAAAGTATATAGGTTTTTAACCACTTATTAGGTGCTCTAATTTTAAGACAGTGGAACTGCAGCTATACTTGCTGTTACTTAGCAACAGTGAGAGAAACTCAGACTCACTAGTGGGTGCTTGTGCTGCTCTTTGCAGTTTAGAGACATGGCAATTTAGAACATCTGTCTGAACCTGCCAGTGCCCAGATATGAGCCAAAAGCCAACAGGAGGGTCCCAAGAAAAGTTAGTGAATATTTATATCTATATTGGGATTGCATCTACATAGATTATCAAGTCAAGCACGTTAGTCTAAGCGTTATAACTATTTGATTTCTTAGGGAAGAGCATTGTAAAAGGCCATGAGGAAAGCAGGCAACTCTTGCCAATGGGGGCAGATATATTGCCCACATTCTCTAGCAGGCTACAGTGGTAAAGGGAAGAGTCACGAAAGCTCAATTTATAGTCATTAGCAACATATCTGATCACTCCACACCTGAAGTGATTGAGCTTTACCTAAGCTGGTATGGTCAAAACCAGCGGGCTGGACTGTGGAATCTGTCATCAGATAATCATTGACTTTGTTTGAAGCTTGTTCTTGCCACCTAGAATGCCACCTAGAGGTGACACTGAAGTTCCTTAGGGAGATTGTCCAGACTGGATGCCTTGAGCAAAAACCAACTCAATGAGCTAGATGTGGTATATCTTGAAACTTAAGAAGAAAATTCTGCAAGGCGACTTGTTTTCTGATACCAGGAGGGGTGATGCTGGATAGGACTGTCAGACACATCAGGCTGATCAGTCTTATGGTCCCTGTTATATGCATAGTTTCATTCAGCTGAGTGTCTACTAATCATTTGTGAAAAGAGCTGAACCACATGAGGGAGCAACTCTGCTACACAGTAACGCAACAAATTATGGGTTTGCCTTATTGTCTGCTCATTGGCTCCCTGATGAGCAGAACCAATTAGTTTGCTAATCAAGTTGTTTGTCTTTATGTGCAGCAAGGTCTTGGTGAGGTGTTTCTTGAAAGTCAAGATACAATCCAGTGTAATGTAGATATGCAGGCTTTGTCTTTCAAGAAGATGTTAAACTGTCTCTTGGCATTTGTGTGATACAGATGGAAGCAGATAGAAACTGTCTTTCATGCTAGGTTTAAGTCTCCATCTTTTACAATATGGACTATTTTTTTCATATCTGCATTTAGGATTGCTAAACTACTGAAATCTTGGGGCTGTACTGTCAGATAGATGTTGTCTGCATAAACAAAATGTCTGGCAATGGTTTTGGAAAGGTCATTTGTGAAGAGGTTTGAAAAATGTGTGTCTTGGGATTGAACCATGAGGTAGACTGTTTTCACACCTCCAGAAGCTGTCCTTTTCTTTTTGTCCAAGTGAAACTTTGGAACCAACAGCTTCTCAAATAGTTCCATGTCTATGATGATACACTTTGGTAGGACCAATAATAGTTTGCACAGTACGTGTGTATGCCAGATTGTGTCACGTGAAGCAGTAAGATCTAGGAATACTGCATCTGTCTTTTGCCTGGTCTGGAAGCCATTCTTTATGTAGGTGCCATTTAATCATGTGTATTGAACTTTCGTCTGAAACCTGCTTGAGCTACACTCAAGATATCTTTGATTGTGGGGGGAAATTTGTGGAAGGATAATTTGTTTATGCAGCTTAGCAAAGAGATGGGATGGTAACTTCCGGTAAGTCTTTGTTCTCTCTCAGGTTTTGGCAAAATTATTACTTTTGCTCTGCACCAAATTTTAGGTATTTTATTCTTCAGGATGATTCTAGATAAAAAGATGCCTAGCCCACTGTCTGCTAGTTTTCCACGGTTTCTTCAGGAACTCAAGGGTGATATTAACAAGCCGACAAGTTGTACATGTTCTAAATGTTTTATCACCTTTTCTCTTTTATCTGAACTGAAAGGTTGAAGTCTTCTTCAGTTTCAGGTAGTCATTCTTTGTACTGTCACTATTCTTATTCACCAGTCCCTTAAATTTTCTGTCCTTATCTGCTTTCCTGATATTCATGTGAATTTACTGATAAACAAAAATGCAGTTTGGGGAGAAGCTTGTCTTACTCTAGAATTTTAAAGAGATTTTTAGTTTCTAAATTGTACTAAAATTTCACTGTACCCTACAGTTTGAGGATGTATTATGAAATTAATGGAAGATTCTTCTACTGCATGTGAATAAACACATGTGAGGCTATTAGGAAGAGTGTTGTAAGCAAGACACGAGAAGTAATTATTCTGCTCTACTCAGGCCTTAACTGGAGAATTATGTCCTGTTCTGAGCGCCACATTTCAGGAAGGATGTGGACAAATTGGAGAGAGTCCAGGAAAGAGCAACAAAAATGATTAAAGGTATGGAAAACATGACCTATGAGGGAAGATTGAAAAAACTGGGTTTGTTTAGTCTGGAAAACAGAAGACTAAGCGGGAACGATAATAATTTTCAAGTATGTAAAAGGTTGTTACAAGGAGGAGAAAGAAAAAATGTTTTTCTTAACCTCTGAAATAGGACGAAAAGCAATGGGCTTAAATTGCAGCAAGTGAGGTTTAGGTTGGACATTAGGAAAAACTTCCTGTCGGTGTGGTTAAGCACTGGAATAAATTGCCTAGAGAGGATGTGGAACCTCCATCATTGGGGATTTTTAAGAGCAGGTTAGACAAACACCTTTCAGGAATGGTCTGGACAATTAGCCCTGCTATGACTGTAGGGGACTGAACTAGATGACCTCTCGAGTTCCCTTCCAGTTCTATGATTCTATGAATCTTGTCAGGTTGAAACATTTAACAAAATGGGTGTGAAATTTACTATGTCTAAAACAGATGAAACTAATATTTCTAATGAGATATTTACTTAGAAAATAATCAGATTTTTTGAGGGAATTGAATAGTAAAAATAATGTAGGATTGTTTGTTAAGAACAGAGATAGCCCTGGGCCAAAATAATGAATCTAAATTCAAATCTAGACCAGGGTTGTTGTTTTTTTGGTCCCACAAAGTGTCTTTAATTTTAAACCTGGACTATACCGCGGCCTCAATACTGCTCAGTGAGAACGGAAGCTGTCCAACACTTTGAGATCAAACTCTCAGTGGCTGGATATGGTAATATAACGGATGTTATCTGCCCTCTGTTCCTTGAAGTGTAAGATTTTGCTCAGTCTGTAACGTAGTGAGTATTCTGATCATTTCTCTTCTCACAGTGAATTGACTCTTCAAGCTTATTCCATGCACTCATGTACCTTGAACATTGTTGCCCTTTGCTAACAACTGTGGTAACTATCTGCACATTAAAAGATGGTAACACGTTATTAGAATGCCAGATATGTGACAGTGGCTTGCTTGAGCAACATGCTCCCCGTCTGCATCTGTTTACTGATGGCCAGTGTTCTCTACATGCCTGAATGTCTGAACAGCATTTTCCTAATGGCCTAACTCCTTCCCTCAAGCACACCTGCAAGGAATTACTACTAAGTGTTTGACAAGATAATGTTTATGGAACAATAATTTTAACTTCACAGAATCACACTTTTAAATACCGACATTAAAAACTTGTTCCTTACAATGGGTGTATTTAATGTGTTGCTACTCTTTTCTCAGTATTTCTTCATTATGTGCATTAAAAAACCCCTGTTAAACTGATGAACATTCAAGCTAGTGAAAACATATAAGATTTACCATTGTAAATAGACTCTTATGATGCTCTCCTCCTTTTTTCTAATCTCTCTGAAATCTCACCCTAGCATCTTAATAGCTGACACATTTGATTATTTTAAGTGCTATAGTGTGTGTGTATATATATATATATATATATATAAATTAATGATACTCCTCTTCCTTTTTTGCTTAGTGAGATTCATTCCTGATGCCTCATAATTACTAAGGCCCCAATTTGCAAATATGTAAGTATATGCTTAACTTTGCTACCATGAATAACTACTGTGAGTACACAGAGAAGTGATGTTAAACATGTGAGGTTTATAGGATTGGGGCCAATTCTCTCCTTCAATACTAAGAGAATGTAGGAGGGAAAAATAACCTCCAAAAACTACAGTTGCTTAAGATATAATGCTGGAGTTGTCCTGTATCCTAAATCATGGAAGTGCATGGAAGTGTTGCTTTTGATAGATTATCATAGGTTTCCCCATCCACAGATGCTGCACATACTCAGGCCATGTCTACACTATAAAGTTCAGCTGATGTAAATTACATTGACGTACAGCTGCCATCGTTTGTGTATCACGAAGGTGAGCATGCAGTTGGTTCCTTGCATAAGTGCTGGGCATCCCCGGAAAATCCAGTGCACAAAGGGTAGGTATCCCTACAGTCACAATGCCTTGTGGAACATTTTTACAGTGTTTTGCAGGAGACCAGCAATTCACCTAAGGATTTCTGGGAATTAGGGGTCAGTTGCCCAC
This sequence comes from Dermatemys mawii, assembly GCA_007922305.1. Taxonomy (NCBI): domain Eukaryota; kingdom Metazoa; phylum Chordata; order Testudines; family Dermatemydidae; genus Dermatemys; species Dermatemys mawii. The sequence continues at coordinate 46,329,480 of ML677348.1, read as the reverse complement.
AGTGCCATTTTCTCCATTTCATAATGCTTGTTCCATACCATAATGTTCATGCCGTTTTAAAAACTCCTACAGTTGAGCATGCCGCTTTTCAGTCTCTGTCATTTCTCTAGGAGAAGTGTGGACCTTGCAGAGTTCAGCAAAATTCTAAGAATCACAAATTCAGGACACACAATTCTGTATATGGAATTTCAACCAGGGTATGTGAGGAGGAAGAGAAGATGTTTGACAGCAATGACTGGAGGCTGATGGACACAATGGAAAAAATGCCAGGTTGCTGTGGGCATTCACAGTCCTGCTTCACATAGTACAGCATCATTTCTGGGACCAAAAGAAAAAATCACTGACTGCTGAGATTGCATCTTAATGCAGGTTTGCTTTGGGATGATGAGCAGTGACTGCATCACTTTTGGGCGCGTAAGGCCACATTTCCTTCATCTCTGTGCCAAGTTTGCCCTAAAATGAGAGCTGCAATAACATAAGAGAAGTAAGTGGTGTCCGTGCTCTGGAAACTTGCAACACTGAGCTGCTCTCTGTCTGTGGGAAATCCTTTGGAATTGGAAACTCCACAGTGGTGGCCATTATCATATAATTGTGTATGGCCAGTAAGCATATCCTGCTACACAGGACTGTGACTCTCAGCAACGTTCAGGAAATCGTGCCTAGATCTGCAGCAATGTACTCTGGCACCCAGCCCAACTTGCCATTAAGTACATAAATAGAAAGCAATACTATTCCAAGGTGATGCAAGCACTGGTGGATAACCTGAGTCAGTTCACTGATATCAGTGTGAGCTGGTCCAGAAAGGTGCGTGACACTTGCATCCTTAAGAACACAGGACTCTTTCCAAAACTGTAAGCAGGGGCAGTCTTCCCTGACCGGCCCTTTCCTATTGGCAGTGTTGAAATCCAATAGTGATTCTGAGAGGATCAATGTACCCCTTGATTTCCTAGCTCATGAAGCCATAAACTGACCATTTTGAAAACACCAAAGAAAATGATTCCGTTACTGGCTCAGCAGCTGAAGGATGACTGTTAAATGTGTTTTGGGTAGACTGAATCTCAACCAGGCAAACATACAAATTGTTACAGCTGTGTGTTGTGTACTGCATAATATCTGAGAGATCAGGGAGAAAGACTACCAGCCGGGGAAGGTGCAAGTTAGACAAGTTGTCTGCTGAGTTTGAAGAAACAGACACAGGGGCTACTAGAACAACCAACCGTGGAGCTCTAAGGGAGGCCTTAAAAGAGCATTTTAACAGTCAATCATAGCAGTCTGTGTGATCCTTTTACAAGAGTGCCTTCATGTGCACAGAACTTAAATAAGCAGGGTACATTAATAACTGCTATTATGAATTTTGTGATGTGCCAGTTATAGTTGATGTAAGCTAATAAATATTCTGAATTTAAAAAAAAAAAAAGAGAGAACTTTCTGTGCAAAGGAACAGTACAAATACACAAGATAAAACATCTTACCTAGGGTTGCCATGTGTCCGGTTTTCAGCTGGAACATCCAATATCAAAAGGGACCCTGGCACCTCCGGTCAGCACTGTTGAATGGGCCATTAAAAGTCCAGTCAGTGTCACAGCGGGGCTAAGGCAAGCCCCCTGACTTCCTGGCTCCACGCGGCTTCCAGAAGCAACAGCATATCCCGTCTCCAACCCTGTGCAAAGGGGCAGCCAGGGGTCTCCACACACTGCCCGCCCCCAAGTGACATCTTTGCTGTTCCCATTGGCCAGGAACTTCAGCTTGAGGTAAGCGTCACCTGGACCCTGCATGACCTTCTCCCATGCCCTCTGAACCCCCTGCCCCAGCTCCGATCCCTCTCCCACACTCCCAACCCCTCGGTCCCAGCCCAGAGCACCCTCCTGCACCCAAATCCTTCATCCCAATGCCCCACCCCAGAGACTGCACCCCCAGCTGGAGCTGCACCCACACCCACCAGCCCATAGCCCCCTCCTGCACACTGAACCCCTCATTTCTGGTCCCACCCTGGAACCAGTACCCCATCCCACACCACAAATCGCATCTCATCCCAGAGCCCTGTCCCATACTCTGAACCCCTCAGCTCCACCCCACAGCCTGAAGCCCTCTCCTGCACCCAAATCTCTCATCCTTGGCCCCATCCTTAGCCCTCACTCATTCCTGCACCCCACCCAAGGGCTACTAGAAGAGCCAACTATGGAGCTCTAAGGGAGGTGTTTATTGGGGTTAATTTCAAGCAGGCATATCCATAGGTTTACACGCCCATGGAGTCTGCTTCCCAGTGTTCTGTTCCCAGCTCTTATACCACAGAGCCTTTCCTCATGTCCCCGTTTCCTCCTCCTCCTTCTTAGCAGGCCCATGTATACCTGTAATGTATGCCCTGGTTCCACCCCTTACAATTTATGGTCATGTTCTGATTTGTGGGGTTATGAGTCTGGGGTCTTGGTACCAACTCTTTTGTATCCCATAGGAGGAATAGGGAGTGAGGTTGTGTAGTAACCAAGGCCAGGCTTTTATCTGGCTTTCAGTGTTTCTTATGCCTTCCCCACATCCCTCTCACCCTTCCCAATTGGTTGCTTGACATTGGCTTGAGAGAAGAGCCTTCCAATGTACGCTCATATATTACACTGCTACGGTACATACCCTGTAACACTTTTAATTCTATTCCTTATTTTTTCATTACACTAACAAACCCATCTGCCTGGCAACACAGTGCCTTTGTTCATTGTTCAGACATATTAATAAGGATATAAAAGTATCAAAAAATCAAACCCAAAATTCTATCTTGGGCTAACAAACAGGCTTGTATAGTAACAGTTGTTCTTTCTGTTTATTTGATTGATTCATATCTTAACTACTTTTTAATTTTTTTTTATGAGATTAACAAGGATTATGTTGAATTTTAAGGTACAGAACACTGGTCTGTAACCTGTAAGCAACTCTACTGAGGAATTCTATGCATAAGATTGTATCTAATAATCCATGGAGTCTCTTGTCAATAAAATTCAAGATATTTTTGGGAATCATCCCCTTCTCTCTCTCTCTCTCTCTCTCTCTCTCTCTCACACACACACACACACACACACACACACTGCTTACATAAGCATATATAATCTTGGGAAACTGATAAGGGATAATTATTTCAGCATATATGGAAGAATGATTATGGGGGGAAAGAGCCACTGAATGATATTGTCTTGAAGAATTGTTAGTCCTCTCATCTGTAAATAAATATGCCTTCATACATAAATCAGGTAAACTGAGAATGTATAGAAATGACATCAGAATGTATGTTTCTTTTCTCAAGGAGGGTCTCTGTGTTTGAAAGCCCTATATAATGACACTGGTGTAGGAACTTAGATGGGGAATGCAACTTCACATCCCTCCAGTTACAATGAAGAAGAGACACGGAGCCAGCTCTTTATCCCATCATAAGGTGGTAGTGTATCTATTCTTTCTGTGTTCTGTACATGCTGTACTAACCTCTGATTGCTAATCTTTGATTACATAATTCTAATTCAGATTTATTCAACAATCTTGAGTTATCATTAATTCAGACATGCAACGTAAGGGATTATGCATTTACACACTCAAACTCCCTTCCTTTTCATCCCTGGACTCATTTGCACTCACCTGGTGTCACAGCCAGCCAGACTCAGTAGTCAGACCCAAAGTTCACACTCACAAGACTGGAGTCAGCTGAGTCAGGATACCAGGAGGTCAGAGTCAGGAGGCAAACTGAAGGTCAGAATCACAAATCAGATGCTAGGAATCACACACGGTCTGGATGCCAGGAAATAGAGCCAGAGTCCAGCTGTTCAGACAGCTTCTTGCTCCTGCTGCTGGCTTAAAGTAGGGCCAACAGACCAGTCAGCTTTTCTAGGACTCTACCAATACGATTGCAGGGGCAGAGCCTCAGACTGGGGACTGGGCTTCCTGGGTCCCAAGTACACAAGCAACTGCAGGCTGTCAGATGGAGGACTGGAGCATGACTGTTCCTCTTAAATCCTGCAGACCCAGGTTTGAGACCCACAGCTTATGGCACCTGGCTGGGCTGGCTTAGACATGGTTGTGTAAGGCCCCTCAGATCTAGAGTAGAGAGCTGCCAGGCAGCAAGCACCTCCATGCTGCCACCCAGCAGCAGCATAACCAATGTGTGCTCCACAGCCTGCTGTAGACACAGACCTCACGGGGTCTGACAGGCAACATGGCTCCTGCTTGGCTTCCTGCTCTATATAAACTCAAGGGACATTTCAGGAAGTGTTCAGGCAACAATGTGGATCTTCTGTTGGTACCATGACCATTCCTGTTCTCTGCAGGCAGTTCCTTGAAGAAGTAGCAGGTCTGTGGAGTGGCACCGGATTTGTTGTTGGCCTTCCTTACCTTCTGATATGCCTACCATAGTTCTTTTGAATTCATGTGGAATCGCTGTAATGCCCCACTTTCAGCATTCCCTGTGCCCCTCCCCTGGCCCCAGCCTCAGGTTGCTGTGGTGAGAGAGGGCTGGAGGGAGTCCTCTCTTCCTGCTGCAGCCTGCACTCTAAACCCGACCCCAGAGTCTGCACCCCCAGTCACCCGCCACACACCCTCAACCCTCTGCCCCAGCCTTGAACCCCCCACACACACACTGTGAACCCCTTGGCCCCACCCCCACCATACATCACCTCCCCCACCATACATCACCTCCATATTGGTGCACACAACAAAATTTACTCCACAAATGGGTGTAAAAAAATTGGAGGGAACATTGTTCACAACTGGGAGCTAGTAGTTATGCTCATGAAGGTGGGCAACTTGGGGAACCGCACTTCAAAAATATGCCATGGCTTTTAAAGCACTGGAGGTGGGGGGGCTTCTGGTGTTTCAATTCTAGTACCTGAGAATTTTAATTGGACTGAAGTGGCCACTGTCATGGAGACAGGATCACTGTGTGACAGCTGCTGGAGTACTATGGGGGTTACAGTGTCTATGCTGTCACAGCTTCAACAGAAGTAGGTCCCCATGCCTCTGTCATCTGAGGAGATGGTGCTATTGCATCACTGTAAAGGGAGCTTACATTTGTGGGAGACAAATTTAGGTGTAGACATACACAATGAGGTCAAAACAAGTTGATTTAAATTGACCTAACTTTGTAATGAGGACCAGGCTTGAGGCACTTACAGTATAACTTCCAAGATTCATGCTTTTTAAAAGAAAAAAAAATATGAAACAAAGTTAAACCGCAACTGTTACTTGGATTTGAGCGTGGAAAAGCCTTGGTTTGATAAAGAGATCAAAATCATGCTTGATATAAAATCTGCACAAAGGCCAAGAAACATATCTTCACTGACCCAATCTCTCTGAAGTTTCTTCTTTGAGCAAGCTTCTCTGTGAATATCTAAATCAATATTTCAACAAGACTCCAGAACTGATTCCTCTTGGGAATCTCTGCTTTGGAAACTGGCCTACCTTTTTTGAATCATGTCTTCAGTTTTCTTTCACAGGCTGGGTTAGAAAGAGCAAGAGTTGACAGATAATGCTATGTAATTGACACGGGAAGGTAAAACAATCTGCCACTGAAATGCAACAGGGGAATAAGGCTAGCAAATATACAATATATATCTCTGTTATTGGAAAATAGGCTGGAACACAATAATATGTTTATCACAATGACAAGTTAAGTTTGGAAAATATTTTCCATTCTCTGTTATCCAAAACATTTTGGCTAAAATTTTCCAGTTTTGTTTTCTGTCTAAAATGATTCAAAAATGAGAAAATTACGTATTATGATATTTACCATTGCAATTATTTGTTGTGGTTCTGCAGGGATAACTATAAAAGAAACCTAGACCCAAACAAAGTTCCACTGAATTATGGAACTTCAAACTTAGTATTTTAAATACTTGTTCCTGAGGAACATGTGCTTTCCGAACTTTGGAAGGTGTGTCTGTGTGCAGCTGCGTGTATGTATCAGAACTGAGGTTAAAATGTTAGATTTTGCATTTAAGGTCACATCCTAGTTCCACTGCAGTCAGCAGGTGTTTTCCATTGGTTTCAGTGGGAGCAGGAATTGGCCTTTAGAGCTGGGGGATGGTGTAAAAGGTATATATAGAAACAGGTAGCTAACTGTGGAGCTATTTAACTACAGGAAATAAAAAAATCAAAGCAGGAAGACATAAAATAGACACGTTTTTGAATAAAAGTGTTGGAGCTTGTAAATTCAGTGAACTGATTAGTTCTGGAATAAAGAAGTTAGAGATTGTGCAGCTACAAGTGTGCTCTAGTTCCAGAACAAGGATTTTACATGCTTTGCTGGCAAAAGTAGCAGAACTTATTAGCTGTGTCAGCCAAAGAATGGCATCAAGAGGAGGTATAGAAAGTGCATGGAGCTGGTGAACAGTTCCTTTGAATTCCTCCAGACATAAAGAGCAACTATTGATACTTTAGACCAGGATAACACTTATCTTTATAAAAAAACCCATCAAAATAAGCAAGCACTCATGCTAGTCTTCATGAGAGAGCAAGTTGAATGTAGCAGGTAGGGGGCCTTCCTTTCCGTTTAGAGTACACAGAAGGTGGGGTATAACAAATGTAAGCTTCAAACATGATTCCGTCTGTTCCATATATTCTTGTCCTGATCCAAAACCTGCTGAAGTCAGGGAGAGGCAGAGGCTTTCCTTTAATTTCAATAGGCTTTGGATTAGACCCTTCGTGCTAAAAAGTAGACCACACAAACATCAAACATTGTTCTTCAGCATAATGATCTACAGCTGTTCAGTACCAGCAGCCAGCTCTTTCAGTCTGCCCCATAATCTCCTAGTGTTTCCTTCAAGGACTTTTCTCCTGTAAATAGATTTTCATATTGTTAAAATTTGGTCTATTAGCTCTGGATGATAAAGCTGATAAGGTCCACTGGGGAAACTGACAGACTCTCTTAGGTGAGCAACCTACTGAAAACAACAAGCAAATGTTTCATTAGCCAAGGACCCAGTGCAGTTTATAAACTGTGCCAAATGATTATCTCTGAAATAAGGATATAACAAGTTCCACAGCACAGGAGTCTTCTATGTGTCTGCCTTTATAAATCTTAAGAGTTTCTCTGGACATGAGCTTCAGCCAAAGCATGTATATTTTACTTTAGAAAACCAAGAGGTGAGGTTGAATAGGATTCTAAAAATCAGTCTTTCACTGTCCATAATTCAAGGATTTTTAAAACCTCCACTGTCAAAGTCTAAGGAGCCTATAGTTGAACATAAATTCATATATATGAATTGAATTGCTCTGCTAGAAAGAACATGCAGACTGCACAAATTAAATAACTCTGGATTTCTCTTTTCCCCCCAAACTCGTAAGGACTTAACCGTACATTCCCTATATATTTATAAGTATCATCTAATATATAATTTATTCTTGCAGAGCTACCGACGTGGCAGCACACATCAAGCAGCTGCCAAATATGTTAAGTACTGTGCTTAATGCTCCCAGTTTAACAAAATGGATTCAAGATAATCCAGTTTGTGGAACAATTTTCGGATTGCAATTTATAAAAGTGCTGTTACATTGCCTGCCACTTATTTCAGGGGTTATCTTATTAGTAACCCTCTGCCTCATGCATACATCAATTTGCTTAGACTGAAATGCTGACCATCAGGGATCAACTCTTACCAATGAGCTATCTCTTTGCAATGCATTCCCAAGCCTCTGCGTGTTCTTCTATGGTTATTAGTACAGGAAAATAAGAAGTACCTTAATAGATGTTAATCAACAGTTGGAATAAAACATATGTACATTTTGAAAGAAATGACAGTAACTTGCTTTATCTACATGTTTTCAAATGTGAATGTTTGCTTCTGGCTAGTGTTCGCTCTATTGCCTTTACCAGGTCACTAACACAAGATAATTGTTTTTGCATGGTCATCTAAAATTTATTAAATTGAAAATAAAATATGTCTGCTAATGTTAGAGAATGTGTACAATTATTTGTCCTGATGGGGATCACCAATAATGCTGATTTCTTTAGTATGTATTGAGACAAAAATTCAAATACAAGTTGTGGAGGATTTTTTTAAGAGTTGTCTTATTTGTTTTCTGGATTTTTTCAAGAAATAGTTTTTTGAAAAATAAGTTTTGCTTCATAGTCCTAACCTAGCAAGAGAGCATAATCTTTCATATTATTTAATAGATTAATTCACCTCACCTGAATGCCCAAATTCAGAACATAAAGCAATCTGCAGCAAATGAAATACTTAAGAAATACTTTACAGATCTTCTCTAACTTAAATAAGCATTTGAGAAGCATTTTTAGCCTACCAAGAATTCCCTTGACTATGGTTTCCTAAGTAATTTATTCTAAATGGTTTATTCTAAATGGTAGCCACTATCCTCTAAAAAGTACAATACATACTGCACATCTGACACTCAATTAAAATATCCAAAACCCATAACTGGTAGCCAAGAAGATTTCTGTGAAAGTTAACCATTACCTCATTCCCAGTATCTACCTAAGCCTCAATTTTGAAAGTGCAGGTTTGTGTGTGTGTTCTGTTCTTTTTTTCCAGATTCTGATGGCCTTACTCATAATATATATGGCTTGGTCTGCTCTTAAAATTTACACTGGCATAGCTTCATTAGTGACCGGTTGAAAAAAAAAAAGCCAGAACCTCAAGCTATCATAACTCTATGGATGAAAATCTCAGTGTAGATGCAGCTATGTCAACAGAGAGCGACTCTGTTCACACAATTAATGTCATCTGGGGAGGTGATGTTCCTAGACCAGCAGAAAAGCTCCTTATGTCAGCTGCATCTACACTGCAGTGTAGGCATAGCCTAACTCAGTCAACAGTGTATAGCTTTACTCAATGAGTAATGCCAGTAAGTAACAGGAGTACTTAGGAGTACTAAGTAACAAGAGTAAGGGAATCAGAATCTGGCCCTAACTTTTTTTTTTTTTTTTTTTTTTTGTGTTAAGCATTTCTTTTGAACTGGAGCTTAGGTCAAAGAGACATGCCTTGGTTTAGGCAAAATTGTTGTATCTATGTCTTGCCTTTACAATTGTAAAAGCAGTGCTCTATATGATATTGGATTAATGTTTTCCAAATTTTCTTCACCCACTTGTGACATTATCAAGCTAATGCACAACTCTTCTTTTCCCTTTTTAAATTGCCCTGCTTCCCGCACTAGGAGGGAAATAATTTAAAGAAATGAAATAGCAGTGCTAAATGTTACACCACATAGATTTGTACAGGAGCGTATAGTAAATCAGCCAATAGCCTTGTCAACACACACACAGAACTATGCAGTTTCCTAGCCCCCAGTACTGCCAGAATGCAGACAGAATCATGCAGTCAGTTGTCTTTTGGCGTTATATACACACAGACACAAAATAGAAGTAGACACTTGCTCAGATTTATTTAGAACAATTCAGTAAATCATTCCCAACAAATACACAACACAGTTAAATATAGGAAAGGGCAAGAAACTATCTCCAATAGTGCCAATATATACATAAAACTGTTTGTAAACAAATCCCTAAGTTGCTTGGGGGGCTATCTCCAGCAATCTGTGATACATCATTCAGTTATAAGGCAGTCAGGAAACAAGCTCCAACCTAATCCCAAATATCCTGGCATTCTCCTTTCAGCACATCCTATGCATAATTGCATGCACTGGGCGGGGGTAGGGAGTGCTTCCCCAGCAATCTGGCTGGAGTTGCTTTCTGTTCCTCTGCTTGTTAGGCCCCCCTACAAGGGGGGACCTGGTGCAACTTCACCATTTGCACAGTTGTAGTATCCTCCTATTCTTTTTGATGGGAGACATTCCCTAAAACTAACCTCTAGGGGTTACCATGTAGCCACTGTGCCCCATTTTGTCACTTTTATATGGTCCTCTATCTATTCCTTCCAGATTCTGCCTGCAAAGTGCTATCTATATAAAGGAAGAGGAAAAGGGAAGAAATTCCCACAGTTGTTTCCCACAGTAAGGGACATCAAAGCCAGCATGCCAAGCCAGCACAAAGTACCTTCATTTGAGCTGTGGAAGTGGAAAGAAGGCTATGCAGGTTGGAATGAGGGCAAGCTGGAGAGGGGGTAAAACTTTGGTGTTGGCAGAGGCATGGTACAATGTCTGAAGAGAAAACATGCTAAAATAATATTCTCATATATTTCTTTGTTCTGAATCTGGATTTAGAATATTAATCTTCCTATTGTTTTGGATCTGAATTGGTCTAGATCGGGGTGAGCAAACTTCTTGGGCCAAGGGCCACATTGGGGTTGCAAAATTATATGGGGGGGGGGCAGGGAGGGAAGGCTGTGCCTCCCCAAACAGCCTGACCCCCCCATCCAACCTCCTCCCACTTTCTGCCCCCTGACTGCTCCCCTCAGAACCATCGATCCATCCAACCCCAACACCCCTACTCCTTGTCCACTGACCACCCCCTCTAGAGACACCCCTACCCCAAACACCCCCCATACCTCACCCCCTATCTATGCCCCCCTGCTCCTTGTCTCCTGATTGCCCCCTCCAGAGACCCCCCAACCCGTAACCACCACACCCAGGACCCTACACCCTACTCAACTTCCACCGCCCCGTCCCCTAACTGCCCTGACCCTTATCCACACACCTGCCCCCTGACAGACCCTGGGACTCCCATGCCCTATCCAACCCCCGCATTCCCCTCCCCTGTGCCCTGACCGCCCCCCACAAACCTCCACCCCATCTAACTGCCCCCTGATCCCTGTCCCCTCACTGACCCCAGGTCTCTCTGCCCTTTATATAACCCCACGGCTCCAGCTCCGGCCCTCTTACCACACTGCTGTCATGCTACCTCATAGGAGCATGCAGCCCTGCCCCCAGAGCACTGCCTGCGCATCGCGCTGATGCTTTGGAGGGACAGCAGGGGAGGGGCCCAGAGGAGCCTCCCCGGCGAGCTAAGGGCCCGCAGGCTGTAGTTTGCCCACGCCTGGTCTAGATCCAGTCTCTGAAACATTCTTTCAAGGACCATCTTTTGGGACCATCTCTTTTTAGAGCTAAATTCAATTGCAAGATAGTGTAAGGTATTAGTTATATATAATCTGCTGTATAAGATTAAACGCACCAAGAGTTCTACAGTTTTATGATAACTGTTCTGGTCAACTATTTTTAGGAATAGATTCTTCAATGGTATGTAACTAATAATTGAAATATGCAAATTATTCTGACCATACTAATCTGAGGGATTAGAAAAATACTATTCAAAATGTCCTAGTTAAGATTTCATAGGATAGTTGGAATGTAAATCCCTATTTTGACTGGATCAATATTCCAGTGTAACAAACCCTTTCATTTTGTATATTTTTAGTTTAAAAAACACAAAGATAAAATATGCACTTTAGATATCTGAATACTTGATTGCACCCACAAGTCAGGTAGATAGACATTTGCTGGTATACACTTCTGCAATTAATGTGGTGCACAAATTTGTGGATGCAGTTACTTAAGTACAAAATAGTGCTTTCAAAAATGGAGGCTGTGGTGACATACTCTGAACAATCAAATCAGAAGTATTTTTGCCATGCAAGTCCCTTTATTCAAGTTAGTAGGAATGACAAAACTAAAGATTCATATAGCACTTTTAAAATGTAGCAATGTGGATCTCACTTTAGTCCTCAAGGATTCTCAGTGTTCAGGCACCTGTCATTTTTTTCCTTACACTGCTGTGTAAACCATTTTGTATTTATTCAAGTTAATCTCTCTAAAATCAATACTAGTGAAGGTATGTCATATCAGCACAAAAATGTACATTTTTTATTATGTACATTAAAATGTCATTAGTTCTTGCTCACTTGGCTGCATATAGTACTCATATCCATGTATCTAAATGTCATTGTTGGTTACAAATTGGTTAAAGGAGCTACCTAACTATTTTCAGAACAGTCGTAGCTGCAGGTGGAGTACGTGCATAACACTGCATACCCCATCTATTCCGTAGGCAATTTCTTCTTTATGATGGTAAACTCACAGTAGTAGTCCATTTTGTTACCGTCAATCACATCTATTGACACTTATGTTCCAAAAATACAAATCCTTCTACACCAAAGGAAAGGAAAACATAAAGTAGAAATATTAAAGCAGGTGCCTGCAAAACCCCACTGAGAGCTCCTGGAGTATCAGAATGTATGCAACACGAGCACACAGTTTGCTGTTGCTTTGAGTAAAGGAAATTTCAGGGCAGAGTAGTAGCTCAAGGGTTCACATTCAAGAGCAAATGAGCAAAAAGGAAACAAAACACAAAGCAATGCTTATTACTCTAGAATTGGGAAAACAGCAACAGCACATCTTTACTATCTGGTCAAGAACAAAGTATCAAGCACGCACATGGTGTTCCTACACTGTATGCAAAAATACAACTGATTGTATTGGACATAACAGGTAGAAAGGTAGATAATCTTATTCTATCTGTAGGAAGCAGATATATGATAGATTTACAGTAACTACTTTTGAGCATGATGATGCACAGCTTCAATATCTAGTAGCAGGTGCAAGGGAGGAAAAAGCAAGAAATGTGTAGGGGTTTGGGGTTATTTTTCAGGCAATCAGAGGCTGAAGAATACATTGCAAGCATTTAAAAATCTTACACTACGGTTCAAATTCTGTATTTGCAAGAGTAGTCTTGTAATTAAAATTACTATTTATGTGAGCGCCAAGAGGGGTTAGGCAATTGGACATAAGGTTTCATCTCTCAGAAGGTCTGTTCCTTACTCTTAAGAGTATGCTTAGGGACCCTAATACTGGGGCAATGGATGAACTCTGTTTAGGCTGCAGGGACCTAAAACACAGCACATCCAGAGCAGCAGAGGCATGGATTGCAATTCTGGTGAGTGTCTAGATGAAGGTGCTTGCTAAGAACTGTGACACTGTCACTCTTGGTCACAACCAGGAATTCAAGCTAGTCCATGTAGTGCTAAAAGCATAAGCCTCTACCACTTGAGCTAAAGGAATAACTCCTGCCAACTACTTGTGTCAAACTCCGATCTCTAAAGGCCAGTCATTGGCTGGGGACACATAATGCACCTCAAGCAGCACGTCACACATGGATACTCCTTTTTAAATGTGTATTCCTTTTTAAAATGTTTTATTGCAGAGTTTGCAGTATTAATCACTGATTATTTTTTTCTCTTGAAATTTTATGCACCAGAGCATACACTTCAAAATGTTATATAAATAGATTTTATACTGCCCTTGTGGGTGCCAGTTGTTTCATAGCAACTAGTGTAACTCAAAGCGGAAGTAGTGGAAGGAGACCAGAAACAGATTAAAACCGAAGAACATAGCTTACGGCATAAATAAAATACATAGTGTTATGAGGCACTATAAAGGTTTTATTGCTGCTTGTGGATGAGTTAACATTACTATGGGAACTTCAGCTTTTGCATTTCCTGACATTATTCTGTTATAACTACAAGTGGTTAAACAATGGGGTATGGTGCTGTGAAGTTTTACCAAATTTTTCTGCCCACTGACAGAACGTAAAAACTAATTGAAAAACAAGTGCCAACCCATCCTGCTGATATCAATATTGCCATGACATTATTTTTGCATGTTTTCTTTTTGGATAAATATATAAAAATTAAACTAATTTAACATTCAAATAAGTTAGGAACACCCTTGTACTGCAGAATCTGCAGTTAAAACTGAAGCATTATTTCTGATGTTTTGCAAATGATTTTCCTAAACTCCTCCCCTAGCTCTTGATGGAAGTTAACTTGAGATTCTGAGTATTAGTCATAGGCACAAACAGAAACTATTTCCTCACAAAACTGAATAAGGGTCACATTTTGAAACAAGGCCTGATGTCTTAAAGCAAAATATGTGCAGTTCCAACAATTATTTACACAAATGTAAGTATTAAATGTCTAAATGGGCTGCATTTTGAAGTGGTGTTTGAGAAATTATGATAATTACATGTGCAATTGTAGGAATGAGATTGAACAAATCTCGGTCCTTGTTACACTTTTATTATCTACAAATGCAATTCAATAGCTATAATTCCTTTTCCCTTTCTCTTACCACTGAGATATTTCTCTTACCACTGAGGTACTTTTTGATGTCTATAATGGTGCTTATGACACATTGATGGCTGCACTGAAAATGCATATGATGATATATCAGAGTATTCTACCATGCAAAGTAATTTGTACCAAGATCAGCTCCAGCTCAATTCTTTCCCCTTATTTCATGTATTTTTTTCTTCCTCATGCTGTAATAAACTGAAAGGAATGTAGGAAACCCAGATGGGGAAACCCTCCATTACAGACAATAAGTGTTGTTGTATAAATGTGGGCAATTGGCATTTAGATACTACAGTGGCTAGAACTTGAGAAATACATAGAAGTGAAAGGTGTAACTTTTAAATATAGAAAAGGGTCAAGAATTGTTTATAAAAGTTACAATAGAAGCAATTAATTGTAAATTACCATTCAAATGTTTTGTTTCTGTGCCACCACCAAGAAATTCCCTGAGTGAGAGAGATTACTTTTTGTAGTTACTTCTCTGCAACTGCTACCAGAAACATCTGGTGTGATTCGGTAGTGGAGGATACACATTAACAGCAATATTCCCTCCGTCCTTTCTCAGGAGATCAAAGAGTCCATTCTCACTCAGTCTTCACAGCTCAGAGTCCTCTGAGTCTTTATTTAATATTTGGTCCCTTCTGTTGGTAACACAGTTTCCCACACCATTGGACTGGAATACATCCTATAATAATAGTTCTGAGATTGGTTAAACATTGTCAACCACAAAAAGCTTCAGAATGCAATTGCTGTTACAGGATAACATATTCACTGCAAGAAACAGAGACAATTTTCTGATTGATAAGAAAAGCTATGAGAGAGAAAAATCTAAAACTCGGGCACATCTGCACACTTTCTTCCTTAATTGTTCATGTACAGCTTAACTTCCACATGAATCTTTCAAAATATTATGCTTCAGTGAGCAGAGCTAGTGTAATTCCTTTATTTCATTCACTTCCTCGTCAAGTAGAATATCACACTAGAGAGTTTTGGGAGATGGAGAGAATACTTTCTCTTGCAGTTAATGCGAGACTTCTTAACTTAGTGAGCTAAATGTACTCTATGGATACTTCTTTTCCTACAATACAACCATTACTGCTACGATTTCCCTAGTGCAAAGAATTGTTATACTTGCATCGGTAGGAACCTCTCATTTTTATAGCTTTGCCCTTCAAATCTTCACATGTTTTATGCTATGCATATTAAATACTATTTATTAGGTGACTGTTTCATAATAGCAGGAGTAATCCCTGTGTAAGGATCTTAGCCATCTCCATTTGACATCAATGGAGTTGACATCAAAACTCCCATGGACTTCAGTGAGAGCAAAATGGGGTCATACACTTCAAAGCCTGTGCAGCTTCTGACAGCCCTCTGAGATTGGAAGCGACTTTTAGGAACTTCTTCTTTGTAGAAAATTCTGCTCAGGAGACACAAAGAGGATTCAAGAGGAGAATCCTACAGTTGCAAAGTCTCTTATTGAAAAGTTCAACAGAATAAAATATAAATTTCAACCTTTTTCTACATATTTTTCCTCTGGACTACCCTATATAATGTAATGATGAATTATATCCCTGTTACAGAATTGCATATGCTGCTCTGACTTATACCAGCTGATACCATTGCCCTAAGCGCTGTTGCATCAGCGGGAGATTGCTGGAGCATACATCACACCTAATCCTCATACTGGAGAGGGAGTAGAAATGTTGTGATTGGGTTGCATAGAGACATAGCACCTGAACATTATCCTATACATGGAGAATCTTTAGGAAGCTAATACAGTTGGCATTGAGATGCAACAGAGACATATTTGGGAATATGACCTGGCACATATCCTTCACGTATGTGCATATGAGTAATTCTATATCCACATAGAATTGTGTGACTGGCATGGACCCTGAGAGGTCATCTAATCCAGTCTCCTGCAGTCATGGCAGGACTAAGTATTATCTGGACCACCCCTGAAAGGTGATGGTCTAACCTGCTCTTACAAATTTCCAGTGATGGAAATTCCACCATCTTCTTAGACAATATATTCTAGTGCTTAACCACTCTAAAAGATAGGACTTTTTTTCCTAGTGTCCAGCCTAAACCACCCTTGCTGCAATTTAACCCCCCCTGCTTCTTGTCGTATCTTCAGCGGTAAAGGAGAATATTTTTTCTCCTTCTCCTTACAACAACCTTTTATGTACTTGAAACCTGTTATCATGTCCCCTCTCAGTCATCTGTTCTCCATACCAAATAAACCCAATTTTTCAATCTTCTCTCATGGCTCATGTTTTTCAGACGTTTCATCATTTTTGTTGCTCTTCTCAGGACTTTCTCCAATTTGTCCACATTTTTCCTGAAATGTGGCACCTAGAACTGGACACAATACAACTGAGGCTTAATCAGTCCAGAGTAGAGAGAAAGAATTACTTCTTATGTCTTCCTTACACTACTACTGCTAATACATACCAGAATTATACTTGCTTTTTTTTTTGCAAGAGTGTTACACTACTGACTCATATTTAGCTTGTGATCCACGATTCCCAATACTTTTCTGTAATCCTCCTTCCCAGGCATACATTTCCCATTTTGTATGTGTGCAACTGATTGTTCCTTAGTAATGGCTTGCCTACATTACAGCATAAGTCAATGTAACTTACAGCACTCAGGGATGTGAAAACCCCCATCCTTCTGAGTGACATAATTTACATTGACTTAGTGCGGTGTAAGCACTGCATTATGTCAGCGGGGGGCATAGCTTCCACCTCTCTTTGAGATGGAGTAATTATGTTGATGGGAGAGTAGTAAGTAGAATATTTTGCATTTGTCCATATTTAATTTCATCCTGTTTACTTCAGACCATTTCTCCAGTTTGCCCAGATCATTTTAAATTATAATCCTATCCTCCAAAGCACTTGCAACCCCTTAAGCTTGGTATTGTTTGCAAAATGTATAAGTGTACTCACTATGCCATTATCTTAATCACCGTTGAGAATATTGAATAAAACTGGATCTGCAACTGATCCCTGTGGGAATCCACTCAATATGCCTTCCAGCTTCATTCTGAACCACTGATAAGTACTCTCTTGGAACAGTTTTCCAACCAGTTATGCACCCACCTTATGGTAGCTCTATCTAGTTCGTATTTCTCGAGTTATTTTATGAGGTCATGCTAGACAGTATCAAAAGCCTTACTAATGTAAAGACATACTACATCTACTGCTTCCTACCTATCCACAGGGCTTGTTACCTGGTCAAAGAAAGCTATTAGGTTGGTTTAACAGATTTGTTCTTGACAAATCGACGTTGACTGTACTTATCTTATGTTCTAGGTATTTGCAATTGATTGCTTAATTATTTGCTCGATTATCTTTCCAGGTACTGAAGTTAAGATGACTGCACTGTAATTCCCCAGGCTGACCTTATTTCCCTTTTCCTAGATTTTTTATAGATATTTTCCATTTTCCAAGCATCTGGAATCTCTCCTGTCTTCCATGACTTTTCAAAGATAATTCCTAAAGACTCAGCTATCGCCTTAGTCAACTCCTTGAATATTCGAGGATGCATTTCATCACCCCTGGTGACTTGAAAGTACCTAACTTTTTAAAGTTATTTGTGACTTGTTCTTTGCCTATTTTAGCTTACCTCCTTTCCACTGTGATGTTAGATGTCCAATCACTATTAACCTTTTTGGTGAAAATTGAAACAAAGTCATTTAGCACTTCTGCCATTTCCACATTTTCTGCTATTGTTGTTCCACCTCTTTGACTGATGGGCCTACCCTATGCTTGGTTGTCTTCTAGCTTCTAAAGTATTTGTAGAATGTTTCCTTTATATCCTTTATGTCTCTAGCTAGTTTGATCTCATTTTGTGCCTTGACCTTTCTAATTTTGTCCCTACACATTTATGTTATTTGTTTATATTCATCCTCTGTAATTTGACAGTTTCCAATTTTTGTAGGACTCTTTTTTTGAGTTTCAGATTATTGAAGATCTCCTGGTTAAGATAGATGGTCTCTTGCCATACTTCCTAGCTTTCTATGCAGTAGGATAGTTTGCTCTTGTGTCATTAATAATGTCTCTTTGAAAAACTGCTAACTCTCTTGACCTGTTTTCCTCTTCCTTTCCGTGGGATCTTACCTACCGGCTCCCTGAGTTGCTAAAGTCTGCCTTCTTCAAATCTATTATCTTTATTCTGCTGTTTTCCTTCCTACCATTCCTTAGAATCATGAACTCTTCCATTTAATGATCACTTTCACCAAATCTACCTTCCACTTTCCACCCAGTTCCTTCCTAACTGTCAAAATTAATTCTATAACAGGCTCTTCCTCAGCAGCTGTCTCCACTTTATGAAATAAAATACTGTCTTCAATACATTCCAAGAGCTTGTTGGATAATCTGTGCTCTGCTGTGTTGTTTTCCCAACAGATGTCTGGGTACTTGAAGTCCCCAGTCACCACCAAGTCCTGTGCTTTGGATGATTTTGTTAATTATTTAAAAAAAGCTTTATCCATCTCTTCCTCCTGGTTAGGTCATCTGTAGTAGATCCATACCATGACATCAGCCTTATTTTTATCCATTTTATCCTTACCCAGAGACTTTTAATGTGTCTTTCTTCTATTTCCATCTTAACCTCAGTCCAAGTGTATACATTTTTAATATATAAGGCAATACTGCCTCCCTTTTCCCTGCCTGTCCTTCCTGAGCAAGCTTTATCCTTCTATACCAATATTCTAATCGTATGTATTATCTCCCTAACATTTCAAGTTCTTCCTGCTTAGCCCCATACTTCTCACATTAATATACAGTTACCTAATATACTAATTTGATTTCCTCCATGTTCTTTCTAGTATCTTCCTTATCTCTCTTATAACAGCCCATGCTCCCTCCCCACCCAGACTCCATCCTTTCTCCTAGTTCTCCCTGTTTTGGACTTACCTGTAGAATTTTGTCACCTGCCCCCATTGAACCTAATTTAAAGCCATTCACTATGTTAGCCAATTTTATCCAAATATGCTCTTCCCTTTCCTCAATAGTAGATCCTATCTCTCCTTAGCTATCCTTCTTCCCAGAACAGCATCCCATTGTCAAGGAAGCCAAAGCCCTCCTGGTGACATCATCCTTGCAGCTAGGCATTCATCTCCAGGATGCATATGTCTACTAATGTAATATATGCCATCATGCGCCAGCAATGCCCCTCTGCTATGTACATCAGCCAAAGTGGACAGTCCTTACGTAAAAGGATAAATGGACACAAATCAGATATTAGGAATGGCAATATACAAAAACCTGCAGGAGAACACTTCAATCTCCCTAGACACACAATAACAGATTTAAAGATCACTATCCTGCAGCAAAAAAACTTCAAGACCAGACTTCAAAGAGAAACTGCTGAGCTACAGTTCATTTGCAAATTTGACAACATCAGCTCAGGATTAAACAAAGACTATGAATGGCTAGCTAACTACAAAAGCAGTTTCTCCTCTCTTGGTGTTCACACCTCCAGATCAGCTGGTAGAAGAGGAGCCTGATTGAACTAACCTTGTTATCTCTAACCTGGTTCTTACCTACGTATTTATACCTGCCTCTGCATACTTCCACGGCATGCATCTGATGAAGTGGGTATTAGCCCACAAAAGCTTATGCTTCAATACTTTTGTTAGTCTTTAAGGTGCCACAGGACTCATTGTTGCTTCTGTTTCTGCTTGGGACCCTACCCTTTACTGAAAGGATGAAAGAGAACACCAGCTGCACCCCCACCTCCTTCACTGTTGCTCTCGAAGCCCTGCATTAACTTATGACATGCTCAGGGTCATACCTTACAGTATCATTAGTGCTCACATGGCTGAGTAGCATGGGACAGTAGTCAGAGGGCTGAATGATACTGGACAATCCCTCCATAACAGCTCGGATATGGGCCCCTGGCAGGCATCATACCTCCAGGGATACCTCAGGCTGATAGATGGACCCCTCTTTCCCCCTTTATGTCAGTAATTACACATAACTCAGTAGAAAAAAATAGTTTATTTGTTGAATTAAGGTAATCACTTGGGATGTGAATGACACATGTTGGAATCTCCATGCCAGAGCAGTGATTTGGACTTAGGTCTTTCTTCTTCCGAGTGCCGAACCACAGAGCTATGAAGTCTTTCTCATGCTAGTTTCCTCTGGCTAAATGAGTCTTCAAGTATTTTATACAAAGTTGAACAGCTCTAACAAGAGAGATAGTAAAAGCACCTAGAATACCCTATAGCCTTGTGGTTAAGCCCCTCATATAATAGGAGAAAGACTTGTCCCACAGTAGGAATTTAAAGTTGGGCCTCCAGACACGTGCCCAATGACTTGAACATCAAGGGAAGGGTTGCTCCTCTTCCTCTGCCTTTGTGAATTTAGCTCTTCACTTACCTGCTTTAATAAAAAAAGATGCCCAGAAATGAAACAAAATATTTTGTTTCAGATCAAAATATATGTTTCATCAAATCCAAAATGGATATTTTGTTGACTTCTTGAAATCGCTGACAATACTCCCCCAAAAATCAGTTTTGATTTGACTCAAACTGGTATATCTGTATCTTTTTGGAATTTCCAGTGAAACAAAAAAATATCAATTATTCACCCAACTCTATTCAATAGGACTACTCACATGAATAAATTTTGCAAGGTTGATGTCCTACATACTGAGCTCTTCAGAGCAGGGTTTTTCATGATTCTGTCTTGTCTTCTGCTTTAACATAGTTGAACAGAATAAATATAAGCCTTCTTATACAGATAACTCTTGAAAGAAATATTTGCAAGAGAGGATCCAGACTGGAACCTCTGAGTGCTATTCTAAAAATCTAATAAGGATAAAAACAAATCAGGCAAGCTATCAAATGACTCTAGAATGCACTCCCTCAGTATCTAAAAACCAGTGCAGATCTTAAAATTTTCCATTTCAACAACAAAATTGTTGCCTCCAACAATAAAATTGCATGCCACAGCAGACAAAATATCAATACATATTTATTAAAATTCACATATTTCCCCCCTAGGGAGAAACACAGAACCACACATGCCAGATACTGATCATGTTGCTTAATGCGCTCCTGGAAGGTGCTCAGATTCCATGGTGAGGAAGGTAGCATAAGCATCTGAATAGAATAGAATTCCATAAAAAACTTAACATCCAATAAAAGTTCAACACATTGCAAACCTCAAAGGAAAAATATGGCAAGTTTAGTGTACATGCATCAAAAAGAAAGCTACAGACAGGACTGATCAACTGAATCAGGACATAAGAAATGAAGACCAATGTTAAGAATTCAGCAATGTGAGAAGTAAAGACATGAGGTGAGGTGATCTAGCATTGGCTGGATCCAAACCACAAAATGTCACTTTCACAGCCAGGAATGCAAATGTAAATAAGCTAGATGTGACTACTGCAAAAAGGAAAGGTTTGAATAAGGGTTGAAAGACCGAGAATAAAGAGACAGCAATTTTTCATCACTTTGGGGGAGGGGGAAATGAAAAAAAATAATGTTAGATGAATCCTAGGCAGGAAAAAAATGAAAATTTAGAACTAACTATAGATTTGGCTGTTGATTTCTCAGTGGATTTAAATGTGTATTGTTCCAAATATATGCTGCAAAGAATCTGCTGTCCACTATTATACAAAGAGTATCTGATTATGGATTTTAATAAGAGTTATGTTACAGTTCCATAGATACTTTATAATGTATCTAAATTATTTAAATCACGTCAGTGCTCTTGATAAAATTGTCATTGGGGCATTGTTTTAGGCTATGCATTATCTTTATATCCCCATTGTTATCACTATGGGCAATCATTCAAAATTTACATAATGTATGCACATATATAGGGTTCAATAAGAGAAATCTCATTTTATATTAGTTGGATTCAGGAAACCCAAGTTAATGATGGGTTTATTTCTGGCTTTTCTCATTTTGTAGTAAGCTAGAATTGCTGTAATTAGGAAACAACTGCACAGTCTGAGGAAATGGGACCCACATCCTGAAGGCAATTAATAATTCAGTTCAGTGTGGATCTTGTGCTTTCATATTACTTGACAACATACTGAATGGCTTCTAGGAATAAAACATCAACCACCAACAAACTAATTATCAATCATTTTATACTATTTTAATATACCATATTGACCTTCAGTCCAAAAATAAATATGACCTATTCCAACAGCTAAGGTACACTTTACCATCTAACTGGAGTTTTACCTTCTGGTCTGCTGTAGTAGAAAAACACACACGAGAAAAGTTTATTACAAAATGATAGTAAAATGAAAGCAGATGGGTCATATTCTGCTGTGTTATATCAGGGTAACCCTTTTGATTTCAATGGAACTGAGAGAACAGCAGTGGATTTAAGGGTTGGAAAGGTCAGCAGGTCTGCGCAGACCAGATAGTTGGCTGTATATTCATGCAAATGCCTGTTTGTGTTAAGAGTATATTGTTTATTTGAGTGAGCAGATGAGGCTGGATCCAAACCACAAAATGTCACTTTCATGATGAGATCTAAACTTCTCAGTTCATTCACCTTTTGTTGCATCCTAACCTACATCTTTTTTCAGTATGTGGTCTAAATAAACTGTGGAGGGGAGGGGGGGTTTGAGAGTGAAATCATTTCTGCATAATTTAGCACAACACTAAAGTAAAATTTAAATGGTGTGTAAGCCAACTGTTGACCCTCTGCACAGGAGCTGATTTCATCTTCGGTGCTTTAGGGCAGAAACCTTGTAATTTCATTGTCTGATCTGTCCTGTACTGCCACTAAAAAATAAACCAAGGCTTGCTTTAACTAGGTTTGTCACAGTAATTGAATCAGATTATTCCTCTGGTAGAGCTCAAAGCCCTCTTTTTTACACTTGAATCAGTACTAGTTTATTTAGATTATCTTTGTCCCACAGAGCTCACAATCTCTTTTAGTGTGTTTTCATAGCACCCAGTGTAAGAATACCTGGATCCATGACTGCAATCTCTACATGAGACTGCAATACAAATAATAAATAATTAATAACTTGCTAGGTCTGGTGATGGCAGTGATGAAGAGGGGTCTGTAGTTAAAAAGAGAGCAATAAATTATCTGCAGTTTGCATTAAAGTGTGGTATAATGTTTCAAATACAACAGCCTTTTCTTGATCTGGGAAGAAAGTATATTTTAAAAAGAAATAATAGTATGGTGAACTGGGGGAAAATATCATCTTCTAGAAACAAAATACAAAAGAGTTGCATATTCTAGTATCACACAAATCCACTGAAAATATGGTATATGCCTTCTGGATTTTTTGCTGAAGATGAAAATTCATTAAAAACCTTAATAACTAGTGTATTCACATCATAGGACAGATGTTTACATGCATGCTTCACTGCACTTTGAATAATGTGACAAATGCAATTGCTTTTCATGATGTTGGATTGCTTGCTATGCAGAAATTTAAACACATAATGAGATTTCCCCAAACTTACAGGAACATTGTTTGTTTCATGGGTGATAACATTTGTTAACTTCAGCTCCTTGTTTTCCATCATTATCTCCAGTTTTCTACTATCAGCAGCAGCAGCTGTTTTACCAAGCTTTTCTTAAGATCCTAATATTTTGTTTACATGTAAGTCCCTAAGCAAGTATTAAATTAATGAAGAAGTTACTAGCCTGTCTTCCTGGTGAAATTGTAGAACCAAAGATGATTCTTACATATTTACTTATTCATAAGTGAAATAATGCATCTAATTTTTTCTGCCTTGTTTTTTCTTAATTATTTCAGGTCAGTATCTTGTAATCCTGCCTTGCTTCTGCATGGCGTTTTGCATGGAGAAAAACTCTATTTCCCCTTCCAAAAGATGTTGCCCTTTATTATTATATAGCTTCTTTAACATAGAGATAGTAGGAATCTCTACTGGGGTGACTGCCCCACTCTAGTAAAACAGGAGTTAAAACAGCCCTGGGAGAGGACAATCCGGGGGAGCCAATAGTAAAAGCAGCCCTGAAGAGGGCTGTGACTGGAGGAAAGGAATGAAAGCAGCAAACCTAGGCTGGTTAGGGAAGCAGCCACGGGGAGAAGGGCTAGCTGTATGCAATCAAGGTACCTGAAGCAGAGAAGGACTGGGGAGCTCCAGCCTGGCAACTCCCCAGGCTGCAGGCCTGATGAAGGCCTATGGAAGTACTGGGGCTGCAGAGGGGCAGCCCAGTAATAGGCAGAGGCAGCTGGTCCTAACCCCGTGCCAGTGATGAGTGGCCATTACAGACTGCAGTCTTCCCCAGTGAGAGGGGACTATATGCTGACTGGCAGTAGCCATTGATGCAAGGTGAAGCTAGAGGATTGGGGAGAGGATCTCCTGGGAGGGGAGACCCAGATTGTGGGGTACTGCTGGGGCAGAACCCCAGGGCAAAGGGAAGAAGGGTCCAGGATGGACACAAGGACCAGTGTCAGATGAGACAGTGGCCTGAAAAGGGTGTTCTGAGGCTGGAGAACTAATTCCCCTGGATAGCCAGCAGGAGGTGCTGCACCGGTGAGTCTTCCCTGCCCTTAACCCAAAGGGATGTTATAAAACAATAATAAAGAAAATAAAGAAAATTGCCCACCCCGAACTGTGGAGAATCACAAAGACATAAGGACAAGGATGCATAAGTTGAGTTAATGAAGAAGGAAATATGAGGAACTTGATTGTGCAGAGATGGGGAAGAGACTAAAGAATGAATGAAACTGTTCTGACGTTGCTGTGCTAAACTGCTCCTGATCCAACGAGTTGAAGTAAAGGGATGCCATTCTTTTCAGTAGTTATGTAGGCCTGTAATTTGGAGGCAAGAGGAGAGAGCGTGCACATACACATACAAAGACTCTCTCTCTCTTGTTTGTCTGCTCTGGACATGCCTGGGGACCTTTTTGTTTGCATTTTTCTCTTCTTCCCATTCTTTTCCTCTTGCTTCATCTTCTTACCACATGTTAATGCAAAGCTGCATGATCAAATAACATCAAGACCTGTGAAAACAACAATCAAAATTGGTCAGTTCTGTCTTCACTCCTTTCCTCTCCATCCATCTATCTTCCTTTACTTTAATCACTGGTGACAAGTGTGTATAATTAGTGTCTGGAAAAATGTTAAAACCACTAGTTATTTGACTAGTGTCATATCCTTATATGAATGTCAGACTAATCAAGTATCATTACAATCAAATGGCCGATAGCCATTTTGTCTAGTAGGTCTCTACCAAATGCAACATGTCAAGTTTCTCCCCAGTGCAGTAATGGAAAAGGGCATCCTTTCCCGTTTGAATAAACAGAAACAACTTGTTTCTTAGCTTGACAAATCCTCAAAAAAGTGGAGAGTTTCTTGTTCAAAGCCACTTTTGTCATCTTTGGATTGGATGCTCTCCTTTAATGAAAAATACAAAAAAAGACACTCAGGTTTATACCCTTACACCAGTGAAATGCATAACCTATTTACTTAATAAAGATGGAAGCCCCCTTGCAGTGCAGGAGCTGGTTAGTAATCTGCCAAATCAAAATAGCATGCAGTATACTTCAAGTTCAGGAATGCCACTTATTTCCCTGCAGAATCTCACAGACACTCACAGCTGTCTCTGCAGGAAACATCATTCTTCTGCAAGTTCAAAGGTGTATGCAGACAATATTTTATGAGTCAGCTGATAATGAAATGCATCTATTTTTTGCACATGCCCAGCTTAGATATGCAAATGCCCATATATGAGAGCACAAGTGGAGGTCTGTATGCGCATGTAGCTAGGCTATGGGATTGTGCACAATCTTATTTTATGCATGTGCATTGTGAATTGGTATATTTGTAAACTTGAGAAACACAGGAATTGTCAGGGAAAATAATCCTCATTAACTAAAGGTGAGCATTTCAAGTGAATTAGTTAAACTGTGTAAACTCCCTGTATGGACACACTCAAACTGAATTAAGGCCACTTTCGTTTTGAATGAGAGTGTCAGTACAGGGGGTTAATGCAATTTAACTAATCCAATTGAATGCACATCTTTAGTTAATGGGGATTAATTTTCTTGAGTGTCCCTGTGCAGATAAACCCTGAGTTGAGTTTGCACAAAAGCACATGCAATTTTCTATGAGCCAACATCTAGAATTTGCTGTTAACAGTCTAGAGTTTATTGGGATTCCTAAACTTCATTGCACCATGACCCTCTTCTGACAACAAAAATTACTACAGGACCCCAGGATGGGGAACAGAAACTTGAGCCCACTCAAACCACCACCTTCTCTCAGTCCCCATGGACCGGAGTGGCAAACTGCAGCCAGCGGGAGCCACGATTGGCTGAATCTGCAGTTAAACAAACCAGCCGGCGGGGCCGCATGCCAAGGTTGCCAATCCCTGATCTACTGCCCCAGGCTGGGGTGGGGACAAAGCTGAAGCCCAAGGGCTTCAGGCCCAGGCAGGGAGCTGTAACCTTAGCCCCGCCACCCAGAGCTGAAGCCCTTGGGCTTGGGTTTGGGCTTTGGACATTGGCCCCGCAAGTCAGCCCCAGCCTTGGCAATGCCATTAAAATGGGGTCATGAACCACTTTGGGGTCCCAAAGCTTCCCTTTTAGTTGAAGCAGGCTGGGTGCTGACAGGTAACCTCATCATATGGGCTTTGATGAAAAGCAAGCTAACAGTTTGTAGTCTCTAGTCAGTGGATCCTTTCTCAGACAACACCATCAGCAATAGCCATTCAAGCTATCAAGGCAGTATGCAGATGATTTACTTTGTAGAATTACAAGCTTCGAGGAAATATTAAGACAGGGATTGGCAACGTTGGCACGCGGGACCGCAGGGTAAGCACCCTTAGCAGTCCCCACTGCTTTATTTACCTGGCGGTTCGCCAGTCACAGGTCCCACTGGCCCCGGCTCGCCGTCCCGGTCCAATGGGGGCTGCAGGAAGCGGAGGCCAGCACCGCCATCAGCGAACCACCAGGTAAATAAAGCAGCGGGGTCCGCTAAGGGTGCTTACCCTGCGGTCCCGCATGCCAACGTTGCCGATCTCTGTATTAAGATGATCATATTATTACACAATAAGTCCAACTAAATGATAATATCCCCTTTTGATCTCCAAGCGAATAGAATACAATAACAAGGCTTTATAAAACAGGAATAGGATTTATCATCTACAGTAGACTCTTGATTATCAAGGCTCGAGTTAACAGGGCTGCGGATTAACCGTGATGTCTAAAACAGGGGTCAGCAACCTATGGCACGCCTGCAGGCTCCTGCCAGCCAGGGTCCTGCCGCCTGCCCCAGTCAGCACCCACTGCTAGCCTGGGTGTAGGGAACCCAGTCTGGCAGCGGGAGCTGAGATCCCGGCTGGCAGGACCC